>CM076580.1:1317850475-1318313925 GCA_034641835.2 Pinus albicaulis | reverse complement strand
CCCCCCTATGAATTTTTGACAAGCAATTAGGGGGCTAATGTGTTGTTGAGTCTTCAAGGAATGCTTTTCCCCTGAAAATACAGTCCCCTTGAAGCCTCTTGTGCCCTTCATCCTTTGATGGTTGCCCCTCTGCTGATTCCCCTTTTAAAGCCCTCTGCTGATAAAGAAATGCCCAAAGATTCCCTCCCCCCTTTATTTTTCCCCCATCTAGCCTCTTTTTATCCCTCATTTTTCTCCCTTTCCATTTCCCATTTACCCTCCAAATTCCCTCAAAATTCCCTTAAAATTCTTTCCCCAACCTTCGTTGCCCTTCTTTCCCCTTTATTTCCCTATCGTTCCCCTCCTTCACCATTAAAATCCATTAAAAGGGGGGCCAAACCCATATCCCGACCTTATTATAAGGCCCGGCCCCTTTCCCGCTAGCCCCTTAACCACTTCCCCACACGTGACCCTTCCCCAAGACCAAGCGCTTAAGTCCCGGGGCCAATCGCAATCGGAATCATCGGCGGGGGGGAAAAACCCTTTGTAATATCAAAAGTCCCAATGCGATTAAATTATAACGTAAAGCCTCCGCCCTGTTCTGCACCGTTGATCTCCCCGCGATCCAACGGCGGGCCGCTAATCGCAACCCCTCTCCGATCGCAATCGGAACATGTTAAGTCCGCCCCCCGATTGAGGCCTTCCGATTGGATCCTGGCCGTTCGTTTGTCCCGCGATCCGATGGCTATCGCTTAATCGCAACAGCCTCCGATCAGTGGCAAGTGTTTTCACCCGTGCTCCGATTGCGATCCTCCGATTTGTTCGTGACCGTTGATCTGTCACAAGATCCGACGGCTGGCGCTTAATCGCTCCTTCCCCTCCGATCGCAATCGCAAGTCCTTTCGTTCGCCTCCCGATTGCATCGCAGCCGTCCATTCTCCCCAGATCCGACGGTCATCGCAGCCTCCGATCACAGTCCTCTCCCGATCGCTTTGCCCTTCCGATTAAATCTCCACCGTCCGTTTCCGCCCAGATCTACGGTCAGCGCTCAATCGCAACAGCGCTCCGATCGCTGATCGCAAGTCTTCCTGTCTCGCCCCCTATTACATCTCCACCGTTGATCTCCCCGCCAGATCGGATGGCCTGCATCCAATCGCAAATCTTTTCCTCCTCCGCCCGATTCAATCCTGTCCGTCCGTTCAATCCGTGATCCGATGGCTGTCGCTCAATCGCGTCCTCCCTCTCAATCACAATCGGAACTTTTATGTTGTGCGCTCCGATCGCGATGCTGCGATTGCATCGTGACCGTTCGTCTCTCCCAGATCGGACGGTCCTTGTTCAATCGCCCTCCGCCTCCACTGGGTCCCACTCTTACGCTCATTTTCCGTTGCATTTCATGTGTTTTGTCCATCCTGTGTATAGTCCCGATCACTCAATCTCCACCGTTGATCTTTGTCCCCAGACCTAAATCTAACGGTCTGCGCTGCACTCCACCATCAAACGTATCGTTCGTAAGTTTAACTCCTCCGTCTGCATCTCCACTGTTTTCATCATTCCGCCGCCTTTCCACCGCCTCCACTGCATTTCTCCGCCACCACTGCCAGGACTTAACAGGTTTATTTTATTATGCGAAACAGCACAGAGAGGCCATTTCAGCCGGCCAGCGAAGCAGCAGAAGCAAGATCTGAGAAGGATTCGAGCCGTAATTGAAGATTAACGTTTTAATCATACATTCAAAGGAGTAAGGCACTGCTTGAAGACCAATGAGCGCACTAGGAAGCCATTACTGCGCTACCTAACAGCAGAGCGCATTTTCCTCCAAAAGTACACCTTCCTGCAGCGCCTCCATGCTTCCTCGAGCCCATAAGCAATAAATTGCATTGACAGAACTTCTCCAGGGACCGCCGAGCAGCATTAAAGAAGCATGGAGGGCCATACAGACTTCCATCCAGTTCATTCCTTTCAACAGGGCCGAACAGCAGAGCACAGAGCTCCAGGCGCCGAAAGAGCTCCAAAGGAACACCAGAGGTCAAAATCTGACCTGACAGAAATCTCCGGACCAAATCACATAGTACCTACAGCGCTGCAACAAGACGTTAAGCAGCATGGGCGTGGACACTCCGCCGATTCTGTCTTAATGACATTCGTTTATTGTATTTCCTACCGGGGCTTCTTCCTCTTCTCCTATAAAGATCCCTGAGCATGAATTGTAAAGGTTGTTGTTAGTTTTATCAGCGAACTGCAAGTATTCTGTCCCGAGCCAAGTTTCCTGTGTAACAGTTGTATGATAGGCTGAGAAATATGATGTATTCAGGCTGAATGTAAAAGCTTTGGGCAGTGATGTACCTGATTGATGTAGTGTTTAACATGATAAGCAGTTTTCATTGGATCCTGATCTACAGCAGTTGGTGATGTTCTTCCTATCTCTGTGTTTATTTCCATTTCATTTCATGTTCTTCTGACTGACATCTGAATGCATGATATAAGATTTACCCTTGTTAGGTACCTTATATCCCAGCTCTCTCGGTCTTGAATGTTTTCTGCTCATATGTGTGTCTGAGTATTGTTTTTAATTGACTAAACTAGTGTAGTGGATGATTATTGCCTACTCTCTGATGTGCAAGTTGGTAAAATCAGTATTCAGATGTTTTTGTTAAGATTTAATTGAAAGAGGTTAGGAACATTGGGAGGTGTAAAGCCTGTCGCTGCCTCTTCATGACCTTCCCTTCCATATAAACCTTTTCAGGATCCCTCGTGTTGCCTATGGTTTTGTCCAAGCAGGTCTGGAGTTAAATGACCTCTGGCCTGATCTATAGACAAAATCAGATGGTTTTCCATCTTTCATTCTCATCACTTCGTGTTCCATCCCACCAATCAGTCTTTGAGATCCAAATGCTCTAGATGACTAGCCCAATTGAAGCTTACACCTTGAACATAAGTGAATCCTTTCTTGACTCCATTGCCCAATGGCCTTGATGTTCCCTGAGTTATCTACCTTTGCCTAGCTTCCTTCTTTACCCATCCTTGTCTTGTGATGAAACCTTCCTTCCTGATTCTCAACAACCAAACTCAAACAATCAAACAAGTAACCTTGAGCTAATAGCTAGCCTAAAACCATAATTTAGAACTTCAAAGACATATATCCTTTGATAAACATAGAGAGATCCCTCTCTGGACCTAGGAGGGCTAGATCCTAAGGTCTGAAAGTGGTTCTATGTTGTCTCATCTTTTGGTCTCTGTCAACCTGGCCAAAACATGGGAACCCCAACATAATGGCGACTCCACTGGGGACTTTGAGTGCTTCTCATTTCAAACAACCTCGAAAACTTAGAAATCTGGCTAGGTTGACGGTAAGTCACACCTTTGACGGTGAGCACTGTGGTGGACAGTGTACCCTAGAATCATCCTAAACCCTCCACCTGGCGACTCCATTGTTCCTAAACGTTAAGGACTCCACTGGTGATCAGTAGGCCTGCTGATTATCTTGGTTTCACATCAGACTCCACTGGCAGACCAGTCCCAAAGCATAATGAAGACTCCACAGGGAGACCAGTTCCCAAGACAACATTAACCACAGTAGAAATAACAAGTAGGGCTAAGCTGCCTGGCTTATAAACAGCACTCTGGCTCACATAACCATTCATACAAGAGCCTTCCCTGATCCAAGCCCACCTGAAACAGTTGATAATCCTGAGAAAATCCTTAAAAGGACACCTGTGAGTAGGAGATCAACTACTTCCAGCAACACTCATAGAGCCAATTCGGCACCAGAGGATCTTGCAGCTCTATCAGACCCTTTCTTCGACCTAGACCTTCAAAACAGATTACCTAGAACTAGGTCTTTCAGTGTCTCAGACCAGCTAGACACTAAGGACAGCGAAACCCCTCCTTCCACACCACCTGATCTCCACTTTCTCCAAAACTCGGGGCTTTCTCACCCTAGGTCTGCTCAACAGACTTCGGCTGGTCCTGCCATCCCTGTCATCCAACTACCAGCCGCTCAAGCCAACCCTATACCTCATCAGAACCTCATCATGGCAGCCTGGTATGCACCTCTAGTTTTACCTCAGCCTTTACTGCCCTTACCAAATGATTATCAATCAAAAATCCCACACTTCCCGGCTAAAGAGCCTACAACAGCACAACAACATGTGGATAAAATGGAGGACTCTTTTGATTATATGGAAATTGATGATGAAACAATCAAAATGAGAATTTTTGCACAGAGCCTGGGGGGAGAGGTTAAAAAGTGGTTTAAAAATCTACCTGCTGGTAGCATCAATGACCTGCCTGCTTTATACCAGAATTTCATTAATAAATAGGAAACTAGGGCAAACCCTCGTCAAATCCTAGCAGAATACATGTCCCTTAAGAGGAACACAGGAGAGAGTGTCCATGATTACACCACTAGATTCAACAGCATTTACAATGCTCTCCCTCCACACATGAAACCTCCACAAGGTATGGCCCTAGCAAAATATCATGATGGATTTGATGCTGACATGGCCTATGAGCTTAGAGATAAAGAGTACACCACTTTGGAAGACATGCAGAAAGGGGCAGTAAACATAGAAGCAAATTTGATTGAAAAAAGGGCCAAGCTGAGAGCTGAGAAGAGAGTAACATACAAAGATGACACTATAGCCTCCACTTCAGATCCTAATATCGACAGATTGTCTAAGAATCTGGATAAATTATGCCAAGTGGTCGAAAAGATGGCTATCACGCAGAACAGGAACCAAAATCAAAATCAAAATCAGAACTTTAGAAGAAACAACAACATTCCCAACAGACAGAAAGAGTCAGATCAGCAAGTCATTCCCCCTTTCCAAAACTTTTTGAATGAGGATGAGGGAATCATAGAAGAATCTGAAGGGAATGTGATAAACATGTTCGAAACGGAGGATTCAATCCTAAACTGTGATTCAGAAGAATACCAACCCTCAACCTCTTATGGGGAGGAGGAGTGGTTTGAATCTGAGGATTATAGGTTGGGATTCGAGAATGCCATATTACAGGTCAGAGAAAAATATGAACTCAGGAGTAAAAAGAACCAAGACTCTTCCAAACCCAAAACTCCCGAAGTAACTATCAAAAAGAGGCCTGAGAAATCTTCTAAAGTCACTGCTGTAAACAATGAATCAACAACAGAGAGTTCTGAGGAAAACCAACAGAAAGACAACCAAAACAATGAAAAACAAAGTCAACTAACTAGCAGCACTAGCACTTCAGTTAGCGCTCCTGATAAAAATGTTTCCACACATGTACATAATGATAAAACACACACTGATTCAGCTACTAAGGTAGTTGCAAGTAAAACAGATTTGAACATTCCCAAAAGTCAATCCACTTTCAGTTTAGAAAGTGAGATCGCAAAGATCAAAATCTCTGTACCATTATCTGAGCTGGCCACTCAGGATGTATACAAAGGCCAAATTTTGAAAGCCTTAAATCTGGGGGAAATAAATGACTCTGTAAATTTGAATGATGACCAACCCGCCCTCCTATTTGGTCCAAAAATCGAGGGGAAGTTTCAGGAGGGGGTAGTCCCACCTTTTTATATCAGTCTTAACATCCATGACAAGATCCTCCACAACGCAATGCATGATTCTGGAGCCTCACACAACCTGATGCCTAAGGTAGTCATGGAAAGGTTAGGCCTAGAAATCACCAGACCCTACAAAGACTTATATTCGTTTGACTCGAGTAGAGTAAAATGCCTAGGCCTCATCAAAGACTTATGTGTGAGCCTAACTCAGATTCCTGCGAAATGTATGGTCATGGATGTAGTGGTGGCAGACGTGCCACCCAAATATGGCATGTTACTATCTAGATCATGGGGAGCCAAGCTGCAAGGCACCATGCAGATGGATGGCTCATATGCCACTATCCCTATATTTGGCCAATCAAGAATACTGTATAGAGAATCCCAAATGAAATTCCTGGTCAGCAGCCCCGAGAAACCTGAAAATTCACCATTATACTCTGTGCATACCGATCTTGACTCCTTTATTCTTTGTAATGATGAATCCTTGGAAGAGCCAGCGTCCCAAAGTAGGCATTCAAACGAGAACACCGAGCCTACAGACCTCCCAACTCAACCTAATAGTGAATCCAGCTATGAGGGAGGAAGTGAAGCGGAAGTAAACAAAGAACCCTTGTGGGAAATGAACTTTGACGGATCCTGCACTAGACAAAACGCCGGAGCAGGAGTGTGGTTACGTAACGCCGAAAATGACCACGCGGAGAGCCACGTCGTCAATCTGCATTTCAGATGCACGAATAACATCGCAGAATATGAGGCTCTAATCTTGGGCTTAAATCTGCTGAAAAAGTTAGGAGCCCGAAAGATAGCCGTGAGAGGGGATTCAGAGTTAGTATTCAAACAGGTGAATGGTGAGTATTCAACAAAACATCCTAGACTAAGAGCATACAGGAATGACACTTTAGACTTGCTACAAACATTTGTTGATTATGAATTAGTGTTCATTCCTAGGGGTCAAAACGCTATTGCAAACGGACTAGCCTGCCTGGCTAGTTCCTATCCTAAGGCCCCAGTTGACCAACAGATCATCATACAGACTAAATTCAGACCTGCAGTGCCGGACAATGAAAAATACTGGCAGGTTTTTGAAGGAGACAAACAGGTTGAAGATTTCCTTACGGGCAGAAATGAGTTTGAATTTTCTGATTCAGACTCAAAATCTGATGACAGTTGCTCAAGTAAGGATTCCCCAGATGAACTAGAAACACCTTGTAGTATAGAAATAAACTCCTTTTCTGAAGAAACTGGGGATTCAACCATAAAACGTGAGAACACAGATAGAGAGGAAATGGAGGTGCTGCAAGCCAAAGACAAGAACATACCAAGAGGCTTAGCACCCTTAGAGGACCTCTTCGATTTCGATGATGTTGCAAAGAAGCCCACAATAGAGCATGCAGAATCAGATATAGAAGAATGTAACGTAGGCACTAAAGACAAACCCATAATGATAAAGCTGGCTAAGTCTATACCTGCAGACATGAAGAAAAGATACATTGACCTATTTAAGGAATTCATTGATGTGTTTGCATGGAGCTATGAAGACTTAAAGGCCTATGACACCAACATTATACAACATAAGATACCACTGAAGGAAAATCAGAAACCTCTCAGAAAAAAACTCCGTAGAATTAATCCAAAACAATTACCTGCAGTAGAAAAGGAAATTAAGAAGATGTATGATGCAGGCACTATAGTCCCTGTAAGGTTTTCTGATTGGGTGTCAAACTTAGTGGCTGTAAGGAAGAAAACAAGGGAGATTAGACTTTTCATAGACTTCAGAAACCTCAATAGAGCCTCCCTGAAAGATAACTACCCTTTGCCTAGAATGGAGCATATCCTACAGAAGGTAGTGGGCTCTAAAAGAATCTCCCTGCTTGATGGTTTTTCAGGATACAACCAAGTTCTGGTACTCCCAGAAGATCAACTCAAAACAACCTTCACCACTCCATGGGGCACCTTCATGTATGTGAAAATGCCTTTTGGATTGATGAATGCTGGAGCTACCTTCCAGAGAGCAATGGATATTGCTTTCTCAGATGAGATTGGACACTTTATAGTTATCTACTTGGATGACTTAACTTTCTTCTCTAAAACAGAAGAAGAACACTTAAAACATCTGAGGAAAGTTTTTGAAAAATGTAGAAGGTATGGTCTATCCTTGAATCCTAAGAAGACTGTTTTTGGGCTGCAAGAGGGTAAGCTTCTAGGCCACATCATATCCGAGAAAGGGATTAGGATAGACCCCCAGAGAGTTGAGGGAATACTTCAAATTACACATCCGAGAAACATCAAGGAGCTACAGTCGTTCGTTGGGAAGATCAATTTCCTTAGAAGGTTTATCCCCAACCTGGTTGAACATCTTAGGAAAATGACTGAAATGCTAAAGAAAGACGCAGGAATCAGGTGGACTGTTGAAGCCAAAAAATCTTTCGAGTCAGTAAAACTTGCACTCACCCAAGCCCCTGTCCTTATCAGCCCTGACTTCTTAAAAGATTTTCTGATCTTTTCATTTGCCTCCCCCCACACAATAGCTGCAGTTTTGCTGCAAACAAATTCGGAAGGTAAGGAATAGCCTATAGCTTTCTTCAGTAAAGCCTTAAGAGATGCACCCTTAAAATACAACATTATGGAAAAGCAGGCCTATGCCCTGATTAAGGCCTTAAAAGACTTTAGGGTGTATATTCTGCATTCTCACACCATTGCCTATGTGCCAAACACAGTGGTCAAAGATATCTTGTCCCAAGACCCAGATGGGAAAAGGGGCAAATGGATTGCCACGATTTTAGAATATGACATTGAAATCAAACCCACTAAGCTGATCAAAGGTCAAGGCCTGGCCCAATTGATGGCTGAAACTAATCTACAGGCCCTTGATATCAACATGGTGAATGCCCTGGATGAGCAGGAAGGATTTCCCTATCCAACTATTGAGGAGCAGTTTCAGAACTCTCCTTGGTATGCTAATATCCTGCACGTGCTCACACACCTCAATGCCCCCCAGAACTGTCCAAAACAAAGGCCAGATTCATAAAACTCAAAGCTAGAAATTACTGCATTATAAATGAGAGTCTATATTGGAAAAATCCAAATGGTCTTTTGCTTAAATGTTTGCCTGAAGCTGAAGCTGCGAAAATCAAACAAGAATTCCATGCTGGGGAGTGTGGGGGCCACCTGAGTTGGAAGGCCACTGCAAATAAGATACTCAGGGCTGGTTACTATTGGCCCACACTCTTCAGTGATGTCCATAAAATGATCCTCACCTGCCACAAATGCCAAATTTTTGAGGGCAAAAGAAAGCTCCTCCCCCTCCCTCTAAAACCTATCACCATAGAAGGTCCTTTCATGCAATGGGGCTTAGACTTCATTGGAGAAATTCACCCCTCTTCCTCTGGGCAACATAAATGGATCTTGACTGCTACTGATTACTTCACTAAGTGGATTGAAGCCATACCCACTAGGAATGCCATTGATTCTATCATCATTAGGTTCCTAGAAGACTTTATCCTGTCTCGGTTTGGCTGCCCAAGGAAAATAATCACTGACAATGCTGCTGCTTTCGGATCCAAAAGAATGATTGATTTCTGTCACAGGTACGGAATTGCGCTTGGACATTCAACTGCCTATTACCCCCAGGGTAATGGCCTAGCTGAGTCATCAAACAAAAGCCTGGTTACCATCATTAAGAAGCTGTTGGAAGAGAACAAGAGGTCTTGGCATAAAAAGTTGATACATGCTTTGTGGGCAGACAGGCTCACTACAAAGAAGTCTATTGGCACCTCGCCCTTTCAGCTGGTTTATGGGACAGAAGCAGTTTTCCCCACTAGCCTTGGGATACCAGTAGTAAAGCTTATTCAAGAGGTCCAATCAGAAGAAGACAGCATGATAAGGAGAATTAATGCAACAATCCATCTCCAGCAAACAAGGGAGCAAGTTTATGACAAAGCTGTCAGATTGCAGGAAAACATGAAGAGGCAGTTTGACAAAAGAACCAAAGCAGCAAATTTCAAAGTTGGGGACAAAGTCCTGAAGTGGGATTCAAGAAGAGAGGATAAAGGCAAACATGGCAAATTCGACAGCTTGTGGCAAGGCCCGTTCATCATTCAAGCCATTGTGGGTCCTAATGCATTTTTATTGCAAGAAACTAATGGTACAGAGCTGTGTGGGGGTCCTGTCAACGGCAGGATGCTCAAACACTATCTCTGCTAATTCTCCGTTTCCATGTTCCATTTCCATTGTATATACCGTTGCAAATTTTCATTTTCAGCAAAAGTGAAGAAAATGTTCCAAAAAAAAGCAGGATGAAAAGGGAGGTTCAGACGTGCTCAAAACATGAACCTCTGAGGCAAAAGAATTGGCTCTAGCAAACTCAAAATCTGAGCCAAAAGGGAGCAAGAATAGCTGGTCCTAACAAGCTCAAAATCTGGATCAGTAGTAAAGGAACGTCCAGCCCAAAGATCAGAGCTAGAGAAAAGGATAGAAGTGACTCAAGCATGCTCAAAACCTGAGTCACAAGAAAGAAAGAAGGATGTTTCACAGTTGTGGAATTCCATGCCTTCACAATTGTGTTTTCTTCCAATTTCTGCCCAACAAGTCAGACTGTCTAATCCTGGCTTGGCTGTGTTTAAATTTCCTGTCTTAGAATGTAGGTGAAGAAACCTGTTGAACAGTTTAATCTCAACAGGTAGTAGTGTAGGTAGAGAGAGAAGATGAGGCCAACAGTCTAATATGGCCTCATGGAGCAATAAGGGTAGAATTAGAATAGGTTTGTTTTTGTTCTGCAAATAAATGCAAAGGGTCTGCTAATCCAAATGCACCCATGGGGAAGATTGTTAGAACTCTAGTTTGGGTAGGTAGATTGGTTGGGAAAATGTTTCCACTGATTTGGATGTCTTCATGGTTTGTGGCAGCAGATCAAAGAGAGATATGGATGGTTCAAGCAGTAGGCACCTGGCCTACACCAAGAGATCATCTTCCGGTTTCTTGGCTCCTTCAAAAAGAAGCCATCCCCATGTGGAGCCACTGTTAGCCCCCCTATGAATTTTTGACAAGCAATTAGGGGGCTAATGTGTTGTTGAGTCTTCAAGGAATGCTTTTCCCCTGAAAATACAGTCCCCTTGAAGCCTCTTTGTGCCCTTCATCCTTTGATGGTTTTCCCTCTGCTGATTCCCCTTTTAAAGCCCCTCTGCTGATAAAGAAATGCCCAAAGATTCCATCCCCCCTTTATTTTTCCCCCATCCAGCCTCTTTTTATCCCTCATTTTTCTCCCTTTCTATTTCCCCATTTACCCTTCAAATTCCCCCAAAAATCCCCTTTAATTTCCACCCTTCCCCCTTTGATGGCCATTATCCCCCTCTATTTCTCTATCATTCCCCTCCTTCACCTTTTAAAATCCATTAAAAAGGGGGCCAAAACCCATATCCCGACCTTATTATAAGGCCCGGCCCCTTTCCCGCTAGCCCCTAACCACTTCCCCACACGTGACCCTTCCCCAGGACCAAGCGCTTAAGTCCCGGGGCCAATCGCAATCGGAATCATCGGCGGGGGGGAAAAACCCTTTGTAATATCAAAAGTCCCAATGCGATTAAATTATAACGTAAAGCCTCCGCCCTGTTCTGCACCGTTGATCTCCCCACGATCCAACGGCGGGCCGCTAATCGCAACCCCTCTCCGATCGCAATCGGAACATGTTAAGTCCGCCCCCCGATTGAGGCCTTCTGATTGGATCCTGGCCGTTCGTTTGTTCCGCGATCCGACGGCTATCGCTTAATCGCAACAGCCTCCGATCAGTGGCAAGTGTTTTCACCCGTGCTCCGATTGCGATCCTCCGATTTGTTCGTGACCGTTGATCTGTCACAAGATCCGACGGCTGGCGCTTAATCGCTCCTTCCCCTCCGATCGCAATCGCAAGTCCTTTCGTTCGCCTCCCGATTTCATCGCAGCCGTCCACCCTTCCCGTGATCCGACGGCTGGCGCTTAATCGCTCCTTCCCCTCCGATCACGATCCCCTCTCCAGATCGCTTGCCCTTCCGATTAAATCCTCCCACCGTCCCGTCCGCCCAGATCTACGGTCGGCGCTCAATCGCAGCAGCGCTCGATCGCTGATCGCAAGTCTTCCTGTCTCGCCTCCGATTACATCTCCACCGTTGATCTCCCCGCCAGATCGGACGGCCTGCATCCAATCGCAAATCTTTTCCTCCTCCACCCGATTCAATCCTGTCCGTCCGTTCAATCCATGATCCGACGGCTGTCGCTCAATCGCGTCCTCCCTCTCAATCGCAATCGGAAATTTTATGTTGTGCGCTCCGATCGCGATGCTGCGATTGCATCGTGACCGTTCGTCTCTCCCAGATCGGACGGTCCTTGTTCAATCGCCCTCCGCCTCCACTGGGTCCCACTCTTACGCTCATTTTCCGTTGCATTTCATGTGTTTTGTCCATCCTGTGTATAGTCCCGATCACTCAATCTCCACCGTTGATCTTTGTCCCAGACCTAAATCCTAGCAGTGCCATGGCTACCTCCACCATCAAGCGTATCGTTAGTAAGTTTAACTCCTCAAGAATCTGCATCTCCTTGTTTTCATCATTCCGCCTTTCCACCGCCTCCATGCATTTCTCCGCCTGCTTGCCAGGACTTAACGAGTTTATTTTTATTATGCAGCAGCCTGAGAGAGGCCATTTCGGCCCGGCTGTGACGAGCATGAGCAAGATACGAGAAGGATTGAGCGTAATTGAAGATTAATGTTTTAATCATACAGTCAAAGGATTAAGGCACTGCTTGAAGACCAATGAGCGCACTAGGAAGCCATTACTGCGCTACCTAACAGCAGAGCGCATTTTCCTCCAAAAGTACACCTTCCTGCAGCGCCTCCATGCTTCCTCGAGCCCATAAGCAATAAATTGGATTGACAGAACTTCTCCGGGGACCGCCGAGCAGCATTAAAGAAGCATGGAGGGCCATACAGACTTCCATCCAGTTCGTTCCTTTCAACAGGGCCGAACAGCAGAGCACAGAGCTCCAGGCGCCGAAAGAGCTCCAAAGGAACACCAGAGGTCAAAATCTGACCTGACAGAAATCTCCGGACCAGATCACATAGTACCTACAGCGCTGCAACAAGCCGTTAAGCAGCATGGGCGTGGACACTCCGTCGATTCTGTCTTAATGACATTCGTTTATTGTATTTCCTACCGGGGCTTCTTCCTCTTCTCCTATAAAGATCCCTGAGCATGAATTGCAAAGGTTGTTGTTAGTTTTATCAGCGAACTGCAAGTATTCTGTCCCGAGCCAAGTTAACTGTGTAACAGTTGTATGATAGGCTGAGAAACATGATGTATTCAGGCTGAATGTAAAAGCTTTGGGCAGTGATGTACCTGATTGGTGTAGTGTTTAAACATGATAAGCAGTTTTCATTGGATCCTGATCTACAGCAGTTGGTGATGTTCTTCCTATCTCTGTGTTTATTTCCATTTCATTTCATGTTCTTCTGACTGACATCTGAATGCATGATATAAGATTTACCCTTGTTAGGTACCTTATATCCCAGCTCTCTCAGTCTTGAATGTTTTCTGCTCATATGTGTGTCTGGATATTGTTTTTAATTGACTAAACCAGTGTAGTGGATGATTATTGCCTACTCTCTGATGTGCAAGTTGGTAAAATCGGTATTCAGATGTTTTTGTTAAGATTTAATTGAAAGAGGTTAGGAACATTGGGAAGTGTAAAGCCTGTCGCTGCCTCTTCATGACCTTCCCTTCCATATAAACCTTTTCAGGATCCCTCGTGTTGCCTATGGTTTTGTCCAAGCAGGTCTGGAGTTAAATGACCTCTGGCCTGATCTATAGACAGAATCAGATGGTTTTCCATCTTTCATTCTCACCACTTCGTGTTCCATCCCGCCAATCAGTCTTTGAGATCCAAATTCTCTAGATGACTAGCCCAATTGAAGCTTACACCTTGAACATAAGTAAATCCTTTCTTGACTCCATTGCCCAATGGCCTTGATGTTCCCTGAGTTATCTACCTTTGCCTAGCTTCCTTCTTTACCCATCCTTGTCTTGTGATGAAACCTTCCTTCCTGATTCTCAACAACCAAACTCAAACAATCAAACAAGTAACCTTGAGCCAATAACTAGCCTAAAACCATAATTTAGAACTTCAAAGACATATCCTTTGATAATCATAGAGAGATCCCTCTCTGGACCTAGGAGGGCTAGATCCTAAGGTCTGAAAGTGGTTCTATGTTGTCTCATCTTTTGGTCTTTGTCAACCTGGCCAAAACATGGGAACCCCAACAGAGTATATAATGGATATCGTGGGTGCGCTTGAGTATGATCCAGAGATTCCTTTTCACTAGGAACATCGCGCTTTTCTAAGGGAGCAGGTTTTATTCAAGGAGGCAATTCCCATCAGAGATATCTCTTTATTATCAAAAATCCATCAAACATATAGAATTAGCTACATAAAGGATGTTATTTTACCGAGAGTTTTGGATGAGTCCACATTGGCGACTTTGAATTCTATCATCCATAACAATAATGGAGCAGTGGTATTTTCTCTTAAGGATGATAATGCTTTCATTCAGGAATTAATTGCAAAGTTGAAATCTCCAGATACGCCAACGCGAACCCCAAACACAACAACCACCGTGTAGCTAATGGAATGGTTACGATCACAGTCGTGGATACTCCCTTTGACTCATCAGGCACTTACCCAGACTATAGCTGGAACTGAACTTGTCTTTGAAAAAGTTAACGAAAAGATGACAACCGAGGATGTTTATTTGTCTTTCCTTCCGCTGGCTCATATCTTTGACCGTGTCATTGAAGAATTCTTTGTCCATCGGGGTGCCTCAGTGGGGTATTGGCAAGAGGATACTAAATTACTTGGAGAAGATTTAATGGAGTTGAAGCCAACTTTATTTGCAGAAGAAAAACTGTGCAGGTGGTTCACACAACTGTTGTTAGCCGTGGATTACCTGCACACAAACCATGTTCTTCATCGAGATCTCAAGTGCTCTAACGTCTTTCTAACAAAGGAGCGAGACATTTGTCATGGTGATTTTGGCCTTGCCAAATTGCTTAAGGCAGAAGATCTCACATTTTCGGTTGTTAGCACTCCAAACTACATGTGTCCTGAACTTCTTGCAGATCAGATATTTGGTCATTAGGTTGCTGTATGTTTGAAATTACTGCTCATCGACCTGCATTTAGAGCATTTGATATGGGGGGACTCATTAGCAAGATAAATCGTTCAGCTATTGGTACATTGCCTAGCATGTACTCTCCGGCCTTGAAACGTCTGATCAAAATGATGCTGAGAAAGAATCCGGGGCATAGGCCAACTGCTGCGGAAATATTGACTGATCCTTATCTTCAACCGTATATCTCTCAATGCCTGGCTGAAGCTAATTTCAAGGCCCTTGCTTCACCATGTACATAGATTAGTAAGGGGCATGATATCCAGGAAAACGTGGAAGACAGTCCAAACAGTAGCCAGTCAAGCAGTAAGAAGGATTGCTTTAGTTCAAATGGGAAAAGCAACCAAAGTATGGTTTGTGAGTATGAAGGCAGTGCCAGAGATACGATGAATGAAGATAATCTAAATGGTGGTGAGGAGGATGTTGCCCAATCATGGCTTTCAGAAAGTCCAGGACATGAAACAGTCACAAAGCCTGTCCCTGCTGTATCCATGACCGATGTTATCCCTGAAGAAGATAAAGTCGAATCATATTCATTATCAATGAGAGATGAGGGGAAAAATTGTTGCCTGTCTTCGTGGTAGCAATCCGTTACTTGAGAAAGGTGTAACAGTCCATATGGCAGGAGGAATAGGCACGATTGTCTGCAATGCACCCAAAAGGGGAACAAAACATTATTGCAAACATTCATTTTCTTCCTGCTACACATTTGAGTGCAGTTGATGGAGCAGCAATATTTGACTACATCAAAACAACAGTGGCCCCTGTCGCTTCCATTTATGCAACAACTGCGTTAAATACAAAGCCAGCTCCAGTGATGGCAGGATTTTCTTCTAAAAATTTATTCAAATTTGGCCCTGCTATCACATGACCTTTATTCAATCTCGACCATACTAACAAGCCTTGAAACTAGCATAATAATGATTATGGCGGTAGCTCCATCATCGGCATTCAGTGGGAGGCGTAATCTCATTGCGAGAAGCAACAACTCTATGTGACTAAGTGCTTTCTCTAAACTTGATTGAAGTGCGAAGTGAACGTCCTGGAGGTTTTTATTGAAAGCAGGCTTATGAACTCTGGGTTAGTAAAGCATGCTGTTCTTTGCGTTTATTGATTAATGCTTCAAAAATTTTAATGCTTTCTGTGCAGTATTGCTGTTCAATGACTTTTAAAATGGAAACAACAACAATGATTTGCAATACAAGTTAGGCATGGGCAGAAATACCCCTTCATTTGATGCAGACATGTTCAAAATTCGGTGTTTTCGGTCCCGAGTGTATATCAATGGTCGACCACTATGCCTCTATCAGGGAAGGCATTCAATTGTCCATCACGACCCTCTAAAATATATAACCTAAACTATCCTTCCATCACTGTCTCGGCACTGAAAGGGTCGGTGTATTTGGGTCCCTTACATGGAAAAATTCCAATTATTCGGTTGCAAGTCCTATTGTTGTGAGGGTAACAGGGTGAACTAAGATGGTGAATATCTTACTAACCAGCTGTTGCTTTTCATTTTCTTAGAGATTGCAACTATCAGTCCGAAGGAGTTTTGTCAGAAGATAAGTATATGCAGTGATTCGTGATCGCTTGCTCTAAATAAAAATCAGAATAACTGTGATGTTTGTGAATCTGCAATGCTGGAGATTGAGGAACACTTAAAAGACCCTGAGACCAAGATGACAGTAATTGAGATGTTGCTAGATGGCTGCAAACGTGTCCAAGGTCATGAGCAGGAATGCAAGCAACTTGTCTTTGAATATGGACCTGTTATCTTGACAAATTTGAAGAAATATCTAGATTTCGATGATGTTTGCTCTAAAATTCATATTTGTGAACGTGCTTCACTTGCAACAAAGTCCCTGAAGTTGTTAAATTTCTCACAGTTATGGCGATTTGTAATACTGTTGTGCCTCTTAAAAGTGCTAGTGGTTCAATATCCTATAAATCACAGTCTCAGGAAGAGAATGCTGCCAAGCATTAAGATTGGAGAAGAATTTTTGATTCTTATGCTTATGCTGGATTTTTATGCCGGAAACTGATTGTTTTTTTTTCATGCTCACTATTTCCATTTAACTAATGTTCATGATGCCAGGAACACTGATTGGATTATCAGAGCGCTACAATTGAATGGTTTGAATATTCAACTATATCTGACGATGTACAGGTCCAATCTTGCAGAGAAGTAAGTGACATTATTGCAGCAAATCGACGCGAATCATACTCTTCCCAACGTCCAATTGCTTGAATGAATTTAACAGTGTATCTAAGAAACTAAATCAGCAAGAAACTGAAGATTCGCTAGCACCAAGACACTGTTGCTATACTTTGCAAAGCATGCGAAGAAATGGAGATCTGACTTTAATTTTGTTTGTTTTGTTTTTCTTTTTGCCTTTAATTTCATGAAAATTGCAAATGGACCTTTTAATAAATTCCTGAAAACAACACGAATGCATGTATTTACTCTTAACACCAATTTGTTTTCTTGAAGTCACTTTGACAGCGATCGATGATGAAATCAGCACAGGCGACAGGTTAACACACAGTTTCTTTCTTTTGCTCGCATTTGTGCTTATTCTCGCATCTTATGTTTTACAATGCTCTCACGAAGTTTTCATACAGGATTTGTACTAAGTTTTTTAGGTTTCGGACATGATTGCATTTTGCTGCTGAAGTGATTTTCAAAGATCACAGAACTTTGTGAGAAGCGTGCTTTCATAAACAGCTTGAAGGAGCTGTAACTCGCCATAAACATCATGATGTTTTCGCCTCTTGATGTTTGCTTTTACACAGTGACCGTGTTGATACACCAACATTTCCACTTTTTCCATTATCCATGCAGTAACACTGTAACACTTCTCTTTCAAATCTGATTGACCATCCTTGTGTTGAAGCCTATTTTCCATTACCTTATCTTTCACGACTTCATGCACAGTTATTTTTCTGAAATCGCATACATTCCTTTATCCCTTTCAGCTCATTTGCCTTCTAGTTTTCCTTCTGAATAAAACTGATTCCCTTTCCATAATTACATTGCCTTGCTTTCCTCGCTATGTTGATCCACACTGCTTGTCCGTGAGTTCTTTCCATTTATAGTCCTACCAAATCTCTTTGTACAAACTCGCGTTGACTGATGTGGGATTCCTTAAGGCCCACCTTTCAACAAGTCTTGCCCCATCGACCTCAGCACCTTATATGGGAAATAGACTAGAGTTCCTTTTGGGTACCTTGAGACTTGCATGCCTTAATGGCAAGTTCTCTCGCTGACAATCATGGGAATACATCAATGTCCCTTGATCGTCAAATCTTGCAAATGGCTCGACGTCAACTCCTCTATTCGCATTTCGCAAGATGTACCCGGGTACCTTGGCACTCATTGACATCAATGGTGAGTTTGCCTCGCATTGGTTAACGGCATACATCAATGGCCGGTAATCCAATGATTTCTCTTCATGCTCGACATCAACACATTCTTTCGCATGATTAGATTTGTACCATCAGTTTTGTAGCAGACGAAGACTATACAATTATTCACGACTCCCTCAGCAGTTACCGCAGCATGAATTCTGATCTATGAGAGTACCACAGTTCCACTTTCAGCCCTTATCTTTTTCATGATTCAACATCAGCAGTTCAGATTCCTTCATTTCTCAGGTTCCAGTTACAGCGACATCAGCATTCACAGTTACATTTTCATGATCCTGCTGCAGTCAAAATTTCTATGTTCGAGCAGTTACATCAGTTGCAGTTACAGCAGTTGCAGCCACAGTCACATATTCTCTGATCTAGCAGTTACAGCAGTTACAGCTACGATACCAGTCACGTTTTCATGATTCAGCAGTAGCAGCAGCTACATTCCTATTGCATAGTTCATCATTCTTGGGTAAGTGGAAGTATGTTGTTTTCTAATCTTTAATCATGCAATTCCTTATATGCTGACTTGAATATTTTGGAAAATTCCCTCATCATGCTCCATTTCCTTTCATGACCCACGCCAAGTTGCATGAGGACATGCAACCAATTCAGTTGGGGGGGGGACTATATTCGCTACATATTCACTATCGTGATTCCATTTCTTCACCACTATCACTCCATTTTTATTTTTTTTTCACCATTCACCAACATTTCTTTTCCAACAATACTTTGTTGCACTTTGTTTCACACGCATCAATATACATACTGGCATACTTCATGAATATTACAAAAAGGCTTTCTTATGCACATTGACAACTTATGATTTCCAGTGAGTGTTTACATTATTATTGCAGCAAGAGAACAGGAAATGAAATGAATGTTGTTAACACAAGAACCAACATTCTTTGTATTAATGGTTGTCACACAAGAACCAACCATAAGAAAAGAGAACAGAAAACGAAATGAATGTTGTTAACACAAGAACCAACATTCTTTGTATTCATGGTTGTCACACAAGAACCAACCATAAGAAAATGAAAGTTGTTACTCATGCCCCGCACATATCCTGGAAACATTCATTATTAAAAAGACATCATCATGTAAAGCCAAAGTTCAGATGCCAAAGAAATCCATGCATGGTTGCATGAGGACATGCAACAAGTTCAGTTGGGGGGGATGTTGGGCTTCAGAAATGTCGTATTTCATCCACCTTTCCCTTCATTATTCCTTACATTTCACCATCCCATTAACCTTTCATTATATCACTTTCATAAATACATTTGGGTTTCACCTTCCTATTTTCCACTTTATTCATTTTTGTATTATAAGTGAATTTATGATTAAATATTAGAAAATATACATGTTTTAATATATATCTCAAGAATGTGTGAGCTTTGTAATGTGTAGAAGAAATGTGGAGGATTAATTCTAAACTTCTAGAATATCTCCTCCACCATATTAAGGAGATAATTATGCAAGCCTATTCCTAAGGAGAAGATCATGGAGGATTTGGTTGGCATGTCTTATTCAAGATATGTGAGAGATGTGTGGAGGATTCAAAGGGATCATGTCTTGTAATAATGGGAAAGTAGTTGAGAGTGGTTGAATGAGATGGTTAGCTTCTTCATGTATATAAGAGAGTGCTCTCTCTTCATTTTGATTAGCTCAGGAGTTCATAAGTTCAGAAGTTCATTAGATTAGTTTGAAAAGATAGTTTTGTAATTAGGAGAGGGGGATTCTTAACTGTGATTCATAATCTTTTATTGTATGCTTTCATGGTTTGTCATTTGATTCTTGTAATGTAATTTGAAATCGCGTTATTGTTGTGAGCTCACATATGTTGTTTGTCATTCAGCTCTTCACATGTTGTATTTCTTTTCCTTTATGCAATTTCCAGCTTTCATAGATTAATTTGATTTCAGCAATTTAGATTAGATTAGTTCCACTTCAGTCCTGCATATATAGTGCATGTGCTTCGTAAGTCTACGAACCTCGGATTGAAAAATTAAATGGTTGGGCAAGTACTACAACGGAATCGTATATGTATTGTTTGGGTTTATGTGTGGTCTATAAAAAGAAACTGCTGTGATTGCGTGCGTATGTATGTTTGGAAACTGTAAAGGTGAAATCCACTAGGAGTAAAGGATTGTGTGGACCCATAAAGTATAAATTCCGCACGTATTATGATATTTTTGCAGCTAGTCTGCATCACTCCTGCATCTCAATATCTTTGATTACTTGATTAATCACCTTTTTTGGGTTTTCATTTCTATTTTCAGATTCCTTTTGAGAATGATTTGAATTTTGAGATTGATGTTCTGATTTCCCTAAATCATCTTTAGACATGTCTTTAATTTCATTATCCAAGCTAATACTTGGAGTTGGTCTGTTGATATCTTCAATAGTCAATAAAGACAGAGGAATCCTTTCCAGGCTCTTGCTTTTGTATGCTTGGAAGGCTTCTAAGTCATATTGATTAAGTTGACTGGATGTAAAATTTAGGACATCTGAAAATTTTCAATACCTTGAAAGAAATCATCAAATATATCTATCTCTTTCACAAAAGACTTCATTTTGAGCTCTGTGACGAAGTTCTTAATCACATCATTGGGGTCATATGGTTTTTTTGGCATTACAACCAAATTCAACAAGTTAACATTTAAAACTTCCTTGTAGGCATGACCCATATCAAAAAGTGCAAAAGTACTGCACTATAAAGGAAAATTAGGCCAAACGACCTTCTTAGCATCTTTAAGCTGTTTTGAAATACCATTTACAACAAGCTGGTAGGTAATCTCTCTAGCAAGTAACTTGTCAGGAACATAATATGGCAGGACATGAGGAGAAGCATAACTGCCAAAAACTTTAACATAGGTGAAAGTTTCCTCTGCAAACCATCTAGCAATGGGAAAAATGTTTGTACTAGACTCTTTGGAAATCCCAGGGGTTTTCACATTGAGCATAATTTGGTGCATAGGCAGTATGAATCAATGGAAAATTTTGTAAAAATGTAGGTGAAAGTATGATTCCCAAAGGGCTCTGTGGTAAATGTGGATTGGAGTAGGGTCTTGGGTTTTCCATTTCCATCCCATGGTAGGAAAACTCGAGGAAAAGCAAATTTTGTTCATGACATAGGCACTCATGTAAAAGGCGGGTATTTCTCTAGATGCAAAACTTCTTTTACTCCTATACTCCATGATATTTATGGCTAAATTATCAGATATGATATTTTCCCAATTTAAAATTAAGGAATTGACGATTGCGTCAATTAATGGGACCCAATCTTCAGAAAACCTAGTAGTATCAGTTTTAGAAAATAATCTACACAACATACTAGCAACATAACAATAAGGGGAAATAATTTGTGCTATTGGGTATGTACTGAGTTTGTCTCGTTTAAGATTTCCTTGGTCATCCTTCCATTCCTTTATGAATTTCATCAAGTTTGGATTTTTTGTTCTAAAGTTTTGAAGAAAAGCCTTGTCATATTTCTGCTATAGGACAGGTAAGTGGTACATTGTCCTCAAATCTTCTACCCTGAATGAACCGATATTATCGCCCTTTGAATCCTTAAATGTTCTATCGTCTACATTAAAGTTGTCAATTACCCACTTGACAATAACTGTATAGGGGAGAATCTTTGGCCTTGCTGCTACCTTATGGATGAATGAGCACGCAACGTTGAAATAGGTCAGGTTTGAAGAAAATGACACACCTGCTGTAGTAACTCTATTTATTACCCTTTACTTTTCATCTTCAAAGAACTGATACATTTCCTCCCATGAGGAACTTCCATAATCCTTGTTGCAGGTGGTATTTTAGAATAGGGGAGACATATATGAGCTTTCGGTAGATGATGCTTGGGCAATTTCTTTTCCTTTCTTTCTCATCTCTATTTTATTTTCTCTGTTAAGTGGTTTCTTGATTTCAAGCGAACATAGAAAACATTAAAAATATAGAGAATAGAGAGGCAGATAGAATTAAAACAAATCTGGAGTACAATCATTTCAAACATGCTCGAAGTAGATATGAATCTATCAAACCTTAGTCCTATTAAATGTTGTTAATCACCGATAATCTTTTAATCAAATCTCTTACACACCTTCACGTGAAATATCTATCGATCAATTTAAGACGTTCGATCTTATATTCAGTTTGATTTGACATGAATCATTTCACACACCTGAGCAATAACTACCCATTATTGCATATCCCAACTTATAACTATTTCCATTTGTTATGTTACCAATAAATCTCACGAAATGCGATCTGTGCAAATCACACATCGCAATTTCTATGTGGTAATAGAACTTGTGTTTAGTTATTTCCTGCGAAATGCGAAATGCGCTTAAAGAAATCATGTTGATGTGTTTTATCAGACACTTGGAGCTTTATGTTTATTGCTTCATTGGTTCGTCGTGTCCGTTTCATTGCAAATCTTACCGAATTGTTTATAAGTTTGATAGTTTTACAAGGCGCGATGCGATTTTCATTTATAGCGATGTTTAAAGCGTTTTCAATAAGAGTTTTATATAACTTCTGAAAAGGTTTAGCGCATATCACAACCTGCATGACTTAATATGTTTTAATTTGTTGAAGCTCATAAGCTATGCGAATTGCGATACACGCTAAGGAATGAAACCGGAAAGCAAAATAAACTTTATTTCCTAAAGTTTCTTGACTTAGGCTAAAAATTAAAAAATAAATTTCCTATTTATTTTTAAAGGGTCCCCATTTAGTAAAAATTATGGGGGTTTTTGTATAACACAACAATTGGCGATTCACTTGGGAGAACCAACTATTTATGATTAACTTTTTGAGATTTCTAAGAACTTTTTTGAAATAAAAATAGTTGTAGGAATGAATTTCAATAAATAATATCTCACTAAGCAAAAAAAATTCTCTTAATTATAATTCATAAGAATTACTCTTTAAAAATAAAAGTATGAGTATCTATATTAGTTTTTACTCAATTCAAAAAGAAAACGTAGGTGGCTCTTCTAGATTAGCTTTATAAATATTTACTCTTTTATCATAGGTAGAGCCTCTGATCCAATAGGTAATTTAAGCTTTTGGCAGGGTTACCTTTTACCTAGCAATGATTTATTGTCCCATCTAGTCTTTCTTACAATTTCCAAAAATAAATTCCAACTTTATATACTTGATATTTTTTTGAAACTTGTTTTTCTTTTTGTATTGTATTTTTATTTACATAAAAGCCATTGTCTTGGCTTGGTAACCAAATATTGACAATGCCGTTCACTAGTTGTAATTAAACTGATCAAGATGGCTCTTGACGAGACCCCTTGTCCTCTTGATATAATCTCAAGTTGTTACCCTGTTTTGGTAGGCAGTATTGGCAATTTCAGTTCAACTATTTCCCTATGAACATGGTAAAAAGGCTCATGATGAGACTTATTATCTTTTAAGATTTTTCTAGTATAATATTTTTTGAATTTATTTCTAAAAATTGATAAGTTTCCCTGGATGGGGTGAATCATTGGTCCTTTTGAGGATTCTGGATCATAATTTTTTGAGTTTTAGATTGCTTCTCTATAGAAGAGTCTTTACTATGTTAAAGATTATTTTCTTGACTGATAATAGAATAACCATTCTTTATAAAGATGAGAGTTCATCAGAGAATAAATAACTTCAGTGAAATTGCATCTTTCAATGAAAATAGAATCTATCTGATATTTGAATCTTTCAATTGTTTCCTTAACATTTCTTATTTCTATAAGCGATAAATCAAAAATATTATCTGAGATGTTTATTTGAAAAGCCAAAAATCAATACTACTCAAATTTTATTTTCCTAAGGAAAGAAAAGACAATAGTATACAGGGAATAGAAGGGGTTACCTCCTATGAAAAGTATCTCTTTAAAATATGCCCATTAACGAGTAAAATATCTCTTTTGTCTGATAGATCTTGCAATAAAAATGTTGATGGGCCTATTTCTTCAATGATTTGAAATGGACTTAGCCCGAGTTTTTGAAATTTAGTGTGTTTACCTTTGTCCTCATGCACTTTGTCCCATTTCAATACCAGATCACCAATTTGAAAGTTTTTTGGAGCAACAGAAGTTGAATCAAATGAAGCTTTTACTATCAGTTGATGATGTGCATGAGTAACTTTAGCTTTTTCTCTTTCTTATTCAAGTTTAAGAGTTTGGAATTGTCTTACTTGTTAGGAGGAAGAAGGATATTCCTCAATAAATTGAACTAAGGCAAGAGAAGGAATAACTACATTGGTAGGAAGAACAACTTCTTTTCCATAGACAATATGGAATGGAGAAGTGCTGATAGAAGCTTTCTGATTTATTCGATCTACCCAAAGAGCAAAGATTGATGACTTATGCCAATTGCGTTGGTTTTGATCAACAGTTTGTTTTATGATTCTAATAAGGTTTTTATTTGTGGATTCTACTAAACCATTTCCTTGTGGATAATAATTTTCAAAATACTTAATTTTAAAGCCTCTTTTGATTGCAAATTATATCATGGCAGTTCCTAAGAAATAAGATGCATTATTAAACATTAAAGCAGTAGGTAAACCAAACCTAGTTATGATGAATTGGTCAATGAAATCAATAATATTCTCAGAGTTGGCTACCTTCAATGGAATTTATTCAACCCATTTAGTAAAATAATATGTATCTGTGAGAATATATTTATGTTGTTTGGAAGAGTTATGAACGATCTCACCGATTATATCTAATCCCCATTGTTCAAATGGTTGTTCAATATTAACTGGTTGTAATGGGAAGGCTAGTTTCCTTTATCCTCCAGATGCACTTTGGAAAAATTTGCATTTTCTTGCATATTCATGAGCATCTTTGAAAAGTGTAGGCCAATAGTAACCTGCATGAAGGATTTTGTGTGCTGTTGTATTTCCTCCAAAATGTCCTCCAACTGTTCCATTATGGAGTTCTTGCAAGACTTTTTCTGCTTCAGTTTTCTCTAAGCATCTTAATAGTATAGAATCAAAGTTTCTTCTAAATAATACATCATTGATTAATTCATATTGCTTGGCCTTTAATCTCAAAGCACATTTTGTTTTATAACTAAGTTGGGTTGGGGCATATCCATTTTTTAAATAAAATTTGAGATCAGCGTATTGAGATTGCACATTGTTGAGGCTTACCTCTGATATTTGTAAATTATTACTTGAATCTTCTTCTGGTGATAAATGGGATGATCCTGTTAGAATTATGCAAAAACCTTGACCTCTAAAAATTTTAGAGGGTCTAACTTCTACATCATATTCTTGTAAAGTGGTAACCCATTTAGCCCTTTTCTCTCCTAATTCTCTTTGCTTCAATTGTTGTCTCATTGTAGAGAATGGAACTATTAATTTGGTGTGAGTTTTTAGGAGAAATGGCCTGAAATGCTTTATAGCTTTAAAGACAAAAAATGCTTGTTTCTCAATAGATGAATAATTTAATTCTGCACCTTGCAATTAGAACTGAAAAATGATATTAGTTCTTCAAATTTTTGGTCATTAAGCTGTGTTAAAACACCAATGTAAGATGTATCTGATGAAAAAGTATATAAATTAAAAGGATTAAGAAAATGGGGGGTAGTCAGGAATGGAGCATTGATAATGGATTGTTTGATCAAATGAAATGCTTCTCTTTCATTATGTCCCCATTTAAGGACTGGATTTTTCTTAATCATGTTTTGTAATGGTAAAAATATTTGCGAAAAGTCAGGGACAAACCTTTTTACAAAATTTATTTGTCCAAGAAACGACTACATAATTTTATTGTTATGAGGGAAAGGAATTCTTTTAATCTCTTCAACTCTTTCTCGATCAATGTAGATACCTTTCTTTGACACAATGAATCCTAAAATTTTTCCTTCATCTAAAGGAAAAAAATAACTTCTTTGGGTTTAATGAAATCCCATACCTTTTACATGGCTCAAAGACTTTCTTTAGGTCATTCACATGATTGGTTGCTTGTTTAGAAAAGACTGTAATGTCATCTAAATAAATAACCACTGATTTATTCATGAGCCCTCTAAAATTTGTGTCCATATCTCTCTGAAAAGTGGCACCTGCATTAATTAACCTAATGGCATCTTTTGATAGGCTTAAGTTCCCCACTTAGTATTGAATGTGGTCTTTAATATGTCATTTGGATGTACGATAATTTGGTTATATCTTGAGAATCCATCTAGAAAAGACGTAAGTTTAGAACTAGATACTGTTTGCAGTACTTGTTCCATGGTTGGTAATGGAAAGTTGTCCTTTTGACATGCTTTGTTTAAATTCCTAAAATCAATACAAATCCTAATATCACCATTTTTCTTCCTGACGAGAACCAAATTTGAAACCCATTTAGAATGTCTAACTAGAAAGATGATCATTGCTTTAAGGAGTTTATTCAGCTCTGTTTTGATTTGATTTTCAAGATTCAGGTGAATTTTCCTCAATTTTTGCTGTATAGGTTTCTCATCTGAAATCACAGGAATAGTGTGTTGAATCACGTAAGTGTCATATGTTTTAAGATTAGTGTAATCCTAAGGAAAAATGCTTTTGTACATTATTAATAACTTGATAAATGGTAATCTTTCGTCGGAAGATAGACCAAGACCTAAATTGACATTTTGAGGTTTATCGTCAGTTCCAAGAATTACTAACTCAAATCTTAAGGTACAACTTTGGGTTTTTGAGTTAGTCTTTTAAACCTATCTTTCAGATCATATAGGTCTTCTAACTTGAAAACTGACTTAGGAATTGGATTTTCATCCAATCCATCCTTTATCTGAGTGTCATGTTCATTTTCATCCAAAATTTGACTATCATAAGATCCTTAAGATGTTAGGAAATATATGATATCTGAATCATTATTAAATACTCTCCAATTGGTAATATTGTTAGGAACAGATGGTCTAAACATTAATTCAATGGAAAATCTATCAGGACTAAATTCTTGAGATGGAATTAATTTCGATGCTACATTAGCTAGTAAATCTGCACTAGCATTCTGTATTCTAGGCACGAAAGAAATATTGAAGGCTAAGAAATGAATGTTAAATTCTTGGACTAATGATTGGTAATGCTTTAAAAATCCAGAATTACAATGAATGGTATTTCTTACCTGTCTAACAATGATTTCTGAATCTCCTCGGAATTTTAGATATTTGATGTTAAGATCAATTGCTTTGTACAAACCTTGGACTAATGCTTCATATTCGGCTATATTGTTTGTGCAATCAAATTCAAGTCTACAGGCTGACATTGTTTTTTCTCCTTCCGGGCTTATTAAAATACAACCATATCCTGCACCATATTCAGATTTATAACTGTCAAATTAAAGAGTCCAAAATAAAGAATTAACTACTGGTTTATCTACAAAATTTATACATTCCGAAGTGTCTGTCTGGGAAAAACTCTCGATCTGAGATAAAACTGCATTATTGAAAAAAGGTGATGGTTGAGCATTAAAATTTCACAAAAAATGAGTCTTCCGAGTCATTTCCAATAATATTATTATTGAATGCTACTGGCTCGTTTATTCCTTGAAGATCTGTGACTGTATGTTTCATGAATTTTTCATGGTCTACTCGAATTTGATTTGGCTTTCCGTTGTATGGTAGTCACATATGGGACCAATCTGTTGCAAAATATCCATGAAGTTTTTTAGACCAGTCTATGCTTAATACTAAACCATAAAACTCAGGAATATCAACCACCAATATATTGTTATTTGAGAAACCTTGGGTTTTGATGACAATCTTATAGAAACATAATTTATTTCTCCCACAACCTCTATTTTAGTTCTATCAAGTTGTACTATATGAACAGGAGAATTTTGAGGAGTTATGTTAAACTTAGCACAGGCCGATTTTGGAATTATATTAGAGGAAGCCCTTGAGTCTATTAAACAATTATGGACGTTTTTATTGTATATCTCATAGGTTAAAAGAAATGGAGGAGTATGAGAGATGGATTGATCACCTATCATAATCAAATATGTAGCATCTATTTTTTTTGAAGGAGAATGTGGTTTACCCATTTCATTAGTAGCTTGGACTACTACTAGAGAAGGTAAGGCTGAAGCAGGAACCACATTTAAATCTCTAAGTAAGATTTTCTGTTGTTGCTTCGACTTAGTAAGTTCATGAATTGAAATGTTGGCCCTAGTCTTTTTCATATCCTCAACTACATTATACTCAATAGTTTCCGATATTACCATTATCTTTGATGTAGGTGGAGTATTTGAAGTAATAGGGTTTGTTTGTGTAGCCTTAGAAGTAGACTTTTTACTTACTATTTTATCCTTAGCAAGCATTGAATTCTTCTATTGTTGATTTGGATGCATTTCTTTAGTAGTATTTTTTCTCCTTGTACTCACGGGTAAAGCTTCTTGTTGTTCCTCATTTGGTAGGATGAAATCCCACATTCCATTTAATTCAAATTATTCTTATTCTTAAGTTTCTTTTTCCTCTATTTTCTCTTCATCTGTATCTTGATCAGACTTAGCGTTAGATATGATGTTCGGAGGTTGAGTATTAGAGGACTAATTTTTATTGAAGGATCTGAAAGTATTTTTTGAGCTAGAACTTTTAGCGACTTGTTTTTTGATATCTGCCATCTCATTTATCATAGTCTTTAAAACTTTATGAAGACCTTCTACATCAAAAGGGTCTTTAGATGGCTTCTTTTTCGAATCTCCTCTGAAGGATAGTTTCTTTGATTTTTTATCATCTTGGGAATTCTTCTTCTCAAGGGCGATTATGGTTTTCTCTACAAATAAAGATTCCTTCATGTTTTCTGTGAGTGTAGGCAGTTTTTCTCTATCAACGAAAATGGGTATATTGGATGGAAGAGTTGAAATATACCACTGAATTTGAACTTCTGCACTAAGAACTGATGTGGCAGGAATTTTATTGAGAAATTTATTAAATCTTGAATTAAAATATTTTATTTTCTCCCCTGATTTAGCCTTTAGATTTGATAAATCATTGATAAGAATTGTAGTTGTCCTCTCATCCACAAACTTAGCTAGAAGTTATTCTTTGAACATAGTCTATCTAGTTATAGAGCGGGAAGGTAATGAAAAATACCAGGATCTTGTAAACCTTGTGAGAGTATATAGAAATAATCTTACAACACAATCCTCTTCAACTACCTAGTTTAGGTTGATGGCTAACATATAATTATGGATGTGTTCTTATGTCAGAAGACCATCATCAGGATTAAATTTAGGTAACCATCTTTCAGGTGATTTTGGAAGAGTATGAAGAGGAGCGAACATATTTACAACCCCTGGATTATTCCATGGTCATACATTTGGTGGAGGTACTTGGTCTGCCATTGGTCCTTGGGTGGATGTGATGGGTTTAGTTTGAGTTGAAGAAGAGGCAGGTTGAGTGCTAGAACTAGTTTAAGGGATAGTAGTCTAAGTACTGGAACTAGTTAAAGTAACATTGATCATTGGAATGGAAGTTGTGGAAGTGAGTGGAGGTAACGGAGGTGAATGGGTGGATTATGGGATAAGATGTCGCTGGCGATTGACTCCGATTAAGTCATCTTATTCTCCTTCGAGAAATATAGATGGGAAATTCAAAAGGAGGGATTCCTGTCTTTTGACTTTCTGATCGAGTTAATATTCTTCTAGGTTGTAAAGAAGACGAAATACTAATATCAGATATGAGAAGATTCAGGCTTTTCAGCAGAAATGGATACTCTCTCTAATGTTTCTATCAAAGAATGAACTTCAGGGGAATTTTGATGAAATTTGGGAGATAGTATGGTTTGAGTATCACTAGGAGACTTACAGAGAAGGATGTTCAACTTCATATTTTAAAGATGTAGATCTAGCTAATTTTATGGAAGTTGATGGGAATCTAGAGGGAGAGAAAATTTTATATTGACCTTTAGATTGCTCATACCTTCTTGCCATTCACAAGGCCCTCCTTCTAGCACCAAAATGTTGAGGCCTCAAAATTCCGTTGCCACAACATGGGGAAAAACCACCCAGTTCGAACCTTAAAGCAGCTCCTTTTTCGTTAGGTATGGTGGCTTCGAATGGGAATAAAGGGACCAGTTTCCCAATAAGGATGATTTTCAGGTGTGTTTTGATTATATAACATGTAGTGGAAAATTATTCTAATATATCACATGCATCTATCTAACACTATGTAATTCTACTATATACCCGAGGTGTTTCTTCCTTTAAGCGATCCAAAGAGATATCTTCCAACTATCAGTAATGAATATTATTTAACAGTTGAAAGAGATGAAAATTATGTAAAGATGATTATTTTAACAAAATATTTTGATTAAAATAATTGTGAAAAGTATATTGCATTCATATGTGTGATTATATATCGGATTAGAAATTACAGACAAATATTAATACAGAAGTGCATTTAACATTCATCTATGATGACGTTTCAAATATATAATGCAATAAAAAGATGATTGTAAATCTAGAAATAAAAACTTAATACAAGTAAATAGAAGTACCATATGTATGAAGTTATATTCATGTAAACTAGTAATAGATTATCTATGGCTCTTCACTTTCAATCAATTTAAACAGTACAATAGTGCAACATCAGTTAAAAATCTTCAAATGTCAAAATATAACATAATGTCTTCCATTAATTCATCAAAGCATTCACAAACTTACAAAAGTGCATTCTTTGCGAATGCTTTTGACAAATTTCTGGACCCTTCCCTAAATGCATGAGAGGGGTTTAAATACTAAACTAAATATGTTTAAAGATATATTATTACATAAAATTAGAGGAGGTTTCAAACAACCATCCTCATAAGACAAACTTTAACTACAATTTAGGAAAATAAAGTAACAATATAACTATGAATTTTGATATTTCATTTGGATTCGATCCCGAAGTTGACAAATATCTGGCATGGGTTTGAGCTGATCTAGTTGCGAAATTATCGGTATAACCTGTCCCTTGAATACCTCATTTGAGAGCGCTGGCTGCGATCTTTTTGCTGAATCTGTTAAAGAATGTAGGGTTTGGTACTGATGATAAGGTTTGATCTGGAAATTCCAATAATTATTTTGATCAAACTTATTTACTTTTTTAATCATTTCTTCCTGCATTTCCGTCTTTTGTTTTCACTTTGTTTCCAGCTTCTTGATTTCTGAGAACACTTCAGACGTGCACTCTTTGGTAAGTTCTAATTTGAAAATTTGTTCAAATACAGATTCAATAATTTCCTTCTTTAACCTTGATGCTTTCATGGCTGCTTTATCTGCTTGCTTTATCTATGCTTCCCAATCCTTAAATAAGATCTCCTTGTGGAATTTATCTACCTGGGGTAGATCAGCTTCCTTGCCTAAGTCTGATGCTTTCCATTGAATGTGTTCATTTATTTTCTTCTCAATCTTCTCACACTCAAGTTTCTGGATAGCTACTTGCTGGATCAGTATTTTATTTGAATCGCAATAAGAGCTAGTGATAGAAGCTTGTTGGAAAAATGCTTCTTGTTGCTGGTTTTGTAGAAATTATATAACTGATATGTCATACATCCGAGATTCTCCTGATCACACACTATTTGACATCATGCACAATACAGAATCTCTTCTACCATTGATCATTAATTGAGGAAATAAAATCAATTTCATGCACACATTAAAACCATAAAAATTCACACATATGAACACAGTAATTTATGGGAAAGCTTAAAGCTGAAAACCCTTAACTATCTATATATTATATGTCATAGAGATCATGTAACAATCATCATAAAAATCTCCTCACAAGATCTCAGTAAAATCTCCAATTGCTACACACTAATCAAGCTCAGATCTAGCAATTCACATGCTCCAATCTCTGCCACCTGATAGCCTGCCTCTACTCCACAATCCAAGCTGATTACAAAAACCAATTCGATGTAATCCCACTCTCATTGACTGAATTATTATCATTGGCAACTCCAATGTATATGTAGATGCAATTCATGCATCACTAATAGTCACCACAGATAGTCTATCTTGCCCTTTCACCTATCTCTCCACTGGTCTCCACTGAAACTGCCATGCACTATAGTTAACTGATGTATTGTTCAGTTGACTAATGAGTCAATATTTAGTGAATTAATTATTAATTAATTCACACCACTCTCACTAGTGTATCAATCAGTTAGACTAGATAATAACTGATCGACCATGTTTAAACTAAGTTAAACCTAATACAACCCACCAACTACCTCAATAACTCCACCAAACTCGTCATTATTCTAACCCAAGTCTCCATGCAGAAGCCCACTTAACCCTCGTGAATAACGAATTTCTTCTGCTAGCTCCCATGCCACATCTGTGCACTTAACCGAAGTGCTCCAAGAGAATAAGATAATGTTTAGAGTCCAAATATTATTAAGAGCTAATAATATTCGACATATCTATTTTTAGACTGGCAATCTAAAAATAGATTCCACCCAATATGTCTAAAAATAGAAATCCATCTATTTTTCCAACTTGACCAACTATCCCCAAATAGCATCCCGCAACTCATAGAATATGATCGACACGTCTAAAAATAGACTTTGCGCCAAAAATCACCTGTGTGGGCCCCACCTAGTTTAGGTGATCACTTTCCAACTAGGATCAGGAATGATGTTTCAGGATGCCTCCTTCACTGTTTCTTGTTGCAATATTCAACACTCCCTCTCAACAAGAAAGGACTGTCTTTTCATGCAACATGCAACTCCATGCATTCACCCTGCAACCTTTTCAAGGGCCATGCAACTCCATGCATCTGCTCTGCAACTCTTCCGAAACTGAATAGGCTCCAAACAACTCAATCAATATGATGTATCTATCATCAAAGTCTTCGAATTATACTTAGCTACTGCACATGTCTTCAGGAAACACTGTGTTGTTGAACTTTGCACCCATGCACTTTGCACTTGCTTTTGACTCTGAACCGTGCTCCAGTATCTGACACTGTCACTTTGATCTGCCTGCATAAATCCAACTAATCATGCTACTGCTCCTCTGTGGGCACCTCGTAGCCAGGTTCAATTCATTAGATCCACACCATCTCAATGAATCCTACCCAGAAATCTCCTCTTGGGATTAATCATGCATGTCGCCCCACCTCTCACCTGGTGGTATAGTTGCATGCACTCCCTCTGCCCATCTGGCACGAAATTTCTCTGCATGAGTGGTTGCTCCCACTCCATGATCCTCATCTTGTGGCTGCTCCACATCCCGAGGTTCAATCTTACTTGCATGCAAATCCATCTCCCTCTCAAGCTTCAATTGCATGGCTTTCTTGCACTTCCCAATAGTAGGAAGCTTCGTAGAAATCCCATCTACTGCAAATCTATAAAGATTCTTCTGCATCTCCAGTTGTGGCTGCTCCACAACCTTCTGAGACTGCTTCTCATGCTGCATGTTGAGAGGCTCCCTCTCAACCACCAAGTCACTAACCTCTACTTTCCTCCTCAAAGCTTTGCATGCATCTTGTACCTCAATGCATGTAGGTTCTTGGCTCGCGCACATTGCAATTGTCCCGCCGTCGCAAAATTTTCTAACAAAAGAGCTGATTTTAAATCGATGATATCTCCCTCATCCGAGCTCCGATTCAACCGATTTTTTTTTTTCAATTTGGAAATTTTTTTGCAAGGAATCCAAATATGCTATTTGTGTCTGAAAATTTTGGATCCAAATTTTTAGATATTCTTTGCAAACTCGGGCACCCAAAAATTCCTGCTCTCATTCCATGTAGAAAATCTATAACACAGCTCTGATACCATGTAGAAATTATATAACTGATATGTTATACATCCAAGATTCTCCTGATCACACACTATTTGACTTCATGAACAATACAAAATCTCTTCTACCATTGATCATTAATTGCGGAAATAAAATCAATTGCATGCACACATTAAAACCATAAAAATTCACACATATGAACACAGTAATTTATGGGAAAGCTTAAAGCTGAAAACCCCAAACTATCTGTGTATTATATGTCATAGAGATCATGTAACAATCATCATAAAAATATCCTCAAAATCTCTCAGTACAATCTCCAATTGCTACACACTAATCAAGCTCATATCTAGCAAATCACATGCTCCAATCTCTGCCACCTGATAGCCTGCCTCTACTTCGCAATCCAAGCTGATTACAAAAACCAATTCGATGTAATCCCACTCTCATTGAATGCATTATTATCATTGGAAACTCCAATGTATATGTAGATTCAATTCATGCATCACTAATAGTCACAACAGATAGTCTATCTTGCCCTTTCACCTATCTCTCCACTGGTCTCCACTGAAACTGCCATGCACTGTAGTTAACTGATGTATTGTTCAGTTGATTAATGAGTTAATATTTAGTGAATTAATTATTAATTAATTCACACCACTCTCACTAGTGTATCAATCAGTTAGACTAGATACAACTAGCTCAACTATGTTTAACTAAGTTAAATTGAACACAACTCCACCAACTACTTCTACAACTCCACCAAACTCTGTCACATGAGTTCTAACTGAAGTCTCCATGCAATAGCTCCACTTAACCCTCAGGAATAGCGTAATTCCTTCTGTCAGCTCCTGTGCCACATCTGTGCACTTAACTGAAGTGCTCCAAGAGAATAAGATAATGTTTAGAGTCCAAATATTATTAAGAGCTAATAATATTCGACATATCTATTTTTAGACTGATAATCTAAAAATAGATTCCACCCAATATGTCTAAAAATAGAAATCCATCTATTTTTCCAACTTGACCAACCATCCACAAATAGCATCCCGCAACTCATAGAATATGATCGACATGTCTAAAAATAGACTTTGTACCAAAAATCACCTGTGTGGGCCCCACCTAGTTTAGGTGATCACTTTCCAACTAGGATCAGGAATGATGTTTCAGGATGCCTCCTTCACTGTTTCTTGTTGCAATCTTCAACAGGTTTAGCTTAGCATTCACATCCAATGCTTCCTTTATGAATTTATCTAGCTATGGCTAGCTTTGTAATCTATTATTGCTGCTTCCAGTTGTGTTTTCTTCTTAGTGAGTTGTACTTGATGCTGAAAATTTAAAATTTCAAAATCCTTTTGAAATTGGGACATCTTCAATTCCATTTGCTCGCTGGAGTTAGTCTTTTCTTGCTCTAATAGTCTCTCTAAATCTTGTATTTTATCTTCTTTATGCTTCAATAACATTTGAACTTTAGTGGCCTTATCAATATTGGTAGTAGCATATTCCCCTGCAAACTGTGATAGCTTAGTTAAATGCTTAGTAGGATCAGCTAGAGGATCCTTCCATAAAACATCCACAGATTCATTTGTAATACTTGAGATTGTATCATCAATTCTTCTCTTTTTTATCCTCTTGAATACAGCCTTATGACTAGGACTGTAGAAGACATCCGGTGAAGGGATTTCCTCAACTTGTGAAACTATTTCCTCTATAGGAAAAGCCGGAATGATCTCTCGATCATGAGTTTCAAGAACTTGTTGTAGTGGAGTAACAATTTCCACTAATTTTTGAGAATATTCTGTATTGATCAGTATTAGTATTTGTTTGAGGCATTTTTATTGCCTTAGAAAACTTATCCCATTCACTCTTCAAATCCTTTGGCTGAGATTTATCTGACTAATTAGGTGTACCTTGATTGTGATAAACTTCTTGGGAAGATGATTACATTCTATTACTTCTTCCTTTCTCCTGCATCTCAATCTCTTTGATTACTTGATTAATCACCTTTTCTGGGTTTTCATTTCTTTTTTCAGATTCATTTTCAGAATGATCTGAATTCTGAGATTGATGTTCTGATTTCCCTAAATCATCTTCAGACATGTCTTTAATTTCATTATTTAACCTAATACTTGGAGTTGGTCTGTTGATAGTTTCAATAATCAATAAATCCAGAGGAATCCTTTCCAGTCTCTTGCTTCTGTATGCTTGGAAGACTTCTAAGTCATCTTGATTAAGTCGACTAGATGCAAACTTTAGGACATCTGAAAAATTTTCTATACCTTGAAAGAAATCATCAAATTTATCTATCTCTTTCACAAAAGGTTTCATTTTGAGCTCTATTCAAAATTAAGGAATTGACGATTGCATCAATTAATGGGACCTAATCTACAGAAAACCTAGTAGTATCAGGTTTAGCAAATAATCTACACAACATATTGACAACATAACAATAAGGGGAAAGAATTTGTGCTATTGGGTACGTACCGAGTTTGTCTCATTTAAGCTTTCCTTGGTCATCCTTCCATTCCTTTATGACTTTCATTAGGTCTGTTTTTTTGTTCTAAAGCTTTGAAGAAAAGTTTTGTCATAGTTTTTTTGTGGGATGGGTAAGTGATAGATTGTCCTCAAATCTTCTGCCCTGAATGAACCGATATTCTTGCCCTTTGAATCCTTAAATGTTATATATTATACGTTCAAGTGGTCAAATACCCAATTGACCATATCTATATAGGGGAGAATCTTTGGCGTTACTGCTACCTTATGGATGAATGAGCATGCAACTTCGAAATAGGTTAGGTCTGAAGAAACTGATGTGCCTACTATAGTAATTCTATTTATTACCCTCGGATTTTCATCTTCAAAGAACTGATACATTTCCTCCCATGAGGAACTTCCGAAATCCTTGTTGTAGGTGGTATCTGAGAATAGGGGAGACATATATGAGCCTTTGGTAGATGATGCTTGGGAAATTTCTTTGCCTTTCTTTCTCATCTCTATTTTCCTTGCTTTGTTAAGTGGTTTCCTGATTTCAAGAGAACAGAGAAAACATTAAAAATATAGAGAATAGAGAGGCAGATAGAATTAAAAAAAAATCTGGTGTTCAATCATTTCCAACATGCTCGAAGTAGATATGAATCTATCAAACCTTACTGCTATTAAATGTTGTTAATCACTAATAATATTTTAATAAAATCTCTTACACACCTTCACGTGAAATATCTATCGATCAATTTAAGACGTTAGATCTTATATTCAGTTTGATTTGACATGAATCATTTCGCACACCCTAGCAATAACTACCCATTATCGTATATCACAACTTGTAGCTATTTCCATTTGTTATGTTACCAATAAATCTCACAAAATGCGATCTGCACAAATCACACATCACAATTTCTATGTGGTAATAAAACTTGTGTTTAGTTATTTCCTGTGAAATGTGAAATACGCTTAAAGAAATCATGCCGATGCGCTTTATCGGACACTTGGAGCTTTATTTTTATTGCTTCATTGGTTCTTCGGGTCCGTTTAATCGCAAATTTTACCAAATTGTTTATAAGTTTGATCGTTTTACAAGGCGCAATGCGATTTTCGTTTATAGTGGTGTTTAAAGCATTTGCAATAAGAGTTTTATATAACTTCAAAAAGGGTTTAGCACATATTGCAGACCGCATGAATTAATATGTTTTAAGTTTTTTAAGCTCGTAAGCTATGCAAATTGCAATGTGTGCTAAGGAATGAAAGCGGAAATCAAAAGAAACTTTATTTCCTAAAGTTTTTTCACTTAGGCTAAAAATTAAACAAAATAAATTTCCTATTTATTTTTGAAGGGTCCCCATTTAGTAAAAATAAATGGGGGTTTTTGTATAGCACAATAGGTAATCCCATGAATCCAAAGAAACAATGATGTCTTCAAGTATTCCTTCTGGTACAAATTTAGATCTATCTTCTAGTTCTAAAATTGTAGTAGTAGGTTGAATATTTGGCAATTTTAAATACTTCATAGTCTGTGTTGTCATGATATTTACAGAAGTTCCCAGATCAATTAAAGTGTTAGGAACTGAAAAATTATTGATTGAAATGGTAACCATAGGTATCCTAGGATCAATATAATTTTGAATTTTTGTTTTTGCAGACACGGGACTAGCTAATTTTCCAATGAATTGGATTGTGGGTGGATCTCTTTTCTTTATGTTAATTTTCTTAATACATCATTCCTTTATTGTTTTTACATAGATTGGAATATATTTTATAGCTTGCAACAAAGGAATTTCGACATAATAATTCTTTAATTCATCCAAAATATCAAATTCAGGAAGAGAAATTGAAGTTTTCTGCTCTACTAACCTTTCTGGGAAAGGTGGTGTTTGAGTCATAATAGTTTTTCCTTGATGAATTTGATTCTTTGGATTAGATTTTTCATATTGTTCTCCTTCTTCAAACTTTTCTTCTATGATTGGTGGAGAATCTTTCTGTAGTACTTTTCCATACCTTAAGTGGATGTCTTGAATAGGAAGAATAGAATATGTAGGAAATAATTTTGTTTCTTCCACATTATATGTTGACCTTTCCACTTTATTACTTTGTTTTTCTATTGGCTGAGCTGGTAATTGAGTTGGTCTAGGTGGGGGTTGGTTAGAAGGCAACTGAAGTTGTTTTTGTTGAGTTATTAAGGGTGCAAGATTTTGTTATGGAAATGGCATTGATTGAGGGTGTTTATCGAATTGTTGATATGGAAATGGTTGTTGATATGGTTGTTGAAGATAAGGTTGGTATTATTGTTGGGGATAGAATTGATGAGGAGGCTGGGTCCCATAACTATATCCTCACCAACTTTGTGCAGCTTGGTTTTGGTATTTTTGTGGAGGCTAAGCCTGCAATGGCATAGGAGTATTCCATGTAGTTTGAGAAGGATATTGATAATTTTGAGGGATTTATTGAGTAATTTTATAAGGTAAATTTGGGTCATACCTGGAAACCATGGTTGCCAAGGTATCCTTGGTGCCCAATAATAAAGAGAGCCAATACCTTGTACTTCTTCCATTGACTTTACTTGCAATTCTTTGAGCTTTGGACAATTTTCAGTTGAATTGTTTTTATTATAAAGTCCACACACCTGAATCTAAAGGACATTCTCTTAGTGGATACTTATTTATACACTTAGGAAAAAATATTGATAGTACCTGATCTTGTTCACCTTGCTTTTTCTTGGCTTTCAATACATCAAATTGTGTTCCTAAAGTGCTCAAAATATAAGTTTTAAAGTTTTCTAACAAACTCCCCATTTCTTCTCTTGTTACTCCTCATGTTGCTGATTTAGAAGCTCTTGAATTTACATCTCTTTTTCCACTCTTTGCTCTTCCTCTAGAATATTTTTGACATAGTTCTGCAATCTCATCAAATGGAAAATATGATATGTCTCATTTCCCCATTACATTGAGAATATCAAGGTATTCATCTCGTATACCTTTGAGAAAAATTGTGTGAATGGTATCAATATTTAAAGAGTGTTGTTTCGATTTTTGAAAATTATAAAGAAATCATTCTAAATATTCTTCCAAACTCTCATCTTCTTGTTGAGACATCTTGAAATATCTTCATTTGAATCTCTAGGCATGCAATAGGCTTGATGCTTCTTAAGAAAAAATTTCCTCATGTCATCCCAAGAGGAAATAGTGTGTTCTCCTAATCCCATAAACCATTTCAACGCAACTACTTTAAGAGTAGCACGAAAATGATGAAGTTTATGTGTGTCATCTGTACAACCATAAGTACGACATAAAATATCAAACTCAAAAATGAATGAATTGGGATCTTTAGAAGACATACCATAAAAATTTGGGAAGACAAAAGGTGGAATATTCTTCATTTTTACCTCCTCTCCAAGAATTTCTCTTGTATCTAGAATTTGGAATCCAAAGGTAGCTTCCTGATCATTGTCTATTTCTATATCATTACGTCTCTTATTTTCATATTCTCTTTTTGAATATTATTATATTTTTCTTTCTGCTTCAATTCTCATTTATTCCTCTATTTTTCTTTGCCATTCTCTTTGTTGCCATTCATACTAAATCCTTTGTTCTTGAGTTAATATTGGCATATTAGATCCTTCTCCTTCCTCCGCCATTTCTTTCTCTGTTGCTTGTAATGTCTTAATAAGAGGTCTTGTTTTTGTTACCTCAAATTTCTCTATTTATTCAAGGATTGGTTGATCTAGTTGTTTAACAATTTGTTTTCTCGTCTATTTTTATTTTCCTATGGAAGATGTTTCTATCAGTGTTTGTTTTCTTTTTAATTCATAGGCTAACAAAGTTTTGTCTTTCAACAAGAGTCAATCGTTGTTCTGAACATTGTTTTTCTTCCAATTCTTATAAAGTTGGTTTTCTAGCAACTGGTTTAATTAGTCCTAATGGTCTCGCTCCCACGGATGGTTGAGCTGTTGGGGGGTTTTGTTTGGAAAATCTACCTTTTTGATCTCTTTCTCTAGGCATAAATAAACATAGTTAAAAAAACACAAATTTGTTGTTGTTTTCGTCTTTTTGTTGTTTTCTTTTAGAATATTCCTAATTGACTATATCTAAGTATGGTTCCCCGGAAATGACGCCAAAAATGTTGGGTCATTTTACTAAGTAAACTAACATAGGTGTTTTACTTGTCAATCTGGCTTTGTAGACTTGGAAGCATGTGCAAAGTATATGGATTTTAGGTAAAGTCAATTTTATAAGAAAAGGATTTGAAGGAAATGCATATTAAAAATATATTCTAAGTTTTAAAATTAATAGAAATGCATATTACAAATATAATATCTAACTAAAAATCTTCTGATTCAAGATGAAATAAGAGAAGGAAGAGGCTCCTAACTTAGGAGGTCTTGGTTGTCCTTCCCCACAGGACTCTCTTCAAGAACAGAAACTAAAAAGCAACATTTTGTGATGTATATAAAGCAAGAGAAGAGGCTCCTAACTTAGGAGGTCCTGGTTGTCCTGCCTCACAGTTCTAATCCAACAAAATTACCATTGTGTCAAATCATAAAATGGAATTGAAGAAACAATTTAAGAAATTCAAAAGGATGATTTTTAGTTGTGATTCATAAATTGATAGAAAGAGAATTTAACTTAAATCCTTGGTTGTCCTTTCATACGCAAATTAGATTTAAAAAAAATCATCCAGAAATCATAACATATCTAAATAACTGAATCATAAAACTGAAACAAGAGACACTGAATCAAAACTATGCTACTTTATAAAAAATTTAACCAAAGTGTACTTAGCTTGGTATGGGGGCTCTCCACCCTTGCCTTGTACACCTGAAGGATTCTTCAGCTACAAAAAAATTGATAAAGCATACACAACATGAACAAAAAATAGAACAGTAGAAATGATTCTTCAAATTATCTCAAAAGTCTCCAATAGTCTTAGTACCAAATTACACATATTATCCTTGTTTAAATAGGAAAATCATAAACAAACTTTGTTATAATGGCTCTAAAAACCTTTTCAATCATAATCCATCCATATAGGTCGAGCTCATCAATTATGTTTCAAAAAATCAAGAAAAATCCCACAAAATAATAAATCTACCCCTTTTTACTAGGGATTCCTGAATGACAAGTCAGATTTGACCAACGTTGACTGGGCTTGTTTTTTCTCAGTTTGATTGAACCAATAGGTATTTCTTCATCCTTGGTTCCAAAAATTTCCAAATATATGCTCAGATCTTGCCCAAGTTTCCTGCATATATGACTTTAATGGAGCTATTATGGGAATTTTTAATTCAGTCCAAAATTACTCTTAAAACCATTTTTTTACAAAAAATTCTAAAAATTGAAAAACTTAATTTAGTTACCGGAATACGAAAAATAGCACTGAAATGAGTCATATATGGGTGAATAAGATGGAATATTGTGGTAAATATATGGATTTAGGATAGGAAAAATGACCAAAATCGATGGACAACATGCATCATAGAACTAGTAGAAGAGTTTGATTGGTAAGTCCGGTAGTAGTGCAAGACAAGAATACCAAAGGAGAAATCAGAATCTGTGTAGATCTACACAAATTGAATGATGCTTGTGTGTATGCTCCATTCCCAACTCCATTCTCTGATGAAATCCTGGATAATTTTGGAGGACAAGAAACTTATTCATTCATAGATGGGTTTTCAGGGTATCATCAAATTCGGTTTGAGCCAGAATATCGTAGTAAGACCACCTTTGCAATTGAATGTGGATCTTTCCAATATACTGTCATGCCATTTGGATTGAAGAATGCACACACCATCTTCTCGCATGTAATAGTAGCTGCTTTCAAAGTGTTTACCCATTAGTTGTTGGAGGTATACTTTGATGTTTGGATTGTTTTTGGGCTTTTGAAGAAGCATGTTTCAAATCTACGCTTAATGCTGGATACTTGTTGAAAATACCAGATCTCATTGAACTTGAAGTAATGTATATTATGTGTGCCATTTGGGATACTGCTAGGACACATTTTCTGCCAGCAAGGGTTGATGGTATATCCTGCAAAGATCAGAGTAATAGTTAATATGGAGATACCTGAGAATGTCAAGCAATTGCACTAAATATTGGGGCACACTGGGTATTATCGAAAGTCCATTCAGGGTTATGCACTGATAACTGCGCCTATGGAGAAGCTACTCAAGAAGGATGTGAAATTATACTAGGATGAGGATTGCCAGAAGTGTTTTGAATTGTTGAAGGAAAATATGGTCAATATGCCCATACTGTTATTTCCAGATTGGTCAAAGGCATTTCATGTGCATGTTGGTGCCTCGTGTATCATGCTCAGAGCTATTTTAGCGCAGCCATGAGCTATAGAGATTGATCACCGTATTTCCTATGCCAGTCGGAAACTCTCAAGCACAAAAAAAAATTATTCAACCACAGAAAGGAGTATGCACTTTAGAAATTCCACCACTAGTTGTTAGGAGGCCATTTCAAGATGTTAATGTTGGGTGTGGAGCCTGATTTTCATCCTGATTTAGAGGTCTTTGTTTCAGCCAGATGTATATGCCAGGAATATTGTACATCCCACCACGCGGGGGGTAATTCCCCCCCACGTGGGGTTCTTGGGGGGCCAATCCCCCTTGACTGGGGGGCTTGGGGGCCAGCGCCCTCGAAGCTAAAAATATATGTAAAATTGCCTTATAAAGTATTGTAATTTTGTAGTCAATCTGGGCCGTTCATTAGGCGGATGATCTGACGGTATAAGTGTTTAATGTAGGTTTTTTTCCCCTAGAAGGGAGCCCCTCATTTTGTATGAGGGTATTGTATTGCGGTGTGTATTGTATGTGTATTATGAGTGAGAAACATAAAGGGGTACTGAGAGAGAGAGTATATTACAACATATCTGTTGTAGGTTGTGTCTCTTCATTTTTTTGGATAATATAAATGAAGGATTGGTTGTTTGGGGTGGATGTAGCCCAAATTGGGTGAACCACGTATATATGTGTCTCTCTTTTTTTTATATGTTTTCTGTGTTTGTGTTTTCTCATATTTTATGTGTTCCATTTCTCTATCATATATAATTTTTCCAACAACTGGTATCAGAGCTAAAGGTCTATTTGGCTGATAAAATCACACGAAAGAAGGGCTCCTAGATCGAGTGGGAGCAATGGCAGAAGATGGTAGGTTTAGGGTCGAGAAATTTAACAACCAAAACTACCCACTGTGAAAGATGCAGATGGAATATTATCTATATCAGAAATATTTGTACCTAGCGTTGAGCGGAAAAACAATGTCGTCGAGTATGACAGACACAAAATGGGATATTCTCAATAGAAAGGAACTTGGAACAATACGATTGTGCCTCGCGGTGTCGATAGCCTTCAATATTTCGAGGGAAACAATAACACAGGGTTTAATTAAGGCATTGGCGAAACTATATGAAAAACCCTCGACCTCATATAAGGTATTTCTTATGAAAATTTTATTTAATATGAAGATGTCAGATGGTGGATCTATTGCTGACCATTTAAATGAATTTAATACGGTTAATAGTCAGTTAAGTTCTGTAGGAGTAAAATTTGATGATGAAGTTAGGGCTCTAATATTTCTCTTCTCATTTACAGAAAGTTGGAATGGTTTAGGTATGGCCATTAATAACTATGTCTCTGAATATAGTACTTTAAATTTTGATGATGTGTCGGTGCTATCCTTATTGAGGAAATGCGACGGAAAAGCTCTAGTGAGACATCGGCTGATGCTTTGAGTGCAGAGAATAGGGGAATAAAAATGGAAAGAGGAAAGAGATCAGCGTGTCAAATTAAATCAAGGAAAGGTAGATCCAAGTCCATATCGGGGATAGTGTGCTGGAAATGCTGAAAGAAAGGACACCTGAAGAAATATTGTAAATATCAGAAGGGAAAAGAAGAAAACACACAACAAGAAAACAATCATGAAGAAAATGTGACAGGTGATGTGTTACCTGATGCTTTGATTCATTCTTTAGAAAATGTTACTGACTCCTAGGTGGTAGATTCAGGGGCCTCATTCCATGCCACAACTGATAAGAAACATTTTCATGACTATGTTCAAGGAGATTTTGGACAGGTTCGTCTGGGTGATGATAAACCTTGTAAAATCATTGGAATGTGTAAAGTTCTTGTAAAACAACATAATGGAAACCAATGGTTATTAAAGGAGGTAAGGTATGTTCAATATCTAGAGGAAAAATATGATTTCAATAGGGCGATTAGGCAGTGAAGGTTGTGTGACAACTTTCACAAATAAAACCTGGAAGGTCACCAAAGGAGCCATGGTAATAGAAAAAGGAGAAAAGGTTGGTACATTGTATTTATGCAATGGTATTTCTAACTCTGTTAATGCTTTAACATCCAAAGGAGCAGATGCAACATTATGACATCATAGGCTCAGACACATGAGTGAGAAGGGGATGAAGACTCTTCACTCAAGAATTTTTTTTCCAGGTTCGAAGAATATTGATTTGGATTTATTTGAGAATTGTAGTTATGGAAAACATAAGAGAGTCAGATTTATTTGATTTGGGAAAGAAAAGAAGAAGGAAAAATTATAGCTTGTCCATACAGATGTATGGGGACCTGATTATGTACATCTCTCGGTGGCTCTCGTTATTATGTTACTTTTATTGATGATGCAACTAGAAAAACTTGGATTTATTGTACTTAGAATAAATCTGATGTATTTGATACTTTCAAGAAATGGAAAGCCTTGGTTGAGATTGAGACATGAAAGAAGTTGAAGTGTATGAGATCAGATAATGGAGGTGAATATTGCAGCAAAGAGTTTGATAGGTACTATTAAGAGCATGGAATTCATAGAGAGAAGACAGTTCCAAGAACACCACAAGAAAATGGTGTGTCAGAAAGGATGAATAGAACAGTCATGGAGCGTGAAAGGTGCATGAGATTTCATGCAAGGTTGCCTTTACAATTTTTGGCAGATGATGTAGATGCTACTGTTTATCTAATAAACAGAGGGCCTTCAAGTTCCTTGGATGGTGGTATTCCAAAGGAGGCATGGATAGGTAAAAAGATAAACTACTCCTTTTTAAAGCCTTTTGGTTGTGAGCCCTTCGTCCATAATAATAAAGAAAATAGGACAAATCTTGAAGCAAAATTAAAGAAATGTACCTTTATTGGATATGGTATTAATGATTTTTGTTATCGCTTATATGATTATGAAAATAAAAAAAATAATTAGGAGCAGAAATGTAATATTCAATGAAAAGGTCTTGTATAAGAATCAGTTGTAGGAAAGGAAACAAGAAAAAGAAAACAAAGAATACATAGTTTTTAATGAGATCACAAAAAAAGTAAAGGTGCCTGAAAAAAATAATAATCAACAACCACAACAACAATGACCAACAAAATAGAGACATACACCTCAAACACCTGAAAGTGGTATTAGAAGATCTACCAGGACAAGTAGAACCCATGAATGATTGTAATATTCCAAAAATTTATACTTCAAGCTAAATGGAATATTATAGTTGTTTTATCACTAGGTAGGTGAATAAGTGGGTGGGAAGGCCCATAAGTCTCCTTAGAAGCAATAAAAACACTTCAAGTGTGAAGGGGGACCATGTTAGTAGCTAAATAAAGCACCTCCAAGTATGAACAGGGGTTGCGTCATGTTGATTCAGTCAAATTTGACCAAGTCAACAGCATTGTTATGGAGGAGTGGATATTAATTGAGGAATAATGCAGTTTTGGAGGGAGATGGATCTCATGGAGGAAATGACCTAATTGAGTGGGGCCAAGGGAAAGCAAGCTCATATTATATTTAAGGAAGAGGATGGTAGCCATATGAGAGGATGTTTTAGATTATTATTTGATATTGGTCTGCTTAGACTTTGCTTCCTCTTGCTGTTTAGCAGGGTTGCAGTGTTGTTTAGCACCGGGTGTTCTCGAGCGGGAATCCCACCTCTTTCCTTGAGGGGCCTCTTGGAAGAGTATTGTATTCATTTCCACATTTAGGTTTTTAGGAAAAGCTACAAATTTCTTCATCAGCGTAGTTTCTGCAGGTTATTGTGCCGTGTTGCAGGGTGCAGCAGTGGAGGGGTTAGAATCCCACTTTCTAAGCTAGTTTCTCATAGGAGGAAGGTTTTCTTCTCTTGGGAGATATGTTTGGAGAGTCCTTGAGCATATTTTAGATCTTTGGCACTAGGCCATATATTTCCCATCATTTCCAGCATTGTTCCAGTTGGGAATTGCATTATTTTGGAGGGCGGCTTCAGTGGAAGATCTTGTGGTACCTTTGTAGTGTTTTCTTGTGATTGAGAGGTTTATCCTTTCATGGGAGGAGACCTTTGAGGGGATATGTATCAGAGCTGTTATATTTCAGCCTTCTACACTTTTGTTCTTAAGTTTTCAGTGAATCTTCAGCCATTGGGCTTTAGATCCCATCTTGTATAGGGTGTATTTCTGAAAACCCTTTCCGGGTTCTTTGTAGGAGTTTGTATTGAGCCTAGATCTGTATTGAGCATATATTATGAGGTATACAAAAGCCCTACATATTTTTTGCATTATTATGCTATAGAAGTGTGTTTATAATTGCATTGTAGCAGCCTTCGACATTCTCGTATCGTGACAACAACTCATTTGTGGAGTGATTTCTTATGGGAGGCTTGTTCCTTCATTGTATATGATTCATGCCTCGCTATTATGTATTTATTTTCTAATATAATACATGATTTTATGTCTACATATTGGTCTCCAATGTTTATGAGTTGATTTAAACTGCTATTTCCAGTTTTGTGTTCATGTATTGCTGCATCCCCATTTTGGGATATTACAGTGGTATCAGAGCATCTTGGCTCAGCTTGTGGATCTCAGCCATTATGCTATTAGGAGAATAGGAAGAAGGAGAGATGTACAGAAAAGAGAAAGAGAAGACTCCATTATGTGGAGGGAGGAAGGAGGAGAGGCTCTCAAAGATTCTTGTCCAATCTATACATAGCATTAAAGGAGATCTCAAGAAGATGAGAAGGGAGAGAGAATCTCCAAAGGAGTTTGGATCTAGAGCCAAATCTAGATTTGCACATGATAGGTGTGAGCATGCAAATACACACTATGATGGACAGTGTAGTCATATGGCCAGATCTACTATGAGAGGGATGGAAGAAGAAGAAATTCCTAGGAGGGAAGCTCTTAGTGATTATTTGCAAGAATATGGATCTCAAACTAAGAAGTTTAGAGATCATATCACTTTCCAAGAGTTTTTAAAAATCAAGGTGGAGAGGAGCAAGCAACATGACATGAGAAGATTTTCCCTATCCAATTTTGGTGTATCACCAACATGTTCAGCCAAAGCTTGGGTGGAGGAGTTACACACCTATTTGCAGCAACACCAAATTTCTGAAGATGAAGCCATCAAATTTGTAGCGCTGCATTTTGAAGGTAAGGCCCATGCTTGGTGGATATTTGAGTCATTTTCATTAAGAAATGCAAATACTTATTCTTATGCAAAGTTCACTAAGATATTAGTGGAAAGGTTTGATGGAAAAAATTTTGAAACATCATTTGTGGAACTAAACAAACCAAAGAAAACAAACCCTTTACATATGTGGGAGGAACCTCTAAACTTAAATCCATTTCAGAAAACTGTTGGGGAGGCAAGATCTTTGTCTCTTGTTCTTGGGCAAGAGGACATGGAGACTCCTTTTCTAAAAGAGGATCCACTTATTGAAAGGTTCCCCATTCATATTAAGGAGGAAGAGAAGGTTGAGGGCAACAACGCTGTCATATCTAGAGCAAATATAGTACCTCATGCAGAGGTAGATGGAGCACTTGCTCCAACAAGAGGGATTCTTGTATCATTGCAATAAATTCCCCAGGACCTCATATATGGAGGTCAAGACACAATCAGTGAACAACATGACTGTGAAACATTGCAAATGGAAGGAGAAGGTAGGGAGGAAGGTCAGCACCACTTGGTGAGGAGCACACACCCCTATCTATTTCAGAGAGCTAATGCCAAGAAGAGGCAGATTGATTTGCACCATGAGGGCAAGGACAAAGTTGTCCATACATATGTACAGTCAACTCTTGACATTGATGTCTCACTACATGGAGGCATTCCACCTGGGAGGCCACCAGATCTGGAGTTGGTGAGATACATCTTGCCATTTGATTCACCACTCTTAGATTCCGAAGGGGTGAAGACCTTGGAGGAGTCTAGTACAGTGCATAGGGTTTGGGATAGACTCAAGGAGGAGAGAGACATTCTCCCATTTTCAGCATCACCCACTCTTACTACATATACTGCACTGACAGAAATTGCTGCAGTGATGGAGGATGGCACCTTCATGGTGCAATGGAGTTGCTCCATGGATATGGAGAAGCAGAGGGTACTTCCTTTGATGGAGAAATCCTCCATATATTGGAGTAGATGGAGGCCACTCATGCTTACATTGGCCAAGATCAGGAGGTTCTTTTTTGATGGTAGCTTCTCATGGGAGGCCAACTTCCAAAAGTCACCACTTCTATTTGAGCATGAGCAGCTGCATGATGGGCATGGCAACAATTTGGAGGATGACTTTGGCATGAGGGATGTCAAGGGAGAGGAAAAAAACATGAGGGGAGCTTCACATTTCAGATCTTCAACACTGTCTCTGAGGAGGATTGATCCATATTTGAGATCTTAGCTCTTGGTAGAGTACTCCAAGGATCTTGGTACCTGCATGATTCTTGATGACCCTGATAGAGATTATAGATACATGGTAGTTGGAGAGGTCATCTATTCTTATGGAAGAATCTTCTTGACTAGAGTTTTTGAGCTCAAGAGGAAGCTACTACATGCAGCATATGTGGACTTTCTTTCCATGCACTTCGATGCATTTCATTCTTTGATGGAGAAGTTCAATTGGGAGGGCATCCAGCAGGATATACATCAGCATATGGAGAGATGAATAGCCCGGATGGTGATGGAGAGGATGTCACAACCACTTCCCTACTCATTGGAGGTGAGGGAGGATTTCCAGTTGAGCCATTTCAACTCAGGGACCAAAGTACATGGTGGAGAAGGTACAATTTTGCATTATGATTTGTACATATTTACTTTATGTGAGTAGCATGTTGTACCAAGGAGGATCATCCCTTCTTTCACATTATATTATGATATACTTAAGGCCACTTGCAACACTGAGGTTGGCTATTCTATTGGTGGTTTTTGGGGGAAGCCACATTATTCCTGGTGTGAACCATTGACACCACATTGTACCTTCATGATTGCATCATATGGGATGATTGTGGCAAAAAAAAAGTGGCTGGGAAAACACTTGTTATTCTTTGATTTGATTCAGGCAAGGGATGTACTACACTGGTTCCATGTGTGGAACTATGATTCACTTTCCAGTTGTCATATGGAAAATTTTTTTCATTGGTTTTTGCTTCCTTCTATTGATGATGTTATTATATTCATGGGAAGTTTTATTTGGAGAGTGGAAAGAGAGTTGAAGGTGATCATCGGAGGCATGATTCACCGTACTTTACATGTTTCATGTTTTAGGAGAGACAATGGGCAAGCCATGATTGCTATGCTACATATCTTTTCTTTACATGGGAGGAGCCATTTGGAGAAGTTGAGTTCTTGGAGGAAGCACTTCATGGCTGATTTGTTTTGTGGGGTAACTTGGGCCATTCTTGGAGGCCATGAAATTTCAACCCAAGGTCAGAAACAACCCCATACTTACCATTTATGGAGAGAGAAACAACTTGGATGGGAAGAATCTAATCTCTCCATTCAGCCCCAACATTGCATAAGGCAGGGGGTTGAGGATTGTTTTGAGGAGCTACCTAGATTGGCTCATTTCATATGGATGATAGCATGGGTTTGGGAGTTTCACATTGGGCATGAGATCCCATATTCTATTCATAAATCATTCCGTGAGGAGAGCCATGGGACCTTAGAAGTTCCACTTGTACCTTCCACCTTTTCATGATGTGAACCATTTTGGTTTTGCATGCTTGGGAAGAGACATTAGAGGGAAGATCTATTGAGGATATCTCGGCTTGATGGTGGGAACTATTGAGTAGAGAGGCCACAAGAGGAGGAGGAAGAATTTTTATCTCCCTTTTTATTTTCTTGAGGAAAAAGAAACATTTTTGGAGGAGGAGCTTGTAATATTCCAAAAAATTTAACCTTGAAGCTAAATGGGACATATTATAGTCGTTTTATCACTAGGTAGGTGAATAAGTGGGTGGGAGGGCCCATAAGTCTCCATGCTTGATATGTAAAAACACTTCAAGTGTGAAGGGGGACCATGTTAGCGGCTAAATAAAGCACTTCCGGGTATTAAAGGGGTTGAGTCATGTTGATTCAGTCAACTTTGACCAAGTCAACAACATTGTTATGGAGGAGTGGAGATTAATTGAGGAATAACGCGAGTTTGGAGGGAGATGGATCTCATGGAGGAAATGACATAATTGAGTGGGGAAGGGCAATCAAGCTCATATTTTATTTAAGGAAGAGGATGGGATCCATATGAGGGGATGTTTTAGATTATTATTTGATATTAATTCTGCCTTGGAGCTTTGCTTCCTCTTGTTGTTTAACGGGGTTGCGGTGATGTTTAATGCGGTGTTGTGGCGGGGAATCCCACCTCTTTCCTTGAGGGCCTCTTGGAAGAGTATTGTATTCATTTCCACATTCGGGTTTTTAGGCCAAGCTACAAATTTCTTCATCGAGGCGCGGTTTCTGAGTTGTTGTCTTTGTGTTGCGAGTGTAGTAGTGGAGGGGTTAGAATCCCACTTTCTAAGCTAGTTTCTCATAAGGGAAGGTTTCCTTCTATTGGTGTTTGGAGAGTCCTTGGGCATATTTCATATCTTTGGCACTAGGTCATATATTTCCCATCATTTCCGGTGTTTTTCTAAGATGGGAATTGCATTATTTGAACGCGGTGGAAGATCTTATGAATTTGCCTTTGCAATGTTTTCTTGTGATTGAGGGGTTTATCTTTCTTTGGTAGGGGATGTTTATCAGATCTGTTATATTTCAGCCTTATACACTCTTGTTCTTCAATTTGTAGTGAATCTTCGGCCATTGGGCTTTAGAATCACATCTTGTATAGGGTGTATTTATGAAAACCCTTTAGGGTTCTTTGTAGGAGTTTGTATTGAGCCTAGATCTGTATTGGGCATATATTTTGAGCTATAAAACAACCCTACATATTTTGTACATTCTTATCTTTTATGTGATGTGTTTATAAGCTATGACGTAGCGACGTCGAGCATTCTTGTATGTTGTGCTGAATAATTGGAGTGATTTCTTGGGAGGCTTGTTCCTTCATTGTATATGATTCATGCTTGGCTCTTATGTATTGATTTGGCGATATAACACGTGATTTTATGTTCATAATAAATTCTCAAATATTTAGGTGATTTTACTTGCTATTTCTAGTTTGTGTTCATGTGCCTACATCTGTTTCGGATATTATTACAACGATACTCTCCTTCATTATATTATTTATTGTTATTGATTTTGGTGAACCTAAATGTTATGAAGAAGAAATGCGGGTAGAAACTAGGAAGAAGTGAGAGATAGCCATGAAAGAGTAGATGGACTCCTTAATACATAACCATACTTGGTACTTAGTCGGAGTTGAGCGAAGTGAGAACAATTGCGGGGAATAAATCGGTTTACGGAGTTGAAGAAGGAAGAAGATGGAGGAGGTACAAAGCTAGACTTGTGGTGAAGGGGTTTTGCACAAAAAAAAGGCATTGAATTTGATGAAACATTTTCTCTTGTTGTTAAGATGACTTCAATAAGAACTATTTTAAGTCTTTAGTGATGGAAGATTTTCATCTTGAACGTTAGATGTAAAGACAACATTTATCCATAGATATTTGGAGGAAGATATATATATGAAGAAACCACAAGAGATCATTCAAGTACCATTTCATACAATGCGGTGTTGGAATATATGCAAGTTGACTGGAAAGATACTAGCCATAATCACGAGATATGTTAGGAAAAGTTGTAACTAGGGAGCGAGATTAACATAGGTTTCAATTTTTTCTTTAAGTATTAAGATGAATATGAGAAAAAAAAGGTACAAAAGCTGGATTCATTATCCAAAAAAATGAAGCGGCGAACAGTTTGCCTACATTTAGTCTCCAAGTGGGAGATTGTTGGGCATGGAACTCAGACAACTCTTGATTGAGTCTTTGTTTCTAATAAATGTATACCCTAGGAAGAATGTACACCCCTCCACATGCGTGTCTCCCCCATGAGGGTTCGAGAGCGTGTGTGTGGGGTGTGGGGTGATCACAATTTGGGGGTCCAGGAGCCGGTGGTCCCCGGCGGGGGGACCCCAGAGGGCTGTGCCCTGAGCTCCGCTAAATGTAAACTTTCCTTGTTAAATATTGTAATTTCGTAGTCAATCTGGGTCGTTCATTAGGGAGATGATGCGATGGTAGAAGTTATGTTTAATGTAGGGTTTTTTTCCCTAGAAGGAAACCCCTCATTTTGTATGAGGGTATTGTATTACGGTTGTGTATTGTATGTGTATTATGAGTGAGAAATAGAAAGGAGGATTGAGAGAGAGAGTAGAGGATATTATAGTGGGTCTGCTATAGGTTGTGTCTCTTCATCTAGTTGGATAATATAAAGGAAGGAGCGGTACATTCGGGTGGATGTAGCCCAAATTGGTTTAACCACGTATGTGTGTCTCTCTTGTTTTTATGTGTTTTATGTGTTTGTGTTTCCACATATTTTATGTGTTCTATTGCTTTGTCATATATAATTTTTCTAACGAGTTAATTGTTCATTACGCTTTGAAATGCAGTTAATAAGCATTGTTGAGAATATCTGCAGGTGGTTGTTGCTATTATGAATTATGAATTTGAGTTATTGTAGAAAGCAAGAAGACAAAAATGTTGGGAAAGACCATCTCTTGCACATTGATACTGGTGAAGAACCTACGAACTTGGAGGATGGATTTCCAAATGTGATTCGACACGATCAAGGTAGTTGATGAGAATTTCCCGATATTATTTTATTTTTTGACCACTAGACATGCACGAATAATATACGGTTCAACGAAGAAATAGCTCATGGCTCTACAATAGACTTCACTATTATTTACTGGATAGTTGTATAAGATAGGTGTAGATGAAGTTCTACGAATATATGTTTTGGAGTATGAAATAAATGCAATCTTAGATGAAGCTCATGGAGGGGTTGTCGATGGTCATTATGCGGGTAAGGAAACCATGAAGAATATTTTGTGAGATGGGTTATGGTGGCCCACATTGCACAATGATGTCTATGTGTATTTCCACACATGTGATGTATGCCAGAGAGGGTAGAAATCCATCACACATAGATGAGATGCCCTTTCATCCCTTTATTTGAGATTGCAACAAGATGATGAGCTTAGTGGAAAGAAGTTGCCTTCACTAAGAGGGCCGTGAGCTATTTTTGGCGCAAAGTCTATTTTTAGACTATATTATTTTTAGACATATGGATAATGTTCTATGAGCTGCGGGATGCTATTTGTGGATGGTTGGTCAATTCAGAAAAAAATATATGGACTTCTATTTTTAGATTGCCGGAGTCTAAAAATAAGAATATATCCGAATATTATTGGCTCTTAATAATATTTGGACTATAAACATTATCTTATTTCTCTTGGAGCACTTTAGTTAAGTGCACGGAAGATAATAAAACATAACTTGTGATATTAAGAAGGAATTACGCTATTCCTAAGGGTTAAGTGAAGCTATTGCATGAAGACTTTAATTAGAAATCATGTGAAGGGATTTGGCGGAGTTGATTGAGGAAGTTGGTGGAGTTATTATTCGGTTTAAGCAGTTAGACATAGTTGAGCTAGTTTATCTAGTCTAAGCGATTGATACACTAGTGAAGGTGGCGTGAATTAATTATTAATTAATTCACTAATTAATAACTCATTAATCGACTAAAGATACATCGATTAAATTCGATTGCATGGATAGTTTCGATGGAGACCGGTGGAGAGATAGGTGAAGAAGCGGTGTGACTATCGGTTGTGACTATCTTGGTGCATGAGTTTGCACCACACATTGATGGAGATGCCAATGATGATTGAGCAGCACATACAGGTGGATTCGAACTTGAGTCGGAATGTCCTTCTGCGCGGGGATTGCGCGGTAGAGGTAAGCTAATAGGTGGCGAGAGATTAGAGCATGTGTTTTGCTAGATGCGAGGCTTGTTTAGTGTGTAGCAATTGGAGATTGTACTAAGAGCTTGTGAGGAGCTTTGTGTAATGATTGTTACATGATATATATGACATATAATATAGATAGTTGGGGGTTTTCAGCTTTAGCTTTCCCATGAAATCTTTGTGTTCATATGTGTGATTGTTTATGGTTTTAATGTGCACATGTGATTGTTTTTATTTCGCAATTAATGATCTGTGGTGAAGAGATTTTGTATTGTGCATGAAGTTAAAATAGTGTGTGATCGGGAGAATCTTGGTGATTAATATATCAATTATTTAATTTATACATCCATTGATGTACTTTGTAAGCATTTGAGAAATGGGCTATAAAATTTTCTAGCCCTATCAATCCTCTAGGAAAGAAGAGTGGTGCGCGTTACATAATCAACTGTGACAAACTATGTAACCCCGGATGGGTTGAAGCTAAATATGAAGGACTATACTATAAATACATTTTGATTCATATTTAAGAATGACTGCTTTTAGATGTCCTAATATTATAATAAGTGATCAGGGTATGCATTTGCTTGTGATTGAAACCATTGTAGCATTGGCAGATGAATTCTATATGCATCATCGGAAAGAGAATCCTACTCATCCCTAGGAAAATGGTGCAATGGAAGCCTTCAATAAAGATATTGGAGGCTGGCGCTTAACAAGGTGTACAATGCTAACCATAATGGTTTGATTGAGCGCATACCATAATTCACTGCGGGAATATCGCACCACATGTACGAAGTTGGTGGTAGCACACCTGAGAATGGTATGTAGGAAAGAAGCTATGTTATGACGTGGGTTCATTGTTCCCGGTCTACACATTGCAACATTCACAAATATGGTAGAATGGGATGCCATAGAGGAATGGTTGTCGTAGTTAGTCACACTAGAAGAATATAACTTTATTGAAAATTATCACTAGCATGTTTAGAGCGCGTGAGAAAGCATGGCATGATAGGCACATTAGGAAAAAATTATTTAACGAGATTATTTGGTGTGTTGTATGACAACAAACACACGTGCCACCCACGAAGTTGAAGATGAATTGGCTAGGGCCATATGTTGTTAAAAAAACCAATTATGGAGGTGCAATATGCTTGGCCACATTGAGCGGTGAATACCTTCACAGTATGTCAATGGATGTTAAACGTTGGATCATGTAGTGATGACCGCATGTGCACCAAATGACTATATGGCCAAAGATTATCAAATCATGCGGACGGGATGGTGGAAGCCACATGACTCTTGGAGTGTACTCACAATTGACACCACATTGACTAACAGTTCCATCTTATGGGATGATTGTGGCAGAAAAAAAGTGGCTAGGAAAACACTTGTTACTCTTTGATTTGAAATGGGTAAAGGGATGCCTTCTTATTGGTTCCATGTGTGAAACTATGATCCACTTTCCGGTTGTCATATGGAAACTTGTTTTCATTGGTTTGCTTCCTTATGTTGCTGATGTTATTATATTCATGGGAATTTTTATTTAGAGAGTGGAAAGAGAGTTGAAGGTGCTCATTGGAGGCATGATTCTCCTACTTTACATGTTCATATTTTAGGAGAGACAATGGGCAAACCATGATTTCTATGCTACATCTCTTTTGTTCATGGGAGGTAGCCATTTGGAGAACTTGAGTTCTTGGAAGCACTTCATGAATGGTTGTTTTGTGGGGTAACTTGGGCCATTCTTGAAGGCCATAAAATTTCAAACCCAAGGTTAGCGACAACCCCATACTTACCATAAATGGAGAGAGAAACAACTTGGATGGGAAGATATAATCTCTCCCATACGGCCCCAACATATTGCATGGCAGGGTTGAGGATTCTTTTTGAGGAGCTACCTAGATTGGCTTATTTCATATGGATGAGAGCATGGGTTTGGGAGTTTCACATTGGGCATGAGATCCATATGCTAGTCATAAATCCTTTCGTGAGGAGGACATGGGACGACAAGGAGGTTTCCACTTGTACCTTCCACCTTTTCATGATGTGAACCATTTTTGTTTTGCATGCTTGGAAGGAACCGTTGAGGAAGATCTATTGAAGATTATCATGAAAGGCAGTGGTGGGAACTATAGATGAGAAGGCCACAAGGAGGAGGGAAGAATTTTTCTCTCCCTTTTTCGGTTGCTTGAGGACCAAGCAACATTTTGGAAGGGAGGAGCGTAATATTCCAAAAATTTAGCCTTCAAGCTAAATGGAATATTATAGTTGTTTTATCACTAGGTAGGTGGAATAAGTGGGTGGGAAGGCCCATAAGTCTCCTTGACAATAAAGAAACTGCAGTGTGAAGGGGGACCATTGTAGCAGCTAAATAAAAGCACCTCCAAGTATGAACGAGGGGTTGGGTCATGTTGATTCGATTGACTTTGACCAAGTCAACAGCGTTGTTATGGAGGAGTGGAGATTGAGTGAGGAATAACACGGTTTTGGAGATGGATCTCATGGAAGGGGAAATGACCCTAATTGAGTGGGGGAAAGGGCTAAGAAGCTCATATTCTATTTAAGGAAGAGGATGGAAGCCATATAAGGGGATGTTTTAGATTATTATTTGATATTAATGCTTATAATTTGCTTCCCTCTTCTTTATTTAGCGGGGTTGCGATCTTGTTTAACTTGGGTGTTCCCGAGGCTGAAATCCCACCTCTTTCCTTGAGAGGCCTCTTGGATGAATTCATTTCATTCAGGTTTTCGGAGCCAAGCTACAACTTTCTTGTGACCACAATTTTTGTAGGTTATTGTCTTGTGTTGCGAGAGTACGATAGTGGAGGGTTTAAGATCCCACTGCAAGCTAGGTTTTCTCACAGGAAAGGTTTCCTTCTCTTGGAAGATTTGTTTGGGAATTCCTTGAGAATATTTTATATCTTTGTCACCATGCCATATATTTCCCATCATTTTCAGTCTTTACATTTGGTGGGAATTGCGTTAATACGAATCGGCTTCGGTAGATCTTGTGGTACCCTTTGCAATGTTTTTTCTTGTGATTGAGGTTTATCCTTTCATGGGAGGATACCTTTGAGGGGATACGCATCAGATTTGTTATATTTCACCCTTATACACCTCTTGTTCTTCATTTCACGGTGAATCTTCAGCCATTGGGCTTTAGATCCCATCTTGTATAGGGTGTATTCACAGAAAACCCTTTTCTGGTTCTTTAAAGGGATTTGTATTGGCCTAGATACGTATTGGGCATATATTTTGAGGTATACAACAACCCTAAATGTACTTTTTACATTATGTATATTTGTAGATGTGTTTTCATTGTCTTGTAAGCATTTCTGGTAATTCTTGTATAGAGTGATACTTAGCCTAGTTTTGGAGTGATTTCTTATGGGAGGATTGTTCCTTCATTGTATATGATTCATGGTAGCTGTATGTATTGATTTGCTGATATATTACATTATTTTATGTCTCCATATTGGTCTCCAATGTTCTTGAGTTTATTTACACTTTGCTATTTCTAGTTTTGTGTTCATGTATTTCGCATCCCCATTTTTGGGATATTCTGATGATACTCTCCTTCATTATATTATTTATTGTTGATTGATTCTAGTGAACCTGAATGTTATGAATAAAAAATGCGAGGGTAGAAACTAGGAAGAGTTGATTACTTCCATGAAAGAATAGATGAGGACTCCTTAATGTAACTGGAGACACATGGTATACCGTCGGGTTATTTGAAGGTAAGACAAAATTGTAGAATAAATGGGTTTATAGGCTGAAGGAAGATGGAGGAAATCAAGGTACAAAGCTAGACTTGTGGTGAGTGCACTTTGCAAAAAGGCATTGTGACTTTTAATTGAAAATTTTTCTCCTTTTGTTAAGATGACTTCAATGAGTGCTATTTTAAGTCTTGTAGTAGCGGAAAATTTTCATCTTGAACAGTTAGATGTAAAGACAACATTTACCCATATATATTTGGAGGAAGATATAAATATGAAGCAACCAAAGTGTTCTGATACCATTTAGTTGGTGGTGGAATATGGACAATTGAAGGCTGGACAAGATACACACTAGCCGATCACGAATATGTTAGGAAAAGTTTTAACCAGAACTTAGCGAGATTATGCTCGGTTTCAATTTTTCTTGAAGTATTATGATGAATATATGAAAAAAACGGGTCAAAGTGGACTCATTATCCAACAAATGAAGCGAGGGGGTGGAGTTGCTACAATCAGTCTCTCAGAATGCTTGGGAGATTGTTGGGTGTGGAAGCAATTTACAAATACGATTGGTCTTTGTTTCAACCAAATGTATACCCTAGGAGCGCCTACTCCAAATGGCGGGGGTGCGTGTCTCCCCCGCGAGGGGTCCGATGTGTGTGGTGATCCCCCGAGAGTTAAAAACATATGTAGACTTCCTTGTAAAATATTGTAATTTCATGATAAATCTAGGTCGTTCATTAGGGAGATGATCAGTGGTAGAAATTCTTGGATTCATCCTTGGAGTTTTACTAGAAGGAAGCCCTCATTTTGTATGAGGGGTATTGTATTGTATGTGTATTATAGGTAGCTCAAAGGGGGATTGAGAGAAAGTGGGGATGGCTATGAGATCTCTATAGTTCTTGTCTCTTCATCTCTAGTTGGATAATATAAAGGAAGGAATGGATGTTCGGGGTGGACATAGCCCAAATTAGGTGAACCACGTATATATGTGTCTCTCTTGTTTTATGTGCTTTATGTGTTTGTGTTCCACATATTTTATGTGTTCCATTGCTTTGTCATATATAATTTCTAACGGTTAGCGATCATTCTTCTTTGAAATTACCTGGTCAATAAGCTTGTGTTGAATATCTGAGTCTGGTTGTTGTTGTATTACAGGTATAGATTTGGATTATTGTGAAAGAAGGAAAAGCGGAATGTTGGGAAAGACCATTTGTTGCGCATTGATGCGGTATGAAAAGAACCCTCCTGAGGCTTGGAGGATGGATTTCCAAACATGCGGTTGTTTGCCATCAAAGTAGTTGATGAGAATTTCAACGATATTATTCAGTTTTTGACCATTAGACACGTGCAGGAAGAATATACGGTCTTGAGAATGAACAATAACACAGACTTCACTATTATTATTTGAATATTTGTAAGATAGGTGCGGATGAAGTTACGTAAATATATGTTTTGGAGTATGAGATACATGCAATATTAGATGAAGCTCATGGAGGGGTTGTCGATGGTCATTAGTGAAGACGTGAGAAAAATATTTTGTGAGATGGGTTATGGTGGCCCACATTGCACAATGATGCCTATGTGCATTTCCACACATGTGATGTATGCCCGGAGGACCAATCCATCACACATATATGAGATTCCTGCATTCCTGAGATGGTACGAGAATTTGATAAATGGGCTATAAAGTTTTCTAGCCCTGTCAATCCTCCAGGAAAGAAGAGTGGTGTGTGTTACATAATCAAACTTTGTGATAAACTATGTAACCAGTTAATTTGAAGCTAAACCCGTGAAGGACTATACTATGGAATGCAAGCTAACACGGTTCATATTTGAGAATATTGTGACTTGATTTAGATGGCTAAGATTATAATAAGTGATCAGGGTATGCATTTTGTGATTGAAACCATTGTAGCATTGAAAGATGAATTCTAGATGCATCATCGGAAGATGTCCCTATGTCTAGGAAAATGGTTTGTGGAAGTAACTAGTAAGATATTGGAGACCGTTCTGCAAGGTGTGTAATGCTAGCCATAATGGTTGGATGAAGCGCATACCAGCGGTTCTATAGGCATATCGGACCACATGAAGTTAGTTGGTGGACACCTTTCAAAATGGTATATGGGAAAGAAGTTGTGTTGCTAATGGAGTTAATTGTTCTAGTCTGCACATTGCAACATTCACAAATATGGTAGAATCAGATGCTATGGAGGAATGGTTGTCTTGAGTTGGTCTAATAGAAGAAGATCACTTTATTGACAATTATGCCAACAAGTTGAGAAGGTGCGTGAGAAAGCATCGCATGATAGGCACATCATGAAAAAATTACTGATTATTTGGTCTTGTTGTACGGCAAACAGCTTTCTTGTAGAAGTTGGATGAATTGGCTAGGGCCATATGTTGTTAGCAAAACCACTTATGGAGATGCGGTATGTAGCCCACATTGAGCGAGTGAATACCTTCTGAGTATGTCAATGGATGTTGATTGAATCCATACGATGATATTTTGCATGTGCACCAAATGACTATATGACTAGAGTATCGGATCTGCACATATTAAATCTGAAAATGTCTTTATTACCATTTATGGGAGCATCTGAGTTGCATTTAATGGAGGGATTTTTCCTAGATTTGGGACCATTTTTCATTTATGGATACACATTAATTCATAAGGAACGTTGAAAATGCGCCAAAGTATAAATGTGACCTATGGGGTCGCAATAGTTCCTTTTATTTACGAGTAAATTGTTTATACTGACTCACACGATTTCAGCATATTCATTGTGTATGTTTGGTTTGGATCCGATATTTGAGGAGGATTTGTGTCGTTGGGGTTTGGGTTACACAATTCACAAGGATGATACACGCCACAGACGACCACTGTTACTTGATGCAAAAACAAGCGCCCACGAAGTCTGAAGGTGGTATCTGGGACAAGGGGAAATCCCAAGGGGAAAAAGACCAATGTTGGAGACTCCCAGACAATTATTGAAGAATAGGAGGATGGTTAGACGGACGCATTCTCGTGGAGAAGTTTGTTGCTATGTCACGCCACACAAAGCATCAATTATATTTACGAAATATCTCGACAAGTTGTGATCAATTGTATCAATATACCCTTGATTCGGGAAAACGTCCTTGCGGAAAGTGACATGTTTGCAAAAAGTTCCGCCTTCAAAATCATGGAGGATTGGTACATCACAAACATTGATAAATTACTAGAACTTTCACCCCGAGCTCTACTTCAGACCATGTTCGGTACGAGAGGAGGAAATTTTCTCTTAGAGCCAGAAAATATGGGTGTTGGGTCTGTCGTGGACATCTTGAATTTCTTATCATTCTCATGCATGATGATGCACTATGGTTGGGACTGTTTGAGAGAGCATTACCATTGATGTTTTCACTAATCCATATGATCATTGGCCTACGTAATCAAGGCATGGATCCAATGGCTAATTTGAAGAAAGGCGCAAGAAAAAGGCGGACAAGAAAAGTCAGATTAAATATCATGTCTCGCGCAAGAGCGAGAGGATTCGTCATAAGCGAGATAAATAATCCTATTGTTCTATTTTGAATGCTCATCTTGGCTTGAAATATGATTCACAAATGCGAGACCGAAGGAGAGTTCCCTGTGCAAGTAATTTCTCTCGCGGGGACGGTGCGAAAAAGGGAGTGATCTACAGCTTGGTCACAAAAATTTTGCAACAAATTTATGGAAGTGTGTTCAAAGCACGAGGAGAGGAAAATAATTTTTATTTTTATTGGCTGCTATTGTTGATCACCTTGGAAGTTGATTTGGAATACGAGTAAACATGACTACGAGATAGAGCCACAAATGTGTGAGGCCGCGGTACGTACCTGCAGACCATCGGACCCCCCACGCATCATGGAGAATAAGATCTTACGGGTATTTTTCGACGCATCACTCTATCGAGCTGATGCGATCCTAAGCCAAAGGATATCTCGACATTGTCAGCAGTATAGTGATAGAAGATTTCAAGGCCACTTTCCGCAATATGCATATTGTAAGGGCTTGAGTGGAGGGTTGGTATGAATTACCATATCTAGTCATGGAGGATGATCCCACGATATGCATCAGCACAATGATATGTGCTGACGTTAGAACCTTATACATCAAACTTCTATTCCCAACGCGAGACCAAGCGGCATGCCCCAAATTGCCCACCTAGAGAAATGGCGAGAAAACGGCAGGAAAAGACATGCAACCATAACCGACAAAACAATTGACTTGAAGAAAGTAGTTGCACATGAGAAAAATGGCATTGCGCGCGAAAAGAAACATAGGAGAAAGTGGAAGCACCAAATTCAAAGGAACGAAGTGCGGTTCTTAAGCCACTAGATGATCACTTAGAAGAAGCAAAGGTCTCAAGACAACGGAGAGGAGGAGTCCCTGTGTTGACCTAGGATGACTTGAATGAAATTGAAAACACGATTAATGATATGTAATGGAGGATCAATGGAGAGATAAGGAAGTATAGGTACAAGCGAGCACATGTAACTAGTGCGTAGCCGCTCGACATAGCTTTACCAACAACCGAGGATGTTCATCTTGTTCAAATCCACTGTGCCGATCATCCATGTCGACCTAGTCGGCCTCATTTAGATTTTGTGGTCGTGTATTAATTCATTTTACATTTTTGTGGGAAGCTGCACGTAGTCACTCCTGGTTGTAGATGAGTTTCGATTCTGTGAATATGCTACACAACAGTATAATCGAGCAACGGTACAGCAGAAATTACAACATAAAGAACAACCCGTGGAGAGCGGCACATTGTGCGACGAAACCAACCTTACAGACCTTAAAGAAAATATCCACCAAGTTTGGAGTGAAGTACTTGCGTTCTTTACCAAATTTTGCCCTAGAAGAATTTGGAAGGTGTTGAGGTATAAAAGATTCATATTTTTCTATTTATTTATCCTACATTAATTATCAATCCAGGGAACGACTTTTTATTTCAAGAGTGTACTATTAATGCTACAATTTCAATCTAAGTATTGCTTGTAATATGTAGTCTGATGTTCTAAATACAAGAGCAAATGGATGCTTGGAAAATCTAATTACAATAACATGAACTCCGTGTACGATCAATTACACTCGCTCGTAGTATCAATGGATTATTAACCATAACTCATTCTAATTGATGCAATTGAAATCAAGCTGAAACAAGACAATCAATGCAGGAACGTGGAAGAAATAACCGGTATTCTCTACAATTGACAGTCCTACTTTAAAGCAATCAAAGGGAAATAGAAATTTAACTCAATCATTAATGATGCTAATGAAAAGGAAAGCGGAAAATATCAAAACTAAACTCTTTGAATTAATCAAGCCCCAGGAAATGAACAACGCTCTAGAATTGAATACAGGACAAATGAACAACAAATGGCCTTAATCAAAGGAATTGAATAGAAAATCCTATTTAATAAATCTAAACGAGAAAGCTCTTAATGGAAGCAAATAACAAATTCCATTATACAACAAATCCTATCGACAATAAACTCTCTTTATTAGCAATGCGAAATGAACAACAATCAAACGAAATGACAAATGGAACACACCAACGGTAATGCAATTCACCAATGTAACACACCAATATTAAATAAGAAATGAACAATAAACCACTTGCAAGCCGTAATGAAAACAATTAGAAAATGTCACACAATAATAATGAAAAGATAGAGATACAAACGGATCGATCCACCGAGGTCGAGCCCTCAACCACTATTGTTGGGCTTTAGTCCGAGAGTTAAATGGAATAGAAATGCGCACTTGTATTAATAAAACATAAATAATGTTTACATCGATTGCTCTTCGATCCTGAGAGTCAAGAAATTCTGAGTTATACAAAAGAAATTCAATAATCATCCATTGTCCATTTCTCCCTTGCGACAATACATGCTTCTCCTTTTATAATCGAGAAGAGGAGAATGTAAATAGTAAATGTGACCCCTCATAACAATATTGGATTGTTCCCAACAACTTGATCAACAATAAAATATATTTCCATCAATATTTCAACGAGACATTCAGATTTGGTTTTGTAGGCGAGATAATTTGGAGGACGGTCGCAACGGTAAATGCGAAGCTTTTTCTCAAATAACCTTCCATTTGTCTCAATATAGGTCGAATTTGGGCAAACCATTCTATGTAAGTTAATTTGGTCCCGTTGGACAAAACCCATGTTCAGTTTTCCCGAGATTTTTCTCCATTTGCCCGAAATATCAACCACAAAAGCTGTCACTTCTTATTCCAACGAATTTACGAGTTGGAATATTGAATGATGTCTTTGGAGAAAAATGGAGGCTAAAATGGTGAGTGATGTTACAAAATATATTAATAAACCATAATTGATAAAATTATGCATAATAATCATCAATTTATTAAAAAATAAAAGGAGAAAGAAATAATATTTATCCATAAGAGCATAAATAATTATAAAATGGATTTATATGATAAATTATGATAAATTACATGATAAAGAAGATTAGAAATGGATGAAATAAGTGTTAAAAAGTGGTCGTATTCATGGCCCAATAGAGAGAATTTGAGGCCTTACATTGAAATCCTCGCGCGGCGGAAGTTCGGACCATCAAGGCGATTTTGAGCATCCAAATTCTTGATTTTACAAATGAAATTACTGACCCTAAAACCCCGCCTAAAGTTAGAGAAAAGCGGGTTTCAAAGTGAAATAGGCCACGATAGTATTGCTACCATAGTCACGCAATGTGACAAGATTTTGGATGAGGATATGGGTGTACCGGACTGATTCAGAATGAACCTATGGTACGAAAGCTGGCGTAATGAGATGCACATAAAGGAGCAACATTTGCACTGCCAGTTAGGACAACATCACCTGCCCTTGTTTGCCTTAGTGCCTCTCCGCCTACGGGAGGTTTGGATAATTCAGCGAGATCAGGACACACACTTGGGAAAGAGTATACGCACAGAGCAGGAAATGCAACCATGGGCCGAGGGAGGCTCTCCGGATGTCTGAGACTTTGGATGACACATTGAAGTCATTCATGGACACAAAGAAGTATTGGGCTAGCCACAGAGGGCCCACCAGCGAGAAATTGGATCTTCAAGCACGGGGTGTTGCCTTACAGTTTGGAAATGGTGCTCTCTCTCAAATATTTTGTCTTGTGATCCAAGCCAAGATGAAGGAAGATGCAGATGACTCGGGATGAGTCACATGTTTGTGTTGGGGGCTGTTGGAGTGGGGGTCCTCTGGGATAATTTTTTAATGTATTTTTGTATAAGTTTTGTATATGTGCATGGATAGGTCAAGGGGATTTGGGGAAGGTCAAGGTCCCTATTTGATGTGAGGTCTTAAGGGTAAGCAGTGGGCCTCAAAACATGGTTTGAGACCATAGTATTTGTGTGTGCTTTAGATTGGATATAAATATATGTGATGTCAGGATCTAAAGGAAGTAGTCAATAATTATATGTTTTTTATCAATGTGTTTATGTGTATTGATACTTTTGTAAGGGTTTCGGTCTGGGTTGGGTAGAAACGCTCCCCTTTGGTGTGCACGAGAGACCTATTCGTGGCTATGGAAACCGTTGGTTGTGTGCAATGAAGGTAAAGTGTAGGGGAAAGTCGATGTACGAGATTTCTGCGAGATCTAATAAGGACTGATTTTGGCTAAAGCAACATGTTATCTATAAAGGTTACTGTACTATTTGTCTTAAGATCACTTTACTTCTTATTTATGTTACTTGTATCTGTGCATACATTGTTATTTATGCATGAAGTGATATTGATGGTTGAATACGTGGATGAAAATTCTTAAGTGATTATGCATTATATAGATCTGGATGCGGTTACGTTATGATATATTTGTGAAGTGATCTAAGAATATGTTACGCTGATCGATGAAAGTATTATTCTATAATTTCACATATCTATTAAGATCTATATAAGTTACGTAATCAATATGTTTAGGGCCACTACATTATTTTCTTCCTCGGGGTGCAAACACCGGACATACCCCTCATATTGCTTTGCGTGAGACTTTGATACCTGGCATGGCTTGGTCATTCTTGAAGAGGTCGGTTGTTGGAGGTTTTTGGTTGCTAGCAAGGTAACTCTTAAGTTGGGTCGAGGACCTCTCAAACCAGGTGCATGTGAAATAATCTGAATGAAACGTCATATCCTTCTTAATCTTTAAATTTAGGAAAATAGGTTAACTAATCAACACGAGGCATCGAGGTTTGGAAAACCAGATATATGAGATCTATCCATGAACATACCTTCTAGCAATTGGTCCATCTTGGTAGTTGAAGTCACCAAGAAGTTCTTCAAGATGCGGTTTTTGAGCAGGTGGAGTGGCCATGAGAAAAATCAAACCTTTGGATTCTTAGACATTGGAGTTGCCGGGTGAAAGGTACAACCTTATTGTGCTTGACCATTGTTCACCATCAGCAATGGAGCTAATATTTTTAATTCTTTCCTGGAAGTATTTAGCCTTCTCTCCCCGGAAACAACAATGGCCCAGAAATTTTTATCACTCCCCATTTCCCAAGGCTAAGAATGGGTAGGAGGTAACCTCAAACCAATCTTTAAATTTTGGTATCTACCCCTACCAAAGCCAGAGGGATCTCTCAATGTCACTTTCATAGTTGTTCAGTGCTTGTAGGTATAATGATCTTAGGCTAGTTATAAAGCTTAGTGAATTATGGTTTTGTTTTGTTTGAATTTGTGTTGAATAGGAATGACGAGGTCAAGGAACTAGGTCTAGGTTTTAGGTCGACTTAAAAGTTTTAATTCTATTGCAAAGAAAAGGTTGAGGCCATGTAGGTATACTTAAGAGCATACTTTAATTGTCATTTTTTATAGGGTTTGGAAAGAGAGAGAGTTATACCAAGCATGTTAAATGAATTCATTCAACGGAAAGTGGCTATACATTCATGAAAATCTTATAAAAACGAGCATGAAAAGAAAGATTTATGTTCATAGATTCATAAGATCAACATATAGAAGCATACACATGTGATTGAAAGAAAAATAAAATTAAAATTGATGAGGTTAGTGAAAAACAATGCTCATAAAGAGGGCATGAGTCGAGGACTAGTTGCAACATGTCTTTGATTTTCAACTAAAAAAATTGTACAATAGCTCCACCTGCAAATAATACCCAACCAAACTCTAGAATGACTTGAGGTGGAGTAAATATAGAAGATAGAAGATGTGACCCGTCATTGGGTCAAAATCTAATCCAAAATACATCATAAATTCACCCTATGAGTCATTACCTAGAACCTAGGGAAGTTGAAAAAAATTCCCCAAATTTAGCTAATAACTAGGAATGTGTGTCTCAACCCTGTCAATTACATGATTCCTCCACAAAGAGGAAAAAACAAACTCTCTTATCAAAAGACACATCATGGAGAAGTTTCAACCTCGACATTTGGATAATTCTGACAATGCCCAAAAAATAATCAAAACTGAGAAGCGTCAGCATTTCGAAAAGCGAGTAAACCTCACGGCAGCAGCGTCTTGCAACATTGAGGTGATTTTGGATGTTATAGACATCCATATACAAATAAAAATATTGAGATAGGTATCCCTATGTTTCCTCTTTCCATCCCAACCATAAAAATGATAAATACCTAGAAAGGCCTTAAAAAATCCATTTTCCCAACCTTTTTACTCCAGAAAAACTGCTGGCGCCTGAACCGCTGGTTGAAAAACATGAAAAGGCTATTGCAGTTTTCTCAGCCCAGGGGATGTCATCAAAACTACAGACCATATATAAAAATTATATGTGTATCTATCCATCATATGGAAAGATATAATTTTTGTAGGCTCTTGGGAAAATCATTAAGCCAACTGTATGATATACACTATAACTTGAGAAATTGTCAAAATTGCAAAAAATCTGATTTTCCTAAAAACATTGTGCAAAACTAGCGCTTAAAGATGGATCAATATCTCTCTAGCAGCTACGTTTTTTAAAAAAATGAGAAAGTTTTTATTCGTTGGCATGTTATGAAAGACTAAATTATTCTTGATGTTTTAAAATACTTTCCCATTTGTTAGAATGAAGTTTGAAGTTGGTCACTGAAATTTGTAAGAAGCGTAGTGCACTCTCAATAGAAGCATCATGAAGTTGCTGAGAGATTTTGGAGGCCTTCCCGGAAAAGTTTTTGGATTAAAGGAGTATTTTGAAATCTTAGGATGTCACTGAAAAATAGATCATGGCTTAACTGCAAATCTGCTCCAAACCCTAGAAAACTTGACTTGAAGACAACTCTCCAAAGTGCAGAAAATGACACAGGGCAACTTATTTTGGACATTTATCTCAAATAATGACACATGCATAAAGCTTGAATTTATTTTTGTTCTTTGTTCTGTTGTGAAAAAAACCTTTTCACTTTTTGGAAAATTCATCCTCATTACTTTATAAATAAATTTTAGTAAAGTTGTCTTATTATTAAATGTAAGCCCTAACTTGATCACAAAAATCAAATGATGCCATGGGCTGAGTTGTCTCAAAATGAGAATGATGACCTCCCTGTATAATTTATCTTCTAGCCTTCCATGATGTTTGGGAGCAAATAAAACCTAAGCGTGGAGAGAGGGTGAAAACTAGGAAAAGCAGGGAAAAATGGGGCAACAAGTTTATGGGAAAATGGAGGGGATGGGAGTTTAAGGGAAAAATATGAAAAAATTGGGGAGATAGGATGGTGAGTTGGAAACACAATACAAGTTAAAATTTTTGAAATTGGTATGAAGAGGCAAAATAAGGTTAAAAAAATTTGACCTAGTATATTTTAAAAGCATTAGTAGAGAGTGAGGTTGTTGAAAATGAGCCATGATACATTATGAATGATATGTAGTGATTTGGTAAGGTGTATGAGTTATGTTTTAAGGTTATTAGGTGATTAAACTAGGACTTTCTTGCTGAATAAAAATCAAACATCAACTAGGACCAAAAATGTAATTGAAAACCCTAGAAGAAGTCACCCTTTCTTGAGAGAAGAAATTGAGTTCAATGAAAGGTGAGGGATGATAAATTACTGACTTGGAAGCCTATGGAAACTTGAGCAATAGATGAAATAATCTAACTACAATGGTTTCTTGGAGATGAAAAGAAAAAAAGCATGCTAAACTACGATCTTTGCATGTTTTGTGGAAGGAGAGTTGTGAGCATAGAGAGGAACTCTTTTGACCATGTAGTATACTTCTTTGAGAAAATAAAATTTTCCTTTACTTTATTTTCCCTATCTTTGCTAAATCCCAATGAGGATTCTTCGTATGGTGATAGCCACCTTGGGAGCCACTACAGAGCTCAAGTGTAGCACACAATGGAATCAACCTCCACTCTTGGGTCACCATCCACAATTGTACCAAGAGAGGGAGGGAAATTTGAACTTTTCCTATAAAATACCACCATGCGAAGAAAAATTTAGAACAAATTGTTATGCTAGACAAATTTCCCAAGAGAAAACCATCATTGTGTTGTGTCCAAGCAACAAGGTGGAGGATTCCATTGTTATTCATCCAACATCTCAATCCAAGAGGAGAAGTGCACATCAGTACATGCGGTATCCTACTCATCAAGGAGGAGAAGCTTGCAAGCGGCTTAGGGAATAGCCCTCCTTGCTTTGAATATTAGATCTCCATATATCTAATGATTCATTTCAAGTGTTTTTAACGTTACTTACTCTTTTTACCACAGCCAACTAATAAAAGTGGGATATGCTATCCATTGGTATTATTGGTTTGTTTAACTCGATATTTAGCTTGTATTGTATTTGTATTTGTTTTTTCTTGTTTTCTCCTCTATTGTAGCATGCTATGTTTTATGACTATTTTTCTACATGTTATGATATTTCACTAACCATATAACAACTCTTTTTTTCCTTCTGTACATTGCTTGTTGGAAAGCAACCTCCCCTACCAAGCACAACGCATTTTTCTTACACCCACGTGCCAAATGCACTACAACGGTTCGAAAGAATGCAATTTTGACCTAGGACCACTATCGAGTAAACCTAAAAGAGTATATTTTAGTTACTGAAAATTAAGACACTAACAATACCCAATTACTCTCGTAGTCGAAGGGATTTTGAAACCAAAGAGCAACGGTCTTGTATTATTTTCCAAGACAACCATCATGCTCGACATTGTCCTTCACATCCTGATTTTGACTATGGCTTAGACATCACACGCTCATTGATCACCAAATATCTGATGTAAATGATTTCGAACCTAATAAGCCGGGTGAAATTTGGCCTTCCCACCATTGTCACCAAAACCCTAGGAAAGCTAAGGCAACCGATCGTCTTAGTTGGGCACAAAACCAACCAAGTACAACATGTGCTCTATGCGATAGAAGGACCACATGGTCAATCAATATTAGGAACTCCAAGAAACTCACCGAAAATATTCATTGTCACAACCATACCACATATCCATCTCTCTAATAAAGATAATATCACACGTTGCTATTGCGGGGGATATGCTAGCAATTTCACCACACTATGAATTTCTATTTCCTCCCAAGGATAAGAGCGACTAGAGCGAGTGTTAGAAGAAAAACTCCATAATATCCAAATCACACTAAGTCTAAAAATAAGAGATGATAGAACAAATAAACATATGTTCGTGTGTCATCTCTTATGTATCCTCATGTCATGAGTACTGACCACATACCATCTACTCACTAATTACCTTTACTTCATGCAACATGTGCCTGAGGCATAACCATGACACATAGATATGCCCTATTTTGTGTTATCACTCCAATAATTCTCATGGTTGTTAGTATTTTTGGTTTAAATAATATTAAGAGGTAACTACAAACCTACTTTTTAAGCTTTAGGATCTAGCCATCCTAATGCTCGAAGAGAGCTCTCTCTTTGTGATTTAACCACATTTGATTTTAGTTGATTTTAGGCTAGTTATGTGAGATTTATTGGGTTTTGATTTTGGGTTTGGTTTGGTGGTGGGTAAGTTCGGATGGATAGATGTAGGTCTAAATTCCATTGGTCTAATGGAGTCAATGTGTCAAGTAAAGAGAAGAATCAAGGTTATAAGGGAAGTGTTCACGGGGCAAGGTAGGCGGGGTCAATTCGGATCTTTGGGAATTTGGATGATGAAATGGACTGTCAGGATGAGAGAGAAATTACGGGTTCTCGAGATCTAGATAATGAGGGAAATGTGAGAGGTCAATAGAAACTATGGACAAATTAAGAATTTCCTAATCTGGATATGATGAAAAAACATAGAAAATGACATAACAATTTAGGACATAGTGTTTTTAAACAAATTTTTGAAATAATATTCTTGTTATACATTTAGAAAACATGAAAGTATGTGAAAATTTCAGATAATAAAAAAGAGCAATTCAAAGTACTTCACTAAGAGTGGCCCAACACATGAATCTTGTAATATAATTCTTTTATTTCTCAATCCGATTGTTGACTTCTAAAGTAATTTCTAAAACCTCTGGTTGAATCGGTCATCTATAAAAATGTTTAGCAATCCATATTTCACCCAAAATACTTGAATTTTTGAAGTATTTATACAAAAAAACTAATAAAAAATATCCTAAATTGTCATAGGAGTTATTGGAAAAATAAATATCTTCTGCAAGATAGAACCTTTAGGAGACTAATGCTAGCTATCCATTTTGCTTTTGCGGTTACTACATTTGCTATCTTTGATATTTTGCGGTTGTCTCTCACTGTGCTCAACGAAGGTGTATCCTTCATGTGAAGTGTCTTTTATTGTTTGTATCTTGGTATTTGGATGAAAAGGAAGATTGTAGGTGTTAGAAAAAAGTGGCCAAACTGCTGTGCTTGCATATTGTTTCTTAGGAATTATAGCAAAGTCAATTTCATGCAACTCTTTAATTGGATCTAGTTGTCTCTTTGTATTGGCTTAGTCTAGGATTATACACATAATGTTATCCTTTGTTTTACAATTAAGTCGAGTCTCCCATGATAGAAACTCTTTCCTCCTATATTTCTAAAAATCTACGAGTCCTAAGATTAAAGCTTCATATATTCGCCTACATATTGTTTGTACAGTACAATTTAATCTAAAAGGCATGACCTTTGAATGATTATTTTCCATATTATGAATCCAAACTCTTGCTCTTCCTATGATATTTTCTTGAACCATCAAAATCTAAGTGCCACATTAATTCATGAAATATGTTCTGCTATCCACTTATTATGTTTAAGTTGTTTTAAAGTTTGTGTTTTTATCTATGCCACGAATAAATTACATAAAATGAAAGAATCCATATCAAAATGTACGAGTAAATGAGATAGTTTGTGGTTTCTCTATACTACTAACCATGTACTTCATTAGAGTCTCTCTTGTAAAGAAACACTTGGGTTGATACTATAAAAATGAAATTTTGGCATAAGACATGTCTAATTGTAGATATCCCTGCCAATTTTTGTCCCCATGTCAGAGATAATAGAATTCCATACTTTGGAGGGATATCAACTACTACAATATCCATGACTATACTTTTTCCTAGGTATTGAACTAAAGTGACACATAAATATTTTATTAAACCAAGACATTTTGCACTACCAAAATCAAGAAGTGAAAAGATCTTTATATGGTTTGGTGATATCTAGATTCAAAGTTTCACTTGCCCTTTGGCATCAAGTTGTGAGATGCTCCTAAATCTAGCATAGCATTGTAAAATTTTATCATGGATACTCAAGCTAATGTAGAAGGAACACTACCTTCTTGATGTTTTCCATTTAACTCGGGGCAAAAAATAGTTTTATTTTATCATCATTTAGATTTAAAGAGTCTTCTCCTTCATTGATGTTCAATTTTTTGATGATCTTGTGATTTGTATAAATCATGTTCTCTGAACTCATTGGTGGTATTTTCGGTTGGTAGTTCAGTTTGGATCTTTGAATGGTACTTGTATTTTCCTAAGCCCCGAATGATTTCTTCCTTACTAAGCACCCAATTTGAGTGTGTTTTCTCTTCTTTATCTCTCGTTGGTTTGTGTTTCCATTATTTTACTATTTTCAATCTTATTTTGTGGGATATTTTTGAGTAGCATTGGTAACTTTGGCGGCCTTGTTTTTACGATCATTGTTTTGTCGTATGAGATGTTTTAGGACAAACTAAATTTTATCAAAATTGTTATTTTAGTAGCGGCCAGTTTTTGTCAACGATGTTTGAACAATAATTATGCAATGTCGACAATTTTAGGACTCGGTGCAATTTTTGGACTAGAAATTTTCTGATTAGGACTTAGATTGTGATTCTGCTAGATTTTTGTTGGGTTTCCATAGGGAGAATTTGTAGTACTTTGGTTGTAGTAGCTTCTCTTTTGTTTTCTTAGTTTGAGTTTGGGTTGTTTTTAGTAGGGGCTTCTACATTTTTCTTACTCTCCTAAGGTTATATTGCTTGTGAACTATTAATTTCAAATTCTGTGCTGTATAATTTCATAAAAGACTCTCTAGATTCTAAGCGCTGTAACTATTGAAGCATGTATAATTCCTATTCTTACGGTGAAAAATAGTATTATCATCATTGATTCCTTCGTTAATCAGTATCTTCATCTTCTTCATTTTGGTGATAACTTTCAACATAGTTCTCTCTTTGAAGGTGGTCTTATTTACATTTTTTTTAGTTTAGACTAATCCTACACCTGGGTTTCGAACGGTGACCTTGCGAGAACGGAGTGCCTTAACGATGCACCCCATCACCCCAGTAGTTTCTCGCCTCGTGGGCCGGGTGGTCTTATTTGTTGATAAAGGTGTTGATTCTCTATATTTACCGGTGTTGGTATTCTTTCTAAGTTGGGATTTCTTATTTGAGGGCCTTTTTTTTGTTATCCCATTGTGGTTTCCTTTTCCATACTTTCTAATCTATCCATCATTTTTTCCATAGATTTTTCTAAACTATCTATTTTACTATCGATGTGGATGTTTCCTCTTTTATTGTTACTCTTCTTTCATTTCTCATTCTAGCTCTCTTAGCTAAAAAAGTTCTTCTACACTATTTGCATTGCTTTGCATTTGTTCTAGTGTTTCTAGGTTCCTTTCTCTCAATTGCTATGACATATCCATGTCAAAACCATTAGGGAATTTAATTAAAGCTACTTCTGGTGGGGATTTGATGTTTTCTAGAATAGAATTATAGATCTTACATTGAATCTAGTGAAATATTGAGAAAATTTTTGTAAAGGACTCTACTTATCTATTGATAAAATCTATGGAAAGATTATAAATCAGCTATATAATTGGCGAGGTAAAACTTTAAAACATTTTATTTTACTTCTCCGGCTAAAATTTGGAGGCAAACAGAGTATTATTTGGACATTAGATTCATCAGACTTCATGCAATTCAAAGTAATCGATTAACTTTGTTAACATGTTGTTGTCGAGTGTATTGACTAGTTCCATCAAATTGAGGGATTTTTAATTTGGTAATCTTGCGACATGGCATGTAGTTTGGTTGGTAAGATCAATGAGATATACGTGACCATGGCTAAGAATGAGCTTGGTTAGGAGGCAAGTTTGTGGTGCTTGGTGATGAGGTTGGGGAAGTACTGGATGAGGTTGGTACACTAGAAGATGTACTTGGAAATGTCGTTGAAGTACTTGAAAATGTGACGATTACTGTGAGATGAACTTGAAGTGTTTGGATATGGAAATAAAACTTAGGTTGAAGGAAGCTTGGGGATGAAGGATTTTGTGGAATGAGGTGTAGTGGAAATAATAGATGGGGTGGTACTAAATAAATCTGAATTCTGAGATCTGAATGAATGGTAGAAGGCTTAGGGGTATAAGTAATTCAATAGAATCGATTCAATAGAATGTTGGAAATATGCTTCATCAATTTCCTTAATCAAAGTTGCGGCCAAAGCATCGACCTTATCAAAAGGTTCTAGAGCTTGTCGTCTGAATTAAGTGAAACAGTCTCCTTTTTGGTTTCAATAAATGAAATGAAATTAGGATCTATTACACTATCATAGATGGAACTTTCTAATTTAGTTCTAAACGAGATTATCAAGGCTAAATCAAATTCAATGTCTTGTAAACTTGATAATTGTTTGGGGAGGGAATTTTCTTTGATCAATGGACTTTTATTACCTAAAATTTCTACTTTTTTGTTTTTCTTTAAAATTCTGTCAGGGATCATCTACTATTACAACGGGTTGTGGGTCGGGATGAGACTGGTATAGTAGATTCTTAAGACGAGAATTTTAATTTTTAATGAAAAATTTCTTCACAACCCTTAAAAAAACCTCATGGTGAAAAGATGAGTAAAAGTATTTCCCTTTAAGGTTGTATTTTAAACAGAGATGATGTCCCAGTATGGTCTCTTTGTATGTTTTCAATCCAATAATTCTAGGGTTGTTAGTCTTTTTTTTAAAAGAATATTAGATTTAACCACAAACCTAATTTTTAAGCTTTAGGATCTAGCCTTCCTAATGCTCGAGAGGTCTCTCTTATGGTTAACTTTGTTGATTTTTAGGTAGTTATGTAAGATTGAGAGTTGGGTTTTTTTTATTTTGATTTGGTTTGGTGGTGGAATGCTGTTGTGGTTCCTATGATTTAGCGGGTTGTATGCAAATGACAAGACAACATCAAACAATTTGGGATCTCGGATCAGCCCTCTTTGGATCCGGAGGATCTCTCTATAAGGTAAATATCTTTAAAGGTCAATTTAAGGTGTTAGACTTTGTTATAGGGCACAAGGGTTTTTAATTTGTTTTTTTTGTTTGTTGGATTAGGAAACATGAGAGAAAGGGTTAAATGTAAGGTAAGATAAGGTATAGAAATCTTACTTGGAAATGGGAGACAATTCGGGAGAACACAAGTCCATTGGGCAATGGGGTCATAAAGGGTTTACTTGCAATTAAAATATCCAAGACAGAGCTAGTCATCTAAAATAGAGGATCTCTTGAGATGATAGTGTGGGATGAAACGGTAAGGAATGAAAGGGAATGACGAGGAAAACCTTCCAAGGTGACCACTTCGGAGTAAGTCTAGGAACAGGATATACCTTATACCTCTGATCTGAAGCTCTAATGAGGTTAACAGAACAAATCAGTGAATATCTTGACTACTTTGGATAATGGAAAGACTTAAGTTCGGACATAGAGTGAAGTCTAAGATCGAAGAAAGACTTTTGTATTCTACCTTTGGCATTCAACTCAAAGGATCATAAAGAGAATGTCTGTTGGAAAGGAACCTAAGGGATAGGAATAATCACTAAATCTCCCTATTCTCTATTCTTTCAGCTAAACCAAACAAGAACATATAAGAAGCAAACTCTAAATTCATACATCGATAAGCATGGATAAGCTTAAACTTCTATAATGGTTAAATTATATTGAATTTGTTCTAAGATACAATTAGCGAGAAAACATAAAAATAAGAAAAAGAAGTAAGCATTAGGAGTATTTACCTTGTTATATCCTAAGCTAATTTTACTATTTTCTTATCGAGAAAATAAACATGATGTTAAATGAAACATTAACGAAAGAAAAGAACACATCACCTTGATTTAGATCGGGATCCAGTAGACATGCTTGTCATATTGAAAGAGAAAAACTGATAACGCATTTCTTATCCGGTAGCTTGATATCATCCAGGAAATAATCTCCAAGCCTATTTTACTACTACTCACGGAATACAACTTAGTGAAACAACTTACAATCGGTAGATTTTCAATGTCCAACTTGATGAACGTTTACTGATGTATTTCTTGTAGTTCTTATAGATGAAAGGGGATAGTAGTGGTAGATAGAACTTAAATGATTCATTAAAACGGAGGGAGAGGTGTCTATGAAGCCCATTACGCATGTTAATATTTACATTGACCTTTAATACCCTTTAGATGAAATAGGGGACTTCGATAGATTGATATTAACTCCTCGGGTATGTTCTTTGAGTACTTCTCTAGATTTGTTTGTATAAAAGGACAAAGAAGGATGAAGATTTTCCTTTCGAGTCTTCCATGCTTTGTAACTAATGCAACGACGAGTTCTAGGAGCTACATTTAGAATAGCCGCCGGTATGGGCTCGTGTAGAATAGGAAATGTCGTGGGAACTTTTCGTTTCTTAAAAAAAAGAACGATGCAGCACGATGTGAAAGCAACGATATAACATTGATGTGTGCTACATTGTGTTTGTGAATATATTTAGGTCATGGAAGGCGGCGGAGGTTTTAATCGAGTTAATGACAACGATCTTTCAATAAAATGTTCTTTAAACCCTCCGAGGATGTTTCCTCTATGATTTTTAGCTCTGGAAATGTCTTTATGCCTTTAAATCACCCTAACATTGCGGTGATAGTATGTATACGCCCTTTGAAAACTGCAAAACACAATAAAAATCATTAAAATTAAACTGTGGGAGTGAGGAGAATTGTTTGAACTGTGGAGGATGGAGGAGCGATGTAGAGAATCATGGGCCTTGATGAGAAATGGCTAAAAACATGGAAAGTAAGCAGGTGCGATGAAGGTTGGAGTGCGAGGACGAACGTAGGCCATTAGTTAAGATAAATTAATGGTGATTTATGGTTGAGATCCGTCGATGAATTCATTTGGGTAGATGGAAAAAAGGATGGGGTGAGATTAAATGGGGGCCATTCGATTAGAATAATCGGCAGGCGGAAGTTACAACGGATGGAGTCAACGGGGAAACGGATGAATGGTGAGTGAATGGGGTTGCGACGTAATGTGGGTCGTTAGATTAGAGAACGAATCAATGCCTATGATTAAGCAGAAATCACATTGTGGGGGGCGGTAAGGTGGAAAACTAGAGTGGTTTCGCAAAACATTTTTTGGTGGTATGTGGTTTCGCCAAAAAAAATGTGATACAATACATTGCTTGACATGTTTGTCCCTTTAAAAACTTCCGGTTTCAGAAATTTTTTGGGGATTAAACATTGCTTGAGGTACACACGAAATGCAATATTAATTAGATCATCAAAGGAGTTGATTGGACGGTGCGAGATGGATCTGCCGACGGAGGAAGGCACTTATTGGATGAATAGAGGCGGGCTTTGAAAGTGGGAGTAATGTGGACCGTCCAGATCAACTTGATCAATGGTGGAGATTTGGTGGAGGTCGGGATGGTGGAGGATTACGCGAGCATGGGAAATGCGATGAAGCGCGAATCGTCGGATGCGGCGGAATGAATGGGCGGGATTAAATGCATCGAAGAAAATGAAAGAGATTAAGTCCTTCAGTTTACGTATGTGGTCAGCGCTAGCCGTCAGTTGAGGAGAACAACGGTCTAGATTGATTGGAGGTGAAACGAAGGAGGGTCAATGAGTGGAGCGCGATTGAATCTATCCGTTGGTTCTTGTGGATTCAACGACCTAGATCAAATTGGTAGATGAAATGACGGGGACTACGAGCAAGTGCGATTGAATCCTCGCGATTGGTTCTTGTGGATTCAACGGCCCGAGATCAAATCGGCGGATGTGATGGGCAGGGACTCATCGCATCGAGTTTTTGAAATAAATGTTTTAACAAAGAAAATATAAACCCGATTGTGATTGTGCGATGGGCTAGCTCTTGGTCGTGTATGAGGTCACATGCGAAAAGGGGCCGGGGCTAAGGCCAAAGAGGGGCTTAAGGTACAATGAATCGGAAGAATTTGTTTAGGCTTTTTTGAAGGGATTTTGGAAGGAATTTGGAGTTCGATAGAAGTGGAAAGTTTTAAGCTCATAAGGAAACATAAGGTTTAAATGGGGTTTAGGATGAGATGGAGGTTGAAATGGAAGGTTTTATTGAGAGGAATTTTGTGAAGGAGAAATCTTTGGTGAAAAATAAATATTTTGTGGGGCTGAAATGGAGCAAATGGAGGCCTTTTTAAAGCAATCTTTTTCACAAAGCAATGGGCTTTCGGTAAAACAACGGTGGAGATTTCTTGAACAAAAGACATGAAGGCTTGAGAATGATAGATTTTCAAGGAAATTTTTCTCTTGAAGACTTAGAAACATACTTAGCCACACATGCGCATACTTAAATTTTATAGGTAGTAACGAGAATCATTGATTCATATGGATAGATGTAGGTTTGAATTCCATTGGGCTAATGGAATTCGATGTATTAAGAAACATACCGGGAGTCTCAAGGTTCTAAAGGGAAGTGTTCACGGGGGGTAAGGTAGGTGAGTTGATTTAGATCTTTAGGCTCGATGATGAAATGGTTTCAATCGGGATGAGAGAGAAATTAAGGGATTCAGAATCTGGATAATGAGGGAAATGACGAGAGGTCAATTGAAACTAGGGGGGAAACAGAATTCCTAATCCCGGATATTAGTAGAAAACATGAAAATGACATAGCAGTTCAAGGCAGAGTGTATTTAAAAATAAATTGTAAAATAATGTTCCTATTATATACATTTAGATTTAGAAAAAAGCAAGTATGAAAAATTTAGATAATAAGAAAAATTGAAATTACTTCATTGAAGTGGCCCAACACATGAATCCCGTAATATAATACCTTTATTGCTCAATCCAATGTTCTTTGACTTGAAAATGGTACAAAGAACCTACCTCCGTTTAGATGATTATCCTATAGAAATGTTTAGCAATCCACAATCCACACACAATACGTCGAATTGTAAAAATTATTTATACAAAGTATAATGTAAATATCCTAAAGCTGACTTAAGAATTATTCAAGGAATCCTCTAAAATATCTTCATGCAAGAAAGATAGAGACAACTATCTAACTTCATGCAAGTTGTCAGTTATATTGATTTTGTTGTTTGATGTTTGACTAGGTTGCTATTGTTCCTCAGCCATTGCTCCATAGAGTTGTATTTTGGCGGTTAGTGTCCTTTACCATGGCTATATTTCCTCACCTTTGTCCTCTCCGTTTTGACTTTAAACCTGCGACTTTCCTCTAATACACTTTAACTGTGATACTCCTTTAACTATTGTATTTTTTACGTGCTTGGCTGATCTGTTTTACCTTTGACTCCTCTTTTAATGTTTTACCTTTCATTTTCAAAGTAAATAAATTGAAATTTTCCCAATCTTCTACATACGGTAACTTTATTTTTACCATTCTTGAATATGTCATAAATATGTATACTTTTGCAAAAAATTAGGCTTGTTAATGAAATACCTCATGTTGTAGGTAAGAGGTTTAACTTTCAGCTTTTATAAGTACTTTACTGTTGGGATTCCTTGCATGGTGAATTGTTAGCTTGCTCCTTTGCCACTTCTCTTATTTACTTATCATAATATTCTTGTTTCATCAACCTGTCATTGATAACCAATGGATTTGGTAGGCCTTTTTGCCTCGAAATATCAAACTTCATCATGAATCTAGTTATGGAAAGCTCCATGTTCTGACACTTTCTTCAAGGCACATTGCCATCAAGTTCCTTTATAAATCACCTTTATAACTTCAGAATTGTTTCATTTCTATCATTAATGCCAATTCCTTCAATTCCTGCTATTTCTTGGAATTAGAAACTTATGATTTCATTGGCCTCTTAAACTGTACAAGTTCTTCCTTTATTTTTGAATGGCTTCACTTGCTTCTTTGATAAGATCTTTGCAGCATATGAAAACTGAATGGATGGCCAATTATCATTCAATAGATTCAATGATATTGGCCCACAAGCTATTGTAGCTTGTGTAAGTGGTTCTTTCAATGTTAACTCTTTCTCTACTTCTACAATTTCTCATTCAATATGTTTGTCTTACGTATTTCATTCTTGTGCATGATTTGTACTTGGTTTATTCTCTATCCTATAGACTTTTTAGCGCTCTTTAAGTCTATTTATTTCAGTGGTCCCAGATGGAAATTTCTTGCATTGCTTTAACTAGTTTACAACTTCATCACAGTACGTACTCTTTATTTATGAATGACTGTTATTCTTGACATAGTTCGATGTAACAAGAAGTGTTGGCAACTCTGGAAGGCGATGGGGCCAATGATGCACTGGAGGTATAAGGAAATACTATAGTAATTGTAGAATACCATCGACATGGATTGCTTCCCGAAGCTAGCCTTTTTCTCTGCACCTAACTTATCCATCTCATTTTCCATTGCTTTTCAATTGGGCAGTTAAGCGAAGAATGAGGTTCATCATCTCATCTTTTTTGGCTTGCATCTGTAATACTTCTTTGGCTTTGTGGATGTTCGGTAGGAGGTAATTTGAGATGTTTTTTTTAATGCAACTTAATCTCTGACTGTACTCTTCTATGAGTTCTTTTGAAACTTTGAAAATTTTGGATCATATCCTACTTCAATAGCTAATCTTCAGTTAATTTTTTTTATTGTATTTTGTGAGGATGCTTTTTTCTAGTTTTGTTGAGCTCGATGTTCTATAGATTATTTTGTAGCTTTGTACAACGATGGCTTTGTTTTTCATGGTAGAATACAATATTTCACTAGCTTGCTTTTGAAATTCAGTCCTACAAGATGAAAATCTTTAGGTGAAGCTTCACGGGATGTCTTCTTATAATTTGTTGATGACTTAGGATTCTTCTTTTGTGGGGAGTTTGTAAATTCATACGCATTTTTCCTGGTCTTGTAGTCAAATGCTGAAAGTAACTGCTTTGGTCACTTGATGTTTGTTTCCGGTAATTAGGCATAAGTATACGCCTTTAATGCCTCATTTCGGAGGCTTGATTTCCTTTTAATTTTGCATGATATCCGCTCTTTTTTCTCTTTGAAAACTGCGGATGAATATACTTCCAACATTATGCTACTTTTTGAATAATGCGAGTTTTAGATGTTGAAGGTTGGTGAGTTTCTTTTGAAGCTGTTGCTAGAAGTGGATTATATTTTACTGCTTGTATCGAGTATCAATGATCTCAATTGTTTCTACTTGTTCAATTATAGGATTTAATTTGGGCTTCTTTACGTACATCAGTTTGATCCCGGTGGTAGTACGAGCTAAGTATGATCCTTCTTCTCTTTCTCTCTTGGAGTTCCTATCTGTGGGGGTTGGATTTTGCAAGATGGAACTAGTATCACCTTGCTTCTCTGCCTCTTTCAAAGTGTTCTCCAACCATTCCTGCTTGATTGGAGTACTTCTCTATTCCTGGCTTAGACTCATGTACAAAAGGACTAACTTAAATGTAAACCTTGGATTTGCTTATAACTCCTAAAGGATCACTCGTTCCATTTATTTCAATGAACTTAAACTCTTGAAGATACGTTTCTTCTGATTGACCAACTCTCCCCCATTATTACAAATGAAGGGACCAATTTGGTTTTTGATTTTGAATTGTGTTTTCTCTTCTTGGATGATAGAAAGTTAACTTCATCAAAATTAAGAATCTTCCTGATATACTCAAGTGAAAATAACCTCATTGGAAGGTATTTTTGCAGTTTATATGGGGTTAACTAACAACCATAAACTATAATCTCGTGTAAGTTCAGGAATAAAGATACCAATCTCTGTCTTCTTGTGTTCGATAATTGCAAGACCTTTTTTCATTTCATCATGACTCTTGGTTGAATGTTGATGTTCGGCATGTTGAGAATAGGACAAATGAATGATTCAATAAAGTCTATGTATGTGGTGAACTTCTGTTGAATATTTCTTCATTAAGGAAGTTCAAAAATATCAACATTGTGGATTACCTTCAACATCTAGTTTACGAAGGTTGAAAACAAATATTTTAGATTGAAAGTATAGGAACATATGGAAAAAAATAGATGAATACTTGAAGACAGCTTCTTCAGGCATTTTAACAAGTTGTTCATGAATTGTATGAGAGAGGTATTGGGAAAAATTGAATATAGAAGCGGGAAGATGGAAACGAGGATAAAATGAAAGGAAACCTAAGATTGAAGCATCAACATGATCATCGGTAAAATAACCCAATAGAACCAACATTGAGATGATATGCACGGTTCTCTTAGAAAATATAGATGTTGGATATGGAGGGTTAGTCTTGTGAGTTTCTGCGTGGGGAATGAACGTTTGGAATATCTAGAACCTCTTAGGGAAGTCCATACTCATATATAACTAAGGGTATCAATAGACGGAGAACCCAATCTGAGGCCTAGGTTGATTTTGTAGCATTTGGTTTATGGATTCGAGCTATGATATTGAATAAAATCTCTTTTCCGGGGGTTACAAGGGCTCTTTGGTTAGGCAAATACATATTTTGGTAGAGTTTGATAACCTGCGAGGACCTTTGAAGGTCTCTAGGACAATGTACTTGATGAAATTATACTCCCAAAGGAAAACATCATCTTTGCTTGGTCAATTATCATGGCTCCAACGATTGGAGCTCAAAGGAGGTTAAAGTGGTGGCAGGGTCATAATTTTAAGTCTCTGCTCTGCAAGGGGGTATGCTCCCATGTGTGGAGGTTAAAATTATTTGCTATTACTAATGCCTTGGGAAGCCATTTGTTTAATTTTAATCAAATGATTACTCTCTTGGCTTAGAAAATAGTCTCGGGCCTTTGGAGCACCTTTAGTTATTATGAGTGTGTAAAAAGGGTTTTTAAAGGCAACATTGGCTTTCTATAGTATACGAGCTTCAATTGATCAAATAATTACTCTCATTGATCAAGAAATAAGCTTAGGACCTGGGGATACTTGTGAACGGATGAATTGGGTATGCGAAATGGTTTTGGAGAAATAATAGCTTTTTTGGCCAATTACGCAAAGTTCCTAACTAGTTTAATTGATGCCAGTTTACTTTCTTTGCTTGGAACATGCTTTGGTATTTTAGGAATACCTCGAAAATGAAGGCTTTTCGGTTTGTAGAAGGGTTTTTGCAGGAGCGGCGGAGAGCTTTCAAGGCTAAATAGTGTTTATAATGCTTCAAATTGATTTACCCGGCTTAGTAGAAAAGTGTTGAATTAAATTGTAAAAGGGCTTAAAAACAAGTCGGTAGCTATTCTTTAGCTCGAATAGGTCAACGGAGAGATGTATTCGTGAAAATATGAATAGAAATGGTTAAAAGGATCTAAAGGGCGGCTTTATGCTTTTAAAAAAATCAATGGTTAAACATTAATGCACATGGTTAATTTCAAATGAGGGTGGTATTATTGTAGAGGCGGAAAACAACTAAGTGGTTTTTGCATTGGAAGCAGTGTGGCCAATATTCTTTTTGGAGGATGCGATGGAATGGAAAAGTACCACGTAGCGGGGAGTGGGGCTTGCGAAAACGCTCTTTTCACAAAGTCTATTTGTTTGTTAGGATTTAGGCGGTGGGGGATGTGAAAAAGAGTTGCTGCCCATTGGATTTGATCGATCCTAGATCAGACGGGTGGGCGGGAGGGACTGTCGGGGATTTGATAGGAATAGGACGGGTTTTTCGAGTCAATGTGATGGGTTTTATGTCTGTAAACTGTGAAAACCTATGTATAATTCGGGGCTTTATAATAGTTGGGGTTTATATAACATGGTATGTATGTGGGGTGGGACTAAATATAAAGGGGAATTAATATAATATGGGATAAATTAAACTATATTATAATAAGATAAGGGTTGCGAGATATTATATATATACAATTAATTAAATGCGGGGTAAATATGTATATATGGGAGCTAATATAATCATAGTTAAAACCCGAGTTAATTTAAAATGGGAGTTTTAAAAGAATATGATGCGGGATTTTTAAAATACACCGGGGGATAGTGTTAAAAACTGATATTGGGAAGAATTTTTCATAGTGGGACCCGATACATTTTTTAAAAAAATACTTAGGATAAAGGGGTTTTTGGGTATTTTGAAAAAAAAATGGAAGTTAATAAAGGGATTTTACTTTCGAGGAAATATGCTTTTTAACTAAGGAAAAGGGGTTTTTAGCAAGGCATAATGAATGTAAGGAAAAAGGTTGATACTATGAAGGGGAAGGGTATTTTTACAAGGGGAATGAGTTTGGAAGGGAGTTAGTAATATGAAATGACCAATTTTCGCTATCCATGCCTTGTGGCAGCTACCCTGCATCATCTGCCCCTAACATTTTTTTCTTCATTTATTTGGGTGCATTTGAACTTGCAGTCCTTTGCTTTCTTTAAAATAAAGAAAACTATCTAATTTCTAACCTTATTACTTCAGTAAGTTAGATTAACCTGTTTAGCTCATTATTATTCTCTACCTAACATTTAACTAGATTCAAAAAATTTAATGATCTTTATTCTCTATCTATGAGCATGAAAATTTAAAACATGAATAATCAAGATTAAGTTGTTTGACTATCATGGATTGTGGCATTTTTAAAAGTTGCACACAAATCTTATTTTGCAAAGTAAAGTAAAAAGTAGTGGCATTTAAACTTGCATCACTTCAAGGATCTATTTTATCTCTGGTGGGGTTCATTTTTTATATTCTTTTTGATCTTTTTCTTTCGATCCTTTGATTTTTCTTGTAGGACTTTCCCTATTTAAATTTTTAATATGGGAAAAAAATTTGCGAAAGCAAAGTATGTACATATTACAAGACTAATCATAGTCAATTCAAAAAAAATTATGAATCCTATTATTATAGGACCCTAACATGTTCGAAACATTTCGGCACCTTGTATTCATTACAATATTCCAAATGCAAGGGAAGATACGTGTACCCCTAGTACATCGCGAGAATATTGACTCTCCTCTAGCTAAAATGACATTATAGAATTTTGTTAGAAGATGCATTTACTCAGTAAATCCTTTGCGGTGACTGATCCCGGTAGCCCTAGGGTGGGTCTAAAAACAAGAAATCATGCTAGAGTGTAGGTTCCTAGATACTTGAATGAAAAAAGGAAGTGATAATGGCCCTACTGTGGTCCAGAGAGTTATCGATGAAGCACGTAGTGATGATGATATTGACACAAGCTCTTGATCAAAGACAATTCACAACCCTTCCACACCTATCATGCTTGGATACACACGTGAGATAAGAAAATGAAAACCACATACCATATACAAATTCATTCAAAATCTACTAATTAGTTAGAGAAGACTAGCATATTGCATTTGATACGGACAAAACACAAGATGGGAACCGGACAATAGTCACTTATATTAATAGGTAGAAGAAGATACAACCACACTCGACGTTGTGGTCTCCTCGATGGGGCTTGGGCGAAGCACGTCTCAAAGATCGTCGGGAATTCGGAGCGGGATAAGGGACCTCTTGATGGACTTCCTTCTTGATCTGCCTTCACCAGTTCTGACATGGCTTCATTCTCCAAGTTCAAAATTTCAAGTGCATAATCCTCTTTATTCAACTAGCTTTCATGATGGAGAAAAGCTCATTTATATAGGGGGAGAGGGAGAGGTTAGGATCCTATAATCATGGGGAGAACCTACTCTTCTAGGAGTGTCCCATAAGAGGAGAAAACCACTACCTAAAGAGGGAGATTCATGGCTCATCCGAGTTAACCACTTCCTGTGACTCATCCCGGAGGTGGTTGGAAAACTTACGCACTCTAGTTTGTTAAAAAAAATTCCCAAAAGTGGCGTGGGTATAAAAAAGGAATGAGTGTCGATTTGGCGTGGCCTCTTGCGTAATTTCTCCCACATTGGCGCGGGGGCCAGGCTGCACAACGTGCCAAAACATAGGTTTTTATGGGCTGAAAGTCTATAGGAGAAATGATGTTCTTGTATAGAAGGTCTAAGGAAGGTTCTTGTAGGATTAAGCGCTCGGTCATGGAAAGATACTCCAATATAAAGTAGGGGATTGGGGAACCCAGTGAAAAATTGTTGTGTAACGAGATGCCCCCCTAAAGCATGAGGTCGAGAGAGAGGGAGGGGGGTGATATGTTTTATGAGAACCGTTTGACCCAAACACCCTGCGTGAGAAAACTGCATAAAGTACAAATACAATGATACATATGATATGCGACATGTGGTATGGGCGCAACCATCCATAATATAGTACATAGCAATGGGATCGAGGGTATGGACACAACCATCCGGTAGTAGGGATCCATGAGAATAGACTCGGGTATGGTCACAACCATCCAATCAAAGTCTTATCTGATATAATAATCCACGAGAACCCACATCTTAGATTTTATAAGACAAAACCCGGGGTCTTGCGCTCCATCTTGACCGAACATAGTGCCATATTCGAGCATGCGAATACGTGAGTTGAAGTCAAACATGCGAGAACAACGCTGAATGCAACCAATGATGAAAGTTGTTAACGAACCACGAAGGAAACCACCAATGTAATAATGTATCTCCAAGGTATGAAGAGTACAATCCACGAAATTTGAATAGTGATGCGACATCGAACACACAGAATCGGTCGATCGAAGGCCAATGATGTGGACCTTGCATCGAATGAAGAATATTCATTGAGGCATGAAACCAAAGTATGAAGAGTCTCTAGATCAACTTCTTGGATAATGAAATTTGGAGTCAACATGGATAGATCTTGATCGAAGGTGGGCCATAATGTTTCCCACATCATCAACATGAGACGAGAGGGCATAGTGTTTGTGAATCAAGACCAACGAGAGAATCGAGTGAAAACAGAGGAAAACTTCTCTTGAACATATCAACAACACGACCTTTGGATTTGGTAGTATTTGACATCAAGGGATCTAAGGTCATGGTGGCATTAGCAAGAAGATGAAAGGTCAAAGAGATTACTGAAACCCATGGAGGCAAACAAATAATGAGATGAGAGGTCCCCAACCCGACACGAATGTAGACAAGTGCCATGTTCAAGAGCGACATCTTTTGCCAACACGGCCTGTCTGGTTCCATTTTCCCCCACCATTTCGCTGGTGAGTACCCAATTATTTTGAAAACAAGCTTGAAGGGGATAGCATGTGCTTGCGATGTAAGTTTGTCCTTCGGACTAATCAACCTAGTACATTTTACGAGCCTAGGAAAGAGGGAGGAACTCAAGTAACGTCATGACGGTAGATCGATGTCATCGGTTTTTAACGAGTCGACAAAGGGAGAACTCGACATCTTCTCATATTTAGAAAGTTTGAAAAGAAGGCTGAAAACTCCAACGATCCCTTTTTGTAAATGATCTGAATCTGAAAGGTAGAAAATATGCGAGAGAACCTCTTAGTCACGATTGGCTAAGGTATTCGCTTTCGTAAATAATCTATCCCCGGCTTTGAAAAAGGGGTAAACATATCTTGGGTAGATATTGTTTCATAGCCAATTTAACGAGTTCAAATGAAAAGTGACTCGGAAATATTTTCGATTTTAAGTGAAAGAAATTTGAAGGTGACTCCGATGACAGATTTTTCATGTTTTTTACCAGGTCAAGTATAAAACAAACAGTTTTCTTCATCATAACCATGCGAAAAACACTGTCACTTCACCCTGTAAAAAGCTGATGTGTAAAACATACTCCTCGAAAATAATATGAAAATATATCGAAAAATATGTTTAAAAACCTATTTTTAGGACTGTAAAAAAGTTATAAAAGACCATAAGTTGTAAAAAATATTTTTCACTTTTACCTCTTTGTGAACTCCATGATGACCCGTTCCCTTGCGATCTTTGGAAATTTGACGATTGTGAACAATCTGTAGGTTTTAACCGTGAACATAAATTATATACACACAAATCTTATAACAAAAAATAAAGCATAGTGAGCATAAAACATAAAACGGATAAACACGGAGAGATTTTCCCTGGATCCCAAATTGGGACGACCGGCTTGATTTTCCATTATATTCCTTTTTAGTGTTAGAACACATTTATATACATGCCAAAACATACATAAACCCCAATCCATTAACCCTATATTAGAACATAACCGTAGTTTCCCTTGAACGGTTCTACAAAATACAGGGGGTTGAAACCATCGTACCCCAAAACCATGTGCAAACTCACATGCACAAAACATGCAGGTGGGTCCACATATGAGTGGAATTTTATACCCGATTTTCAGTGGCGGCCCCATGCAGAAGCGCAACCCAAATATAAGCTCGTGGGGCTAGTCGTGGAAGAGGTACTCAACACATACCCAACATTCTCCCACTTGTTGTTTTTCTTTCCATGCCACGGGGGAGAGCTTAGTCATTTTGGCCAATTCTTCAACACCCATTGTTTCTCTACACCAAGAGAAATTACGAGTGCTCACGGACTTCGTCCAATGCATCTGCAACATTCTTCAAAGTGTCACAGCACATTAACACCCTTTTTAGCCTCAACGATATCTCTAACAGGGTAGTGTGAACATCAATGTGCTTTGTCTTTGAATGATAAGCGAGGGTTCTTAGCTAAGGTACTTTGGCTATCACAATCTATCCTTATATCTTCTTGTACCCCAACCCCATACTTGAACACAATCTATAGTCATGCTTGTACTTGCATGAGTAGGTAACATGTATTCTACATCTATAGTTGAAAGCACCACTCTGAATTTGTCTTTTACTTATCCAGCGGCTTGCACCTCCAAATAGGCTAAACACACCACTTGTAGATCTTCTTTGGTCGGATCGGCCAGTTTGCATCAAGCAAAACCATGAATGTCCAACATTCTCAATCCCTAGTCTTCCCTGGTAGCCTGAAGCCATTATCACTAGTGCCACGTAAATATCTGAAAAACCGCTTCTTTGTCAATGCTCCTTCTGGGTTTGACATAAACCTGCTCAATACTCCAACTGCATGTGCAATATCTAATCCTAGTACAAACCATTTCATACATCGAGCTACCCACTTGCACTTGCATACGGAACACGAGACATATCCTCCCTCTTCTATGTCTTGGGACAATTCAATGGAACATCTTTGCACCTACGGAATAGGAGCCTTTCTTAGGTTTACTATCTTGCATATTGAACAAGCTTGCAATGATACCGTCATACTTCCTCTGGTTTTTAACTTGAGCTTCCTCTTTAACTCGATCTCTCTTAATTTCATGCCCAAAATATAGTTTCGGCTTTACTTAGAGATCCTTCATGTCGAATTTGGGCTCAGTTGGGTCTTCAAATCTTGGATAATTTCTTTGTCATTTCAAGCAAAAACATATCATCCACATACAGACCAAATAAATAACACGGTCACCAGTAATTTGAAATAAACATAGTGATCCTCCTTGCTCCTAGTAGGAAGCCCAAGTCCTAGTATATAGGTATCAAATTTACGTTACATCCTTGGTGATTGTTTTAACCCACATCTGAGACTTCTTCAAAGCCTCATTGCAGTTATTTCTTACCCTTCACCATGAAGCCTTGAGTTGCTTCATGTAGATCTCCTCTTCTAGATCCTCGTGAAGAAATGTTGTCTTCACATCCATGCGATACATCTCAAAATCAAATGCAATAGCAATAGATAAAAGTAATCTAATAGAAGTAACCTTGGAAACGGAGAAAAAATATCACCAAAAATCAATTCCCGGCGCAGGAATAACCTTTTTTTCTGTAGAGCTTTGTGTTTCTCTGCCTTCTACATTCATCTTCTTTTTAAACACCCATTTTCTCCCAATGGGCTTCCTTCCAGTGGCAATCCACGAGGATCCCATGCCTCATTTTTGATAACGGATGCCATTTTCATCAACCATGGCCTCCTTCGAGTTTCCACTCTCTGAGTCTCTTACTTATCACAGCAGTTCTAGGTTCATTATTAGTTATAGTTAACGCCGCCGAACGAGCGGATGGAATATACCTTTCTAGTTGCCTTCTTTTCCCGAGCGATCTTCTCAAAAATTTTGGAGTTTGTGGCTCTTCATCTTCGAGTCTTCATACATTTGTAGAGTACGATTCATCCTCCTTTAGCTCAAACTCTATCTTCTCGAGGTTCCTTTGGTAGGACTTCATGTTTAACAACATCTTTCACTTCTCTAAACACCACATCTCATTTTGTACACAACCTTCCTTGTTCTGGGTTCCAAAGCTTGTAACCCATTAAGCCATCCTTATACCCAATAAATATGCACCTTTTGATTTATTATCCAACTTGGTCCTTTTCTCCTTTGGAACATGTACATGCTTCAAATCCAAATACCCTTAGATGTGAAAGAGAAGGGTTTCTTACCGATCCATACCTCATGTAGATGTTATCCTCCAACGGCGATGAAGGTGATGCGGTAACTAAGTAACATCGTGCCTCTTGCCAGTGCTTGTCCTAACCCGGTACCACTAAGCATGCTTCTTTCCTTTTCCATGACGTTAATTTCATTCTTTACTGCAGCTCATTTTTTCGAGGTGTATGGAGTAAGTCTTTTGCCATGCTATATACACTTCCTTACGAACTCTTCAAATTCCTTCTTCTGAACTCCCCACCATTATCTGCTCCTCGGTGCATTTATCTTCTTCTCTGTACGGTTTCCACAGAGCCTTAAATTCTTTAAATTTGTCAAAGACTTTAAGATTTCTTCCTCAAAATATATCCATGTATTCAGCATTACTGCAGAGACTTTCCCGGTGATGGAGCCCGGCCAGGGCCCAAACACATCCCCACTATGCACAAGTTCTATCTTGTTTGCCCTCTTAGCACCGGAAAACTCACCGGGTCTGCTTCCCATATACACAATGTTCCACCAATCAAAATCCCGAGGAGAAATTGAACACCTTCTACCAATTCCTATATGTAGTATCCGAAGGCCCTTCTCTCCAATATGTCCATTGCTTGATGCCCATAGCATGGTCTTTTCTCTAGAGACGACTAGACTTTCCGTCCCACTTTTAGGAACCATTAGAAGCTGTTACACCCATCAATAACGGTGATACCTTGTAACTTGTACGAGTTCAGTCACGAACTCCCCGCATTAATACCGGTGCTCCACGAACCATCTTGCGGGCATATTTCTCGGAACACTATTTTTTACACCATCATCCATATTGCTTCACAATCAGATTTGCGGCCAATGAAGGAATATGTAGAACACCAGGAAGTGTTCTAATCCTCCCACCTTGCAGCTTCAACTTGACCTTTCCACGTCCGGCGGTCTGGCCTTCCTATCATCCCTAGGAAGACATCACCACATCATATTTCTCATACTCGTAGCAGGAACCACTCCCTATGGGGTAAGAGTGAAAGGATGCACATGAGTCAATCAGAAACACGTGACTCATGATCTACATAGTAATGTTGAAGAAGAAGAAAAAAATACACATCCCCACCTTCATCAGGAACATTTGCCACCTACGGAAAGACTTCATCGAGATCCCTTTCCTTTTTCTTAAGACTTTAAGATGCATTCCTTTTTGTAGTGTCCTTCCTTTCCGCATTTCCGGCACACCTTTACAAACTCGGGAGTTAGATCTCCCTCTAGATCTAGATCTCCCACTCGAAACCTTATTCTTGTTTCTATTTTGGGACCTTCCTCGTACGGATAAGGCATCTCATTTTGTGCCTCATATTTATCTGTCTCGGCTTCCTCCGACAGCAAAGTGTTGAGACAATGTCATCAAAATTCAAGGTAGTTATGTTGCTACCTTTTGCAATAACATTGTCCATAGTACGGCACGAGAACACAACAAGCGATGCACTTATATTCATACGAGATTTTAATATCAACGAGATGACGAGTGACTTACCACGGTATTGAAGGCATTCGGAATGCTCATCCATAAAGTCTCATCCTTCATCTATCAAGTTATACAACTTTTTCAGCGGGAAAAACTTATTCTGAGAGACTTGGAACCCAGTATAAAAATTCCCATGATTTCCCACAAATTCTTCGTCGTAGCTTCCCAGAGATAAATTCAACATCCTGAATGCGATTTTCTGGCAAGTATTGCTGTCTGGCCTTCCGATCTAGTTTCTTCAGTCTTCCTTTCCATTTCCCGTTGGTTTAATTACTGGATCTACCGATCCATGTCGATCTTTATCCACTAGCAAATCCTCCATCTGACTTCCATAACTCAAAACTCGACCATTAAATTTCTCGATCTCTATCTTTCGCCGCTTTCCATCTTCTTTCACCGCAATAATCGGTCCCATGACGGATCTCCCCGCCCCAGGCAGATACCTCAAGCCCGAACAAAAACCCTCGGCCCAGCAAAGCGTCCCCTTGAAGCCGAAACATACGATACCAAATGTGAAGTTTTAACCTTGAACCGAAATTATCTACACCTGATCTTATAACGAAGAAATAAACAATGGCGAGAGCATAAAACATAAAACGAGATAAAGCACGAATTTTCCCTGGATCCCAAGTTGGGATGACAGGCAGATTTTACATTTATATTATTTTAGTGTTACATTTACATTTTTATATACATCTTTGAAGACAGCCATAAAACCCCAATCCATTAATTTTGGATTAGAACATAACCATAGTTCCTTGACCGGTTCTGACCTGCTGAGGGTAAAGCCATCGTACCCCGAAACCATGTGAAAACTCATGCACAAACATGGGTGGGTCCACATACAGTGGGATCATACAAAAAATTTCGCCGGAGATGCGCCGGACTAGAACGGAAACCGCCTATGACCCTATCTTGCTTCAGTATACTTGTCTGACGCATGGGGCTAGTCGTGGAAGAATATAACACATACCCAACACAATCAGTGGACAAAGTCAGGATTATGTTTGCTTCCAGATGAAGGTCAACACCATTTTTTCAACTTTTAAGCTATATTTTATTTCATTTAGTTGTCATTTTGGATCCCTTAGGGGAGGATTGGAAAAATCTAGGGCATCGCAGTTGGCGCGGGTTTCAGGCACGGACTCGCACCAGTCAACCCATTTTTACACAGGGGTCGTGCCAGGTGCCGTGACTGTTAGCCAAATAGTCGTGCTAACCATGCAACCAAAAATCCACTTTAAATTTAAGAAAATGCAACGAATAGACTGAAAATTTGAATACCCAAGGGGGCTTACAATGTTCCTATGATCAATTCATGCAGGTAAAAAAGTGAAAAAGATGGTTATCGAGTGGAAGGAGAGAGAACACGGTGAAGAGGATGAACAAGCAATGGAAAATGAAAAATGCATGAATTCCCTTAGGAATTGTGGGCTCAAGAAGTTCTTGCTAACACTATGTCTCCGGGCTCAGCCTGAATTGTTGCAGTGTCTAATAAGAATTTGGGATGAAGATCAGGAAAAGTTCATACTTTGAGATCAAGAGCTTGAACTCAAAGTTTCCGATGTGTATTTCATCACTGGTTTGTCACATAGGGGTGCAGTCCCTATCTTAACCAGTACCCGGCATTCCAGAGAAAGCATGGAAATGGTAATTGGCAAGGTGTGTCACGGGGCACGAAAAGGATCAGGGAGCGGCAAAGTGGATATCCAAACCAACCCTGATTTGGCACTGAGGGTAGTGCTGCACACTATCATGTAGGCCGCAGGATTGCAGGCACCGCATGAGGCCACAAAGACACAACTTCTTCTTTCTTCATAGTTTATGAACCCAACTCTGTTCAACTGGGCCGAGGTCGTGACTGTCAACATCAAATGACAACTCACCAAGTGTAAGAAGACCAAACTAAAGCAGTTTGGGTATGGTTCGATCCTGGTATCGTTCTTCTTGGAACGATTACCCATATTTCAGTGTCAAGAGGTTATAGTCCTGGAGCCACCACCCACTGAGCCACGGATGGCCCGATGGGCGGCACTGATGCCTAGAGTAGGGGGTGGCCAGCAGATGTCCTGGAGGCCAGAGTTTTTTGATTGGATTTGATGACAACTGATTGTCATGGAGGATTGGCCCTACGCTGGCACAGACTTCATCGGAGACCCAGACCTCCCACTCCCAAAGGGAGAGGATTGGGACGAAGAACTTGGTAAGACTCATTTTTATTTTCATGAGTTTATAATTTTTTTTGATATATATGCATGTTTTGATAGTTAGTCTTATATGTATGCAGATTTTGGCCCAGAGCATCCTGCAGGCATGTCGCTGGTAGTGAGGCAGATTCCTCGCGATTTCGATCCTCATGGTGAGGGTAGCGAGGAGGAGCTAGTGCAGAACCTGGAGGGGATCGCCTGTGGGGTCCCAGACTATGCTCGCTTGGATGATGTGCCTCGGGCCTATCAGAGGCATACTATTGGGGTGTCGAGTCGTATCCATTGCTTGCTGAGGTGGTTGGTGTTGGCTCCCCGTAATCAGCAAGATTGGAAAAAGTTCAACTGCGGGGAGAAACACCGTTTCAACCACTTTGGGATTCTAGGATCTAGCCTCCTAAATCCGGAGAAGGATCTCTCCAATAAAGTGCAAATATGGATTTATCTTTTAGAGCTTTTGGGTAATGATATTAGGCTAGTTATGAAGGCCGAGGGTTTTTTTTGTTTTTGGATGATTGAGCATGATTATTGTTTGAGTGGAAAGTTCTAAATGGAAAGAGTTTCAAAGGTGAGAAGTTGCAAGAAATTAGAACAAGATTTGGCCAAAAAGATAGATAATTGCAGGTTTTAGTCCATTGGGCTATGGAGTCATAATAGGGTTTAATTGAAACAAAAAGGGGCAAGAGTGGTCCATGGGGCAAGTCATCTATGTCTAAGGATCTATTTAAAGTTTGATTTATGGAATGAAATGATACAACAAGAAGGGTAATTAAACAAATGAATAACAAAGAGCAGCCAAGATCTGGTAAGTACTTCGAAACTAGCCAGCTTTTGACATACACTTAAGAAATACATAAAATTAATCTAGGATCTAGTAAGTACTTCGAAACTAGCCAGCCTTTGATACACTTTCAATAGAACACATATAAAAAACAAAGGGAAACTTAAAGGAAACTGTTGGAGAAGAAACTAGCGGGAAGGGCTCACCACAAACCTCTCCTAGCTCTGCTTTACTTGGTAAAACTTCAAGACAAACACAAAGATAGCAAAGAATGGTCTAAGATCTGGTAAGTACTTTGAAACTAGCCAGATTTCAACACATTCTTAGGGAAACTTTCACATAGTCTTTGGGGATAAAACTAGGACTAGTGCTCACCATATCTTCCTTAGTTCATCTCTACTTAACATAAACTGAAAATAACATTTAAGAACAATATTTAGCTAAGACAGTAGGACGAGGGAATGCCAGCATTCCTAACTGCTTAAACTGAATTAAATCATTCTTAAATAACACAATTTGGAAGAAAACATTTAGATAAAGCTTATCAGTTAGAGAAGGGTACTGATATACAGTAAGTCCTAACTCTATGCTTGTTGTTCTTTATAAGACAAGATGAAAAAAGTGAAAACAGAAATGAAATAAAAATTTACAATAAGAAAAACATCACCGTTGACATAGACCAGGATCCCATAAATCAGCTTGTATTGATTCTCCAAACCAGTTACAACTTTAAGTCCAATGTTTCAGTTTAGCAATCATCTACACTTCCCAGACTAACTTATCAAACCACAAGCAGAGCTTCAAAAGCCCATGAACACTATTTACAAGTAGAAGTCTCAAGCTCAAGTATATTTCAAAGTTCAGCAACCAAAATTTTCTCATCTTCTACATCAGTATTTATAGAAGGAATGGGTAGGTGGGAGAGGATAAAAGATCTCCCAGGGAAATTAATACAGACTTTAATACTTCTCGGCCTTTGAGCGGCTCAATTGAGAAGTTTACAGATGTTCTATCTGTATTAATGTTTTACATTTAAGATTTAAGCTCGGTGGGAGCTTTTGTTGACTTTTAAGGCTCTGTGTTATGTTATAGTAACTCTGCTGATATTTTGCATTAAGTTCCTTAGAAGAATTAACTATTCGGCTGTGCTGAGGAAAATATCTTCTTTTTGATCAATAACTTCGGCCTCTGTTTGAATGCTTTGAGGCTATAGGTGGCTTTAGGTAGCTGAGAGGAATAAATTATCCTCTGATGTGGCGATGGAGGCTCTTTCTGACTGATAAATCTTTATGATTTTCTTTAACTGTGTTTTAATTTGGAGCATTAGGCTTTCGATAATCAATCTTAGCCATAATCCCCAAAAACTATCTTCAATCCTCTATTCTGCTGTGTTTAATCTTCAACACTTATACTCTTTTGATTTATTTTATGCATTGTTGTGTGTCTTGTTGATGTGCAGGGCCGCACAGGGCTTATATGGCATCAATTCCCATGAAGCATTGACGAAACATGGAGTTGAAACCCTGTGAATGGTTTCTCTTTATGTTCAGAGGCATAAGAGATCGTCATCCCCAGCCTTCGGATTTCCTTTGATGTAATGGAAAAACCATTCAACACCTACAAAATACAAAAATAATTAAGAAATCCTGCATTTTTTGGGAAAAACTGCTTAAGAGGCTTGGCTTGGAGTGTGGCCATTGGATGGCAACATCCAACGGTGGGGATCTATTTAGCGGAGGTCGAAGAAAGAGTAGAGGGAGAAAATAAGTCAGATCCATTGATTGGCAGAGATTTGACGGTCAGGATTAATCGGGAAAACATAAAGTGGAAAGGCCGCTTTATAATGAAACGAGAGAAAATGAAAAGAAAAAGGTTTAAAACCTTTGTTTCAGAGGAAATATGGTGAAAAACAGAGTTGGGAGTTCGGGATGATCGTGGGTTGTCGGATGAGATCAGCCCACATGATCAAAAGTGGAGATCACGTGTTAAAATATATCACGGTGGAGGGCGATAGTGTAAGGCCAGATTAAATCTGGGTCGTTGATCTGCAGAGATCAATGATGCGAGGCGCGCATGATGAGACATAATGGGAAAGAGGAAAAGTGGTTTCGGGGATGAAAACCACGGGTTTCGCGTGGAGAAAAGGCGGGTAGGCAGCTTTGCCTTTTGGAACGCGATATGCGTCCCCACCCAACACGTGGCATCAGAAAACCACCTATATCGGGTGATTTTTGAAAATTATCCTCCGTGCTTAAATTTACGTGATATGGAATGTGGGCCGTCAGATCTAGGGCCTCAGATATGACGGTGGAGAATGAGCGTGATATGAGATAGATGCGCGGGTAATAGCGGGGAGGGTAGTTTCAATCTGAGCTGTTAGATCAAGGATTTGGACAGCTGGGATTAAAACTGAGGAAGGAAGGACCCACAGGAGGCAGGCCTGTCGGGTTAAATATGAGCCGTTGGATGAGAGGATCAATGGCGGAGATTGCATCTGGGGATCAAATGGAAATAATACAATGGCGGAGGAAGGGTTAATAAGGACCGTTGACCTACAGAGATCAACGACTGGGATTGGTTGAAAAACATTAGAACGCAGGGCACATGAACTTAAACCAAAGTCGAGAAATGCGATCTGGACCGTCTGATCTAGACACATGGACGACCCAGATGCAATCAAGGCTCGGCGATCGGCAGGGGAAGAAACTCGAGAGGCACCAATATGATTAACTGCAGACCATCGATCTGCAGATCAGATCGACGGTGAAGAACTCATCAAGGGTTGACCAATTGGGGGTGGCATTATGTTAATGCGCTCGACAAAAAGTTGCGATGCGATCATGCATGGGCCGTTTGATCGGCTTTAGATCAACAACGGAGATTATCTTAAGACATGCACCAGCGGAAACCTTTTAATACATATGAAAAACCCAAAGATTTAATAGATACATAGGTTTTGGCTGTTGGGGCAGATTATATTATAAAGTGGCGTGGCGCCCGTCTGCGGGGCCCTTGGTTTATATGAAATGCGATAGGCCCAGGGCTTTATATATATGAGGGCCAATCGCATCAGAACTGTCGGGCTTGGTCTTTCAATCTAACCATTTGATTTTCTCTGATGCGATTAGCGCTTCGGGACCTTTAAGTCTTGGTCCTGGGTGTAAGTTATATGGAGTGAAGCGGGGGGTGGAGTTTATACAATGGGGCTTCAATCGCATTGGAACTTTTGATGCGGGTCTTTCAATCTACCCATTTTTCATTAAAAACATAACTCCGGCAGGTTTAGACCAAAACTTTAGGAAAGTGGGTTTATGAAATTTAAAAAGGAAGATAATGCATCGGAGATGAGTTATACAATGTTTTAGTGCCCTATTGCAGGCACAAGGGTTATATGGGATAATAATATGATCGGAGGATATAAACCCAGGGCTTAATCGCATCATAACTTTTGGTATGGCACAAAGACTTGTGCGCTCAGAATTTTCTGATGTGATAAGTGCTGAAAGTCTTAGCACTTGGTTCCAGCACCAAGGCATATGTGGGGAAGTGGTTTAGGATTTAGCCCAAAGGGGCTTAAACCTTCAATACAAAAAAGGTGTATTTTTATGAGTTTTTGAGGTTTTTTTGATGGATTTGGGGGTTTCAGCAGAGTTAAAACAGTGAGTTTTAAACTCTGTAATGTGGTTCTTATGAAGGGGAAAATGGGAAAAATGAAAAATAGAGGAATTTTATGAGGAAAAGAGGAGGCAAAGTGAAGGTTAGTTTTGAGGTGGAGAGAAGGGAAAAATGGCTTTTGCAGCATTCTTTTCTGTATGGAATCAGCAGGATTTCAGAGTTTAAAATGGAAATAGCAGTGAAGATTTGGACAAAGGGCATGATGTCTTCAAGAGCCTTTAAGAGAAAACATTTTTTAGCAATAAAAATTGTTTCTTGAAGGCTCAAAAAATGATTTAGCCACCAGTTGATAGGAAAAATTTTATAGGTGGCTAACAGTGGCTCCACTTGGGGATGGTGCCTTCTTGAAGGCATCAAGAACTTCAGACTTGCATTCTCTAGGAGGCTGATCAGTGCCTCATCCATTGGGTTGCTTTTATTTACTTGGATGCTCTTCTTTTGTTCCGAAAACATGTTAGCAGCCATGGAAAACAATGGAACTTCATCTATACAAGCTTTCTACCTACCTAATCCTACTTATCTAACATTTTTTCTTCTTTAGAGTGCACTTGGATTGGCAAACTCTTTTCACAACATTTTATTCTTTTGAAAGTATAAAACTAATCTAATTCTACTCCTTATTTCTCCATGAACTCATATTAAACAGTTGAGTCCATATGTTTCTCTACCTAATCTACCAATTTGTTGGGATTAAATAGTCTAACAGGTTTTTATTCTCTAATTTCTACAACAGAAATTTAAAAAGCATACAAGTCAGGATTGAACAGTCTAACTTGTTTATGATCCATGCCATAAAAAACACGCTGCACATATATATTATTTTGTAGAAAATTAAATCAAAATGGAAGGCTTAAGATCTGAAATTTCAAGGCACTTCCTTCATCTTTTTACGGCTTTGTTTTGACTTTTATTTGAGTTGTTCTTTGCTTGTCCTCTGGTTCAGATTTTGAGCTGATTAGAACCAGTTTTTGTCTCTGTTCTTGACTCAAGAAATAAATAGATTTGAGTCATTCTTGCTTGAAGACTTAGGTTCATATTTTGATCATGTTTGAACCTTTCATTTCTAGCCTAATCTACCTACTGATAAGCAAAGATTAAACAGTTTGGAAAATTGAATTCACTATCCTATCAGTAGTAAATTTAAAACTAATTAGTCAAGATTAGGCTGTATGACTAATTAGAAGTGTGTTTTTAGGAGTGGCATTTAAGCTTGCACACTTTCAGATTTTGTTTCTCTTTTTTGGTATGGGATTGTACCTTTATTGTTTTTACAATCTGCCCTCTTTTCTTTCTTTCATTATTTTTGTATTTCTGATTTTTCTAACTTTGAATGCAATGGTGGATGAAATATGCATAATGAGAAAAAAGATAAAAAGGCTTTTCAGAACACAACGTGGATCAAGAGAAGTAATGCTTAAGCATCCTGCCATTGACAGGACCCCCAAATAGCTCTGCTCCATTCAACTCTTGCAAGAAAAAGGCATTATTACCATCAGTTGAATGAATGAAGTAAGGGCCAAGCCATAAGTTGTCAAATTTTCCATGCTTTCTCTTGTCTTCTCTCTTTGAGTCCCACTTTAAAACTTTGTCCCCAACATTGAAATTGTTGGCCTTTGTTCTTCTGTCAAAAAGCTTTTTAATGCTGTCTTGCTTCTGCAATGATTTTTTATAAACCTCATCTCTTGTTTGCTAAAGGTGGATAGTCTGATTTATCATTATGATCATATCATTCTCTTCAGACTGAACCTCTTGAATCATCTTCATAACTAGCACACCAAGGCTGGTTGGAAATATTGCATCAGTGCCATACACAAGCTGGTAGGGTGACATACCAATAGATTTCTTCAAAGTCAATCTGTTAGCCCAAAGTGCATGAACAAGCTTTGTGTGCCAATACTTTTTGTTGTCTTCTAACAACTTCTTTATTATGTTCACTAAAATCTTGTTTGAAGATTCTGCAAGTCCATTACCTTGAGGGTAATAGGCCGTGGAATGCCCCAATGTTATCTGATACTTGTGACAGAACTCAACCATCTTCTTTGATCCAAATACTGCTGCATTATCAGTGATGATCTTGGTAGGACAACCAAATCTAGAGAGAATATTAGTCTCCATGAATTTTATAATAACAGAATCATTGGCCTGCCTACAAGGGATGGATTCTATCCATTTAGTGAAGTAGTCTGTGGCAGTGAGAATCCATCTATGCTGGGCAGAAGATGGTGGATGGATTTCTCCTATGAAGTCAAGTCCCCACTGTTGGAATGGAGCTTCAACAGTGATTGGATGCAGAGGTAGGGGTAGAAAATTTATCTTGCCTTCAAAAAGTTGACATTTATGATAGGCAATTAGCATCTTGTGTACATCAAGAAAAAGAGTAGGCCAATAGAAACCGGCCCTCAAGATTTTGTTGGCTGTTGTCTTCCAGTATAAATGGCCTCCACACTCTCCTTCATGGAACGCGTGCTTAACCTTCTTTGCATCATACTTAGGAAAAAATTTAAGCAATATCCCACTTGCATTTTTCCAATAAAGACATTTATCTATAATGCAATAGTTTACAACTTTTAACTTTAGAAACCTTGCCTTTGTTTTTGTCAAACCAGGAGGTGTGTTCAAATTAAGCAAAACAAAAAGAATATCAGCATACCAAGAGGAATTCATAAAATGTTCTTCAACAATGGGTGTTGAGATTTCCTCTTGATCATCCAAAGCATTAGTCATATTAATATCAAGAACTTAAAAATTGGATTCAGCCATCAACCTAGCTAGACCTTGGCCTTTGATGAGTTTAGTGGGTTTTATCTCTAAATCATATTCAAGAATAGCAGCAATCCACTTACCTCTCTTACCATCTAGATCCTATGTTAGAATGTCTTTCACAATAGAATTTGGGACAAAGGCAATGATGTGTGAGTGCAAGATGTATACTCTGAAGTCTTTCAAAGCTTTAACCAAAGAAAAAGCTTGCTTTTCCATAATGTTATACTTCAAAGGAGCATCTCTCAATGCCTTTCTAAAGAATGCAATAGGCTGCTCTTTTCCTTGTAGGTTTTTCTGTAAAAGCACAACAACTATAGTATGCTCTGATGCAAATGAAAAAAGATAAAAATATTTTGAAAAATCAGGACTGATTAAAACCGGTGTTTTGGTTAACGATTGTTTCACCAGCTCAAAGGACTTATTTGCTTCCAAGGTCCATTTCACCCCTTGCTCCTTATTCAACATGTTTGTTATATTCCTAAGGAGCTCAGCCAAGTTGGGGATGAACCTTCTCAAAAAGTTAATCTTTCCAATGAAATATTGCAACTCCTTGATGTTTCGAGGATGAGAGATCTGCAATATGGCCTCAATCCTCTTTGGATCTATTTTTATATCCTCAAAAATAATGTGCCCATGAAGTTTACCTTCTTGGATACCGAATAGTGTCTTCTTAGGGTTTAAATATATCCCAAGCCTCCTGCATTTCTTGAAAAATTTTCTTAAATGTTCTAAGTGCTCTTCATCTGTCTTTGAGAACACAGTGACATCATCAAGGTATATAATGATGAAGTAGCCTAGTTCTTTTGAGAATGCTATGTCCATGGCTCTCTGAAAAGTTGCTCCAACATTCATTAGACCAAAGGGAATTTTCACATACATGAAAGTGCCCCACGGTGTAGTAAAAGCTGTATTTAATTGATCATTAGGGTGGACTAAGATCTGATTGTACCCTGAATAGCCATCAAGCAAAGAAATTCTTCTAGACCCTACCACACTTTGTAAAATATGATCCATCTTAGGTAAAGGGTAATTGTCTTTCAATGAAGCTTTGTTTAAGTCTCTAAAGTCTATACAAAGCCTGATCTCTCCTGTTTTCTTCCTAACTGGCACCAGATTAGATACCCACTCAGAATATCTAATAGGGACAATAATACCAACTTCATACATTTTCTTTATTTCCTTCTCAACCAAAGGCAACTGAACAAGGTTTATTCTGCGTAGCTTCTGTTTGAATAGTTTTTGGTTTTCTTTGAGAGGGATTTTGTGCTGTATTATTTCAGTGTCATAGGATTTAAGATCTTCGTAACTCCACGCAAAAACATCAGAAAATTCTTTGAACAACTCTATATATTTGAGTTTAATGTGAGCTGGAAAAGTGTTAGACAGTTTAATCATCATAGGTTTTAGTTCACTGCCTATATTTCACTCTTCCACTTCAGTCTCTACAGGCTCCAGTTTTGGCTTCTTGGCCACATTGTTAAAATCAAACAACTCTTCTAAAGAGGCCAGACCCTTAGGCAAACTCTGATCCTTAGACTGCAGAGTTTCTAACACCTCTGTTTCTGACTCTGTACTCATCTCTGTTTTATTTTCAAGTTTTATAGACAGAAGATTTATATCAGCAAGTTCAGGAGACGGTTCTTCTTCACCAAGAAAATTTTCTTCATTATTGCAGTCTGTCTCATAATCTGAGTCCGAACTGTGTAGTTCGAATTCATTTCTGAATTGCATGAAGTCTTCTATTTGTTTGTCTCCATCAAAAACTTGCCAATATCTTTCGTTATTAGGAACGACTGGTCTGAATTTAATCTGAGTTGTGCATTCTTTGGTTTCATATGGCGTTAAGCATGTTCTAGCAGCAAAAGCTAGACTGTGGGCCGCAATATTTCTTTTTCTCGGGACAAAAATTAATTGGGACTCGTTGAAAGTTTTTAAAAGGTCCACGACATCATTTCGATAGGCCCTAAGTCTGGGGTGATTTGCGTTTTATTCCCCGTTGACTTTCCTAATAATTAATTCAGAATCCCCATGAACTTTATTTCTCTTGGCTCCTAACCTTTTCAACAAATGTAAGCCTAAAAGCAGGGATTCATATTCCGCTATGTTATTTGAACACTGGAAGTTTAATATACAGGAAATGCTTTCTGTGTGGTTGTTCTCAATGTTGCAAATCTAGACACCTGCACCAGCATTAGTTCTAGCGCACGACCCGTCAAAATACATACTCCATAGAGGACTGGTTTCAGGTTCCTTCGTTTGATTACTGTCCCCTTCAGCTAACGTGCTTTCTGATTGTTGTGGAATATCATCACTTAGTTGAATTTGTTTTAACTCCTCAGGTATTTTTACTACGTTGAGGGTTACTTTCTTGACTCTCAAGGTTTGAAAGCAAAGGATACATGACTTGTAGTTCAAGACCAGTGTTTGGTTTGCTAGAGTTTTCAAATGCAGCAAACTGTTTTGACACTTCTATGGTGTTCACCTCTTCCTCTCTATCATCCATTAATTCTATTAAAGTCACATGTTCAGTAAGTGATTCATCGTTAAACAGGATGAAAGAATTGAGGCCTGTATTTACAGAATACAGAGGATAATTTTGAGTTCTGTCTTGACTATTCACCATGTATTTCATATGGGACTCCCTGTAAAGTCTTCTTGATTGATTAAACACAGGGATGGTCGCATAGGTCATGTCCATCTGCATAGTCCCTTGTAACTTAGCCCCCCAAAATCTAGATAACAACATTCCATATTTTGGGGGCACATCAGCCACAATAATGTCCATTACTAAACATTTTGCTGGAATCTGGGCTAAGTTAACGCAGATATCTTTGATTAATCCTAAACATTTTACCCTGCTTGAGTCAAAGGAGTAAAGATATTTATAAGGTCTGGTGATTTCCAGACCCATGTTCTCCATTACAGCTTTTGGAATTAAATTATGATAGGCCCTTGAGTCGTGCATAGCGTTGTGAAATTTTTTTTCATGGATGTTTAAACTTACATAAAAGGGAGGAACATGTCCCTCTTGATATCTACCTTCAATATTTGGACCAAAAATATGCTCTGGTTGGTCATCGTTAAGATTGACTGTGTCATTATTCCCCTCTATGTTTAAAGCCTTCAAAATTTGGGTCCTATATACATTTTGGGCAGCTAACTTAGTCAAGGGAATAGAGATCTTAATCTTTGAAATTTCCTACTCCAGGCTGAAAGGAATTTGATTCTTTGAAGTACTAATCTCAGCCTTAATAACTGCCCCTCTATCAACAACATCAGCTTGCTGATTCGTTCTATTTAAATTTGACAAAATGGTTTTAACAAGAGTACTAGCTGAAGTGTTAGTACTGCTAAGGTCCGCACTCTGTTTTTCATTGTTTTGAGTGCTTTTCTCTTTACCTTTATCAGAATTTTCGGCTACTGTTTTGTCCTTCTGTTTGACAACTTTAGGCTTGTTTACAGTGCTGTTTTGTGAAGATTTGTCAGAGGTTTTGGTGTTTGGAGTTTGTTGACTGGTTTTACTTCTAAGGTCATATTCCATTTGAGACTCTATGATGACATTCTCCATGTCTTGATAATAACTTTCATCATCATCTCTTTTGTCATCATAGGGTGTATAAAGACCTTATTTTCTATCATAATGAACCTCAAAGTCATCATTATCTACTCCCAACATATTGATATCATCATCCTTTACTTGCTCATATGTTTCTTCAACCTCACTCACATAGTTTTGATGAAAGGGAGGAGTGATCTATTGATCATCTTCCCCAGGTCTGTTTGGAGGTTGATTTCTTTTAAAATTCTGATTTTGGTTCTGGTTTCTATTTTGAGGAGTAGTTTGATTTTGACTTGCTTGTGCTCTCTCAAAGATGCTCATTCTCTTCATCATCTCCTCCATCATTCTTTCCATCTTTGAGCTGGAAGTAGAAGGTGTGGATTCCTCTCTGAATGACATTCTCTTCTCATTCTTCATTCTTGCTCTTTTCTCCATCAGGTTAACTTCCATAGCAAGAGCTCCTTTCTGCATATCTTCAAGAGTTGCAGGATCTCTCTCTCTCAGCTGATAGGCCATCTCGGGGTCAAACCCTTCAAGAAACTTGTTTAATGCTGAGCCTTGTGGAGGTTTTAGATCTAGGGGAAGGGAATTATATACACTGTTAAATCTGGTACAATAGTCTTGTACACTTTCCCCAGTGTTTCTATGGAGGTTTTTGTAATCAGAGAGGATTTGGAGAGGATTCTTCTTCACTTCCCATTTGTTTAAGAATGTCTGATGGAAGGCTTGGAGATCAATGATACTATGGGGGGTTAATCCCTTAAACCATTTTCTTACTTCTGCCCCGAGGCTCTGAGAAAATAATCTTAGTTTGAAAGATTCATCATCAATTTCATTTCTATCAAAGTAGTCATTCATTTTATCCACATGTTGTGATGCAGTTGTAGCATTACTAGCATCATATAATGGTATTTTGGACTGATAGTCCTATGGAATATTTACTAATGGTACATGAAGGACTAAGGGAGCATACCATGCTGCCATGATATGTGGTGGAGGTGGATTTACAAGAGGTGGATTAACAAAAGGGAAAGTGGGCTGAAGTGGAGTGGTTTGAACATTGGATGTAGGATGAACAGATGTGGATGGACCAGGAATAGATTGCTAATTTGATCTTGGATGAGAGACACCTAAATTGGACAGGAGATGTGAATCAGGCGGTGTTGTTTCTCTACTACCAGGATGTTCACTTGTTTCAGGAGATGAAAGTGAAGACTCAGAATCTAGCTGATCTAAATCATCAAGAGACCTAGTTCTAAATGGATTTCTTAAGTCTACTTGTGATTGTTGTAGAGCTGCAAGATTTTCAGGAACTGAATTAGCTCTCAAGGGTGATCTAAAAACAATTGAAAATTTTATCTTAGGAGACTTCCTAAGGATCCTTTCAAGGTTATCATATATCTCAGGTGGATCTGGGTCAGGGTAGGCTCTAGTATGAATCTTTCTAGGAGCCACTATGCTGTGTTTTTAGACCCAACTAAGCAAGAAAGTTCAACCATATATGACAGTATTTAAAAGGTCAACTAATCTATTTCACAAATTTAAATCCTACAGTCCTCTAACTGAGTTTGAATGATTTTATAATGATAAGGGGTTTTCCCAGTGGAGTCTTAAGGTCTGAATAGGATTGTGGAGTCACCAAGTGGAAGGTTTTAGCTCCTTTGGAGGTAAAAGGTTTTATGGTCCACCACCATGTTTATTGAATACCAATCTGAAATATTTTTGGGTTTTTTTAGTTATTTTTCAGTCCTATTGGTTGTTAAGAGTGTTCTAATTCTGTTTCAAAACTTAGCTACGGTTATGAAACAAAAACAGTCTACTCTTATGGTTAAGCCAACTGATCTTTCAAGGTTAGATAAACTCTTATGAGAATCCTAGGGTTTGCCTAGTTTGTGACTGATTCAAACAAGTTTTACCATGATTACCATTACTTGGTAGTGCTTGAAAAGGCTGTTGTTTACTCACAAGGTTTTTATGAAGTTTTTGAGGGAACCTAAGATGAAAATTCAACTCAAGTCCCCAGCGGAGTCGCCAGAAATGTGGCTCCCCGTAATCAGTAAGATTGGAAAAAATCCGACTACGGGGAGAAACACCGTTTCAACCACTTTGGGATTCTAGGATCTAGCCCTCTTGAATCCGGAGAGGGATCTCTCCAATAAAGTGCAAAGATGGATTTATCTTTTAGAGCTTTTGGGTAATGATATTAGGATAGTTATGAAGGCTGAGGGTTTTGTTTGTTTTTGGATGGTTGAGCATGATTATTGTTTGAGTGGAAAGTTCTAAATGGAAAGAGTTTCAAAGGTGAGAAGTTGCAAGCATTCAGAACAAGCTTTGGCCAAAAAGATAGATAATTGCAGGTTTTAGTCCATTGGGCTATGGAGTCATAATAGGGTTTAATTGAAACAACAAGGGGCAAGAGTGGTCCATGGGGCAAGTCATCTATGTCTAAGGATCTCTTTAAAGTTTGATTTATGGAATGAAATGATACAACAAGAAGGGGAATTAAACAAATAAAGAACAAAGAGCAGCCCAAGATTTGGTAAGTACTTCAAAACTAGCCAGCTTTTGACATACACTTAAGAAATACATAAAATTAATCCAGGATCTGGTAAGTACTTCAAAACTAGCCAGCCTTTGATACACTTTCAATAGAACACATATAAAAAACAAAGGGAAACTTAAAGGCAACTGTTGGAGAAGAAACTAGCGGGCAGGGCTCACCACAAACCTCTCCTAGCTCTGCTTTACTTGGTAAAATTTCAAGACAAACACAAAGATAAAAAATAATGGTATAAGATCTGGTACGTACTTTGAAACTAGCTAGCTTTCAACACATTCTTAGGGAACTTTCAGATAGTCTTTGGGGATAAAACTAGGACCAGGGCTTACCATATCTTCCTTAGTTCATCTCTACTTAACATAAACTGAAAATAACATTTAAGAACAATATTTAGCTAAGACAGTAGGACGAGGGAACGCTAGCATTCCTAACTACTTAAACTGAATTAAATCATTCCTAAATAACACAATTTGGAAGAAAAAAATTAGATAAAGCTTATCAGTTAGAGAAGGGTACTGATATACAGTAAGTCCTAACTCTATGCTTGCTATTATTTATAAGAGAAGATGAACAAAGTGAAAATAGAAATGAAATAACAATTTACAATAAGAAAAACATCACCGTTGACATAGACTAGGATCCCATAAATCAGATTGTATTGATGCTCCAAACCAGTTACAGCTTTAAGTCCAATGTTTCAGTTTAGCAATCATCTACACTTCCCAGAATAACTTATCAAACCACAAGCAGAGCTTCAAAAGCCCATGAACACTATTTACAAGTAGAAGTATCAAGCTCAAGTATATTTCAAAGTTCAGCAACCAACATTTTCTCATCTTCTACAACAATATTTATAGAAGGAATGAGGAGGTGGGAGAGGATAAAAGATCTCTCAGGGAAATTAATACAGACTTTAATACTTCTCGATCTTTGAGGGGCTCGATGGAGAAGTTTACAGATGTTCTGTCTGTATTAATGTTTTACATTTAATATTTAAGCTCGGCGGTAGGTTTTGTTGACTTTTAAGGCTCTGTGTTATGTTATAGTAATTCTGCTGATATTTTGCATTAAGTTCCTTAGCAGAATTAACTATTCAGCTGCGCTGAGGAAAATATATTCTTTTTGATCAATAACTTCGGCCTCTATTTGAATGCTTTGAGGCTATAGGTGGCTTTAGGTAGCTGAGAGGAATCAATTAGCCTCTGATATGGTAGTGGAGGCTCTTTCTGACTGATAAATCTTTATGATTTTCTTTAACTGTGGTTTAATTTGGAGGATTAGGATTTTGATAATCAATCTTAGCCGTAATCCCCCAAAAATGTCTTCAATCCTCTATTCTGCTATGTTTAATCTTCAACACTGATACTCTTTTGATTTATTTTATGCATTGTCGTGTGTCTTGTTGATGTGCAGGGCCGCACAGGGCTTATATGGCATCAATGCCCATGAAGCATGAACGAAACATGGAGTTGAAACCCTGTGAATGGTTTCTCTTTTATGTTCAGATGCATAAGGGATCGTCATCCCTAGCCTTCGGCTTTCCTTTGATGTAATGGAAAAACCCTTCAACACCTGCAAAATACAAAAATAATTAAGAAATCCTGCGTTTTTTGAGAAAAACTGCTTAGGAGGCTTGGCTTGGAGTGTGGCCGTTGGATGGCAACATCCAATGGTGGGGATATGTTTAGCGGAGGTCGAAGGAAGAAAAAAGGGAGAAAATAAGTCAGATCCGTCGATTGATAGAGATTTGACGGTCAAGATTAATCAGGAAAACATAAAGTGGAAATGCCACTTTATAATGAAACGGGAGAAAAGGCAAAGAAAAAGGTTTAAAACCTTTGTTTCAGAGGAAATATGGTTAAAAACAGAGTTGGGAGTTAGGGATGATCATGAGTTGTCAGATGAGATCGGCCCGCGCGATCAACGGTGGAGATCATGTGTTAAAATCTTTGGCGAGGGTGGAGGGCGATAGTGTAAGGCCAGATTAAATCTGGGTTGTTGATCTGCAGAGATCAACGGTGGGAGGCGCGCGCGATCAGACATAATGGGAAAGAGGAAAAGTGGTTTCAGGGATGAAAACCATGGGTTTCGCATGGAGAAAAGGCGGGTGGGAAGTTTTGCCTTTTGGAACGCGATATGCGTCCCCGCCTGACATGTGGCATCAGAAAACCACCTATATCGCGTGATTTTTTAAAATTATCCACCATGCTTAAAGTTACGCGATATGGAATGTGGGCTGTCAGATCCGGGGCCTCAGATCTGACGGTGGAGAATGAGCGCGATATTAGATAGATGCTTGGGTAATAGCGGGGAGGGCGGTTTCAATCTGAGCTGTTAGATCAAGGATTTGGACGGCTGGGATTAAAAATGAGGAAGGCAGGACCCACAGGAGGTAGGTCTGTCGGGTTAAATATGAGCCATTGGATGAAAGGATCAACGGCAAAGATTGCATCTGGAGATAAAATGGAAATAATACAATGGCGGAGGAAGGGTTAATAAGGACCTTTGATCTGCAGAGATCAATGGCTAGGATTGGTTGAAAAACATTAGAACGTAGGGCGCATGAATTTAAATCAAATTCGGGAAATGCGATCTGGACTGTCCGATATAGACACATGGATGACCCAGATGCAATTGGGGCTCGACGATTGGCGGGGGAAGAAACTTGGGAGGCGTCGATGCGATTAACTGCAGACCTTCGATCTACAGATCAGATCGACAACGGAGAAATCATCAGGGTTTGACCAATCGGGGGTGTCATTATGTTAATGCGCTCGACAAAAATTTGCGATGCGATCATGCGTGGGCCATTTGATCAGCTTTAGATCAACGACGAAGATTATCTTAAGACATGCACCGGCGGAAACCCTTTAATACATATGAAAAACCCAAAGATTTAATAAATACAAAGGTTTTGGCTATTGGGGCAGATTATATTATAAAGTGGCATGGTGCCCGTCTGCGGGGCTCGTGGTTTATATGAAATACGATAGGCCTAGGGCTTTATATATATGAGGGCAAATCGCATCGGAACTGTCGGGCTTGGTCTTTCAATCTAACCATTTGATTTTCTCCGATGCGATTAGTGCTTCGGGACCTTTAAGTCTTGGTCTCGGGCGTAAGTTATATGGAGTGAAGAGGGGGGTGGAGTTTATACAATGGGGCTTCAATCGCATCGGAACTTTTCATGCGGGTCTTTCAATCTACCCATTTTTCATTAAAAACATAACTCCAGCGGGTTTAGACCAAAAATTTAGGGAAGTGGGTTTATGAAATTTACAAAGGAAAATAATGCATCGGAGATGAGTTATACAATGTTTTAGTGCCCGATTGCGGGCATAAGGGTTATATGGGATAATAATATGATCAGAGGATATAAACATAGGGCTTAATTGCATCGGAACTTTTGGTATGGCACAAAGACTTGTGCGCTCGGAATTTTTCGATGCAATAAGCGCCGAAAGGCTTAGCGCTTGGTTCCAGCACCAAGGCATATGTGGGGAAGTGGTTTAGGATTTAGCCCAAAGGGGCTTAAACCTTCAATACAAAAAAGGTGTATTTTTATGAGTTTTTGAGGATTTTTTGATGGATTTGGGGGTTTCAGCAGAGTTAAAACAGTGAGTTTTAAACTCTGTAATGTGGTTCTTATGAAGGGAAAAATGGGAAAAATGAAAAATAGAGGAAGTTTATGAGGAAAAGAGGAGGAAAAATTAAGGTTAGTTTTGAGGTGGAGATAAGGGAAAAATGGCTTTTGCGGCATTATTTTCTCTATGGAATCAGCAGGATTTCAGAGTTTAAAATGGAAACAGCAGTGAAGATTTGGACAAAGGGCATGATGTCTTCAAGAGTCTTCAAGAGATAAAAATTTTTAGCAATAAAAATTGTTTCTTGAGGGCTCAAAAAATGATTTAGCCACCATTTGATATGACAAATTTTATAGGTGGCTAACAGTTGGTACCGGCGGTGACGTGCTATCATGAGCACCACACCGATTAGGCACTTAGGCTTTATTTCTACACATTTTTGAGAGACATGTTGTCTCACGATGTAACTGAAACAAACATATATTATTTTTTGTGGGTTTTATGATGCACACATTGCAAACAAATGATATATATATATACATATATTTTCTACATGGGTCTATGTACATATGATGATGCTTTTATAAATTGCGGAAATGTTTATCTAGCACAATGTTAGCTATTGCATTTGTTAATGTATTCATTCGTCTTGGTATATGTTGATATGTAATGAAATCAAAATGTATTTCAAGTAAATGAATACGGAAATAAAATCTCAAAATGCATGGGTTTTGAACCGAATAATGACTATTCAGTTGAAGAACAAGAAGTTGCGAATCCAACTTCACAAGCAATGCGTGTATGCCGAGGTTGACTGCCTCAGTTAATAGTTTCAAAACTGCACTATATTCAGCGACATTGTTTGTAGTTGGGCCCAGACAAATACCTTGTAATTTAATAAACTCACCAACATGATCATAAATTACCTAGGCTGCAGAAGACAAGTTCATGGTACTGCAGGAAGCACCATCTGCGAAAACGACATAAGGGGAAATAGACATCTGCATAGCAAACAAGACCCAATAAGAAAAAGAAAACTCACAAAGCACATCAAACCAAAGCATGCACACAAAAATTAAAACAATCACCTATGTACATATATCACGCGTGAATGACTCAAGCATAATATTTTTTCAGGTACAAACCATTTCTGGGCTATGATAAAGGACAACCTTCATAGTCAATAAGCTCATAAGCCCCATTCTGTAACACACATTTTACGATGTAGGGCCCATGTCACATGGGTTGGAATTTTCCTGCCCCCAGCTTGTCATGAGCTTGGTCTTATAGGAGAATGAGATCACCTTCAATAAAAGAATGAGGGGAAACTGTTTGGTCAAAATGGGCTTTGACTCGCTTCTTCTGTGCTTTGATGACCAAGGCAGCTAAGCGACGAGTTTCATCCATTCTCTCTAAGTAGAGGAGATGTTCTTCTTCAGGCAAAGTATCAGGGAGTAATTCCAAAACTAATTTAAGTGAAGGGATTTCACATTCAATCAGAAGCGTAGCTTCCAGACCGTATACCAACTGAAATGGAGTAAATCTGGTTGCATTCTTGATCGACATTCGGTAAGACCATAGAGCTGAAAACAGCATGAGATGCCAGTTTGATTTATGGATCCTGATTGTTCGTTGAAGCATTGTAACAAGGACCTTGTTTACAACTTCAACTTGGCCATTAGCTTGAGGATAATAAGGTGTTGAGCTATCGTGATGTAGACCCAACTTAGACGTCAGCTCTACCATCATATAATCCTGAAAATGAGAACCATGGTCGGTGACGATGGCTAGAGGGACACCAAACTGAGAAATAACGTGATTGAATATGAACTGTGCCACTGTCTTACCATCTGCAGTTAGTGTGGGCATTGCTTTGGCCCATTTCGTAAAATAATCGATGACGACGATAACATAGGCATGCCCCATAGTCGAATGAGGGTTACACGTCATAAAATCTATGCCCCATTTGGCAAAAGGACCAACGGTAATGACAGGGGGTAAAGGAGCAGGCAGCGCACTCATCTTGTGTTGATATATCTGGCACGCATGGCATTTGCGTACTGCAACAATGAAATCTTTAAAAATGGACAACCAGAAATAGCCAACACAAAGGATCTTCTGTGCAGTGGCATAACCAGACATGTGACCACCACAGGCACCACTGTGGCAGTCATTTAAATTTTCTCTGCTTCCTCGAGGGTCAGACATCGACGAAGTATAGAATCGACTCCAACATGATAAAGGGTATCTCCAACAATACGATAAGGTTACGATTGATGCCGAATGCGGCGGCGGGCATATTTCGTTAACTCAGACCTGAAAGTAGAAGTTTGGAGGTACACAATGATATCACCATACCACAAATCGAGGGTGTTGATCAGGAAGAGAGTTTCGTCCAGAATATGATCTTCGGAAGAAGAAGGAGCAGAGTCGGTAGGGAGAGAACAAATCAAATCAGCGAAAACAAGTGATTCGTTCGATTTGGTGGTAGTGAAATCAAAATCAAAATCTTGGAGGATAACGATCCACTTCGAGTATTTTCCCCCCAGCAACTGCCGAGATGGAATATAAGTCATGGGGTTACAATCAGAAATCACGTTCACCATGCGTAAAAGAATGTAATGATGAAAACGTTGGACGGTGTGGATCGCAGCCAACGCTAACTTCTCGACATGTGCGTAACATGTTTTAGGGTTGAGAAGGTTCCGAGACAAGTAGTAAACAACATGCTCGTTACCGTCATCATCATCTTGAACCAAAACCACGGCGATCGTACTGAAGGTGGCAGCTAGGTAAAGGGTGAAATCACGATGGTAATTCGGAGGATGTAATAGAGGAGCGTTGACAAGCAACGTCTTAAGTCTATCAAAAGACTGCTGAGAAATCTCATCCCAACAGAAAGGGACGCCCTGCTTTAAAAGTCATGTAAATCCTTTGGCTACTTCGGCATAGTTCGGGATGAAACGACGTAGGAAATTAGCTTTCCCTTGGAGACTCTGGAGCTGGTGTAATGAGGACGGGGAGGGGAGATTGACAATAGCCTCAACCTTAAGAGGGTCAAGGCGAATTCCATCTTTAGATACGATAAACCCTAAAAGTATACCGGAGTCGATGTAGAAGACGCATTTATGTGGGTTGAGCCTAATGCTGTAGCATATACAACGAAGAAAGATTTGATGGAGATGTTTCGGGTGGTCTTTTCGTGCAGCTGAATGAGCCAGAAGGTCATCGAGGTATGGTTGGACAATATGTCGAATATCGTGAAAGGCATAAGACATTGCGCACTAGAACGTAGCCCTTGTTGGGTATGTGTTATATTCTTTCCACGACTAAGCACGCACAGGGGGGCGATAGCGCCCACTTTGTGTTGGGCACAACGGGGGGGTCAAAGGGGGAGTGGTAGCTCCCGCTATCCGGGTCCGGGGCAGTGCCCTGGCGAAAATTTTTGGTCCTTAATTTTCAGTGGGTAGTCTGCGCCCATGGTTTTGTGCATGGTTTTGCACATGTTTTTGGGGTACGATGGTTTTCGGCCCCTGGTATTTTTGTAGATCCGATAAAGGGAACTACGGTTATGTTCTAATCCAGGGTTAATGGATTAGGGTTAATGTATGCTTCGGCATCTATATATATATGTGTTGTAACACTAAAAGGAAAAAATGAAAAATCAAGCTGGTCGTTCGGATTTGGGATCTAGGGGAAAATCTCTGTGTTTATCTGTTTTATGTTTTATGCTCTCGCTATTGTTTATTTTCTGTTATAAGATTCGTGTGTAGATAATTTCTGTTCAGGGTTAAAAACCTACATTTGGTATCGGAGCTGTTTCGGCTTCAAGGGGACGCCTTTGTTGTTGAGGGTTTTTTGCTCGGGCCTGTGGTAGACCCTGTGCAGTGGGAGATCTGCAGGATCGATTCTTGCGGTGAAAGAATATGGCGAGCGGCGGAAAGATAGAGATCGAGAAATTTAATGGTCAGAGTTTTGAGTTGTGGAAGCTCAAGATGGAGGATCTGCTGGTGGATAAAGATCAGTGGATCGCGGTAGATCCAGGTACTAAACCAACGGCAATGTCAGATGAAGACTGGAAGAAACTAGATCGAAAGGCTAAGAGCACAATACGGTTGTGTGTGTCAGATTCAGTATTGTTGAATGTATCTGGGGAAGCTACGGCGAAGAATTTGTGGGAAAAACTTGGGAATTTGTACCAATCTAAGTCTCTGGTGAATAAGTTGTTCCTGCGGAAAAAGCTGTATAACATGAGGATGAAGGATGGAGACTCGGTGACAGAGCATCTGAACGCCTTCAATACTGTGGTAAGTCAGCTGTCATCTGTTGATATTAAAATCTCAGATGAAGATAAGTGCATTAGTTTGTTGTGTTCTCTACTAGACTCGTGGGACAGTCTGGTTATTGCAATAGGTAGCAATACAACTACCTTGAATTTTGATGACATTGTCTCAGCCTTGTTGTCGGAGGAAATGAGACGGAGAAATATGGAGGGCCAAAATGGAGATGCCTTATCTGTACGAGGAAGGTCCCAAAACAGAAACTAGAATAAGGTTTCGAGTGGGAGATCCAAATCTAGAGGGAGATCTAAATCTCCTGGAAAGTTTGTAAAGGTATGCTAGAAATGCGGAAAGGAAGGGCACTACAAAAAGGACTGCAGATCTAAAGCTCCTGAGAAAGGAAAGGGATCTGATGATGCTCCTTCTGCAAAGGCAAAAACCACCTCGGATGAAGGTGGGGATGTGTATTTTTCTTCTTCTTCAAATACACATGTAGATCATGAGTCATGGTTGATTGACTCAGGTGCATCCTTTCACTTCACTCCCCATAGGGAGTGGTTCTATGAGTATGAGAAATATGATGGTGGTGATGTCTTCCTAGGGGATGATAGGAAGGCCAGAATCGTCGGACGTGGAAAGGTCAAGCTGAAGCTGCAAGGTGGAAGGATTAGAACACTTCATGGTGTTCTGCATATTCCTGCATTGGCTAGAAATCTGATTTCTGTAAGCAAGATGGATGATGCAGGTGTAAAAACAGTGTTCGAGAAAGATGCCTGCAAGATGGTTTGGGGAGCACTGGTATTAATGCGAGGAGTTCGGACTGGAACTTTGTACAAGCTACAAGGTAGCACTATTATTGATGGGTGTAATAGTTCTGTGGTTCCTGAAAGTGGAGCGGAAAGCCTAGCTGTCTCTGGAGAAAAGACCATGCTATGGCATCAAAGGCTTGGACATATTGGAGAGAAGGGCCTTCGGATACTACATAGAAATGGTATGGTAGAAGTTATGTCTAATTTCTCTTTGGATTTCGATTTCTGTGAACATTGTGTATATGGGAAGCAGAATCGGGTGAGTTTTCCTTCTGGTGCTAAGAGGGCGAACAAGATATTAGAACTTGTGCACAATGATGTGTTTGGACCTGTGTCAGTTCCATCATTGGGAAAGTCTGTGTACTATGTTTCATTCATAGATGACTTCTCAAGGAATACATGGATATATTTCTTGAGGAAGAAATCTGAATTATTTGACAAATTTAAAGAATTTAAGGCTCTGGTGGAAAACCAGACAGAGAAGAAGATAAAGGCGTCGAGGACAGATAATGGTGGGGAGTTTTGCAAGAAGTAATTTGAAGAGTTATGTAAGAAGTGTGGTATAGCACGGCATAAGACTACTCCATACACACCTTAACAAAATGGAGTTGCAGAAAGAATGAACAGAACGCTGATGGAAAAGGCAAGAAGCATGCTCAGTGGTACCGGGTTAGGACAAGAATTCTGGGCAGAGGCAGTGGAGACTGCATGTTACTTAGTTAACAGATCACCTTCATCGGCGTTGGTGGATAAGACTCCACATGAGGTATGGACTGGTAAGAAACCCTCTCTTTCACATCTAAGGGTATTTGGATGTGATGCATATGTACATGTTCCAAACGAGAAAAGGACCAAGTTGGATAATAAATCTGAAAGGTGCATCTTTATTGGGTATAAGGATGGTTTAAAGGGTTACAAGCTTTGGAACCCAGAAACAAGGAAGGTTGTGTACAGCCGAGATGTGGTGTTTAGAGAAGTGAAAGATGTTGTTAAACATGAATTCCTACCAAAGGAACCTGAGAAGATAGAGTTTGAGCTAAAGGAGGATGAATCGGACTCTACAACAGAAGAATACTCAGAAGATGAAGAGCCACAAACTCCAGCTTTGAGAAGATCAGTTCGGGAAAGAAGGCAACCAGAAAGGTATAGTCCATCTACTTTATGTTCAGGTTTTGCCTTAACTATAACTGATGATGAACCCAGAACTATCAGGGAGGCAGTAGATTCAGAGGATGGAAAACTCTGGAAGGAGGCCATGGTTGATGAAATGGCATCCTTGCACAAAAATGAGGCATGGGATCTGGTGGAGTTGCCGGCGGGAAGGAAGCCCATCGGGAGCAAATGGGTGTTTAAGAAGAAGATGAATGTAGAAGGCAAGGTGGAGAAATACAAAGCTCGGTTGGTAGCAAAAGGTTATTCCCAGGTGTCGAGAATTGATTTTGGTGATATTTTTCTCCTGTTGCCAAAGTTACTTCTATTAGATTACTTTTATCTGTTGCTGCTGCATTTGATTTTGAGATAGAACAGATGGATGTGAAGACAACATTTCTTCACGGGGATCTAGAAGAAGAGATCTACATGAAGCAACCTTAAGGCTTTATGGTGAAGGATAAGAAAGAACTGGTATGCAGGTTGAAGAAGTCTCTGTATGGGTTAAAACAGTCACCAAGGATGTGGTATCAGAAATTTGATACCTATATATGGGGACTTGGCTTCACCAGAAGCAAGGAGGATCACTGTGTTTATTTTAAATTAATTGGTGACCATGTTATTTATTTTGTCTTGTATGTGGATGATATTTTGTTGATTGGAAATGACAAAGAAATTATCCAAGATTTGAAGACCCAATTGTTCTCCAAATTCGACATGAAGGATCTTGGTGCTACAAACTATATTTTGGGCATGGAAATTAAGAGAGATCGGGCAAAGAGGAAGCTCTGGTTAAACCAGAGGAAGTATGTCGAGACTGTATTGCAGAGGTTCAATATACAGGATAGTAAACCAGTGAATGTTCCTATTCCTGTAGGTGTAAAGCTGTCTGCTGAACAGTGTCCCAGGACACAAGAAGAAGAGGAGGATATGTCCCGTGTTCCATATGCAAGTGCAGTGGGTAACCTGATGTATGCAATGGTCTGTACTAGACCAAACATTGCATATGCAGTGGGAGTATTGAGCAGGTTTATGTCAAACCCAGGGAAGGAGCATTGGACAGCAGTGAAGCGGGTTTTCAGATATTTACGTGGCACTAGTGATTATGGCTTGTGCTATTAAGGAAGACCAGGATTGGAAAGAATGTTGGACATTCGTCATTTTGTTGATGCAGACTGGGCTGGAGATCTGGACCAAAGAAGATCTACAAGTGGGTATGTTTTTAGCCTATTTGGAGGCTTAGTCAGTTGTATGAGTAAAAGACAGTCTGTAGTGGCTCTTTCAACTACAGAGGCAAAATACATGGTAGCCACTCATGCAAGCAAGGATGCAGTTTGGTTGCAGAGATTGTGTTCAAGTATGGGGTTGGTAAAACAAGCTATAAGGATAGACTGTGATAGCCAAAGTGCAATTTTCTTGGCTAATAACCTTGCTTATCATTCAAAGAAAAATCACATTGATGTTCAATATCACTTTGTTAGAGATATGGTTGAGGCTAAAAGGGTGTTGCTAGTAGAGGTGGAAACTTTGAAGAATATTGCAGATGCATTGACGAAGTCTGTGAGCACTCAGAAGTTCTCTTGGTGTAGAGAAACAATGGGTGTTGAAGAATTGAGCCAATGACTAAGCTCTCCTATGGCCCCCTGCAGAAAGAAAACAACAAGTGGTAGAATGTTGGGTATGTGTTATATTATTTCCACGACTAAGCATGTGAGGGGGGGTAAGAGGGGGGGCGATAGCCCCCCCTGTCAGGGTCTGGGGCAGCGCCCCAGTGAAAATTTTTGGTCCTTAATTTTCGGTAGGTAGTCCACGCCCATGGTTTTGTGCATGGTTTTGCACATGGTTTTGGGGTACGATGGTTTTCGGCCCCTGGTATTTTTGTAGATCCAGTCAAGGGAACTACAGTTATGTTCTAATCCAGGGTTAATGGATTAGGGTTCATGTATTCTTGGGCATGTATATATATGTGTTGTAACACTAAAAGGAAAAAATGAAAAATCAAGCTGGTCGTCCCGATTTGGGATCCAGGGGAAAATCTCTGTGTTTATTTGCTTTATGTTTTATGCTCTCGCTATTGTTTATTTTCTGTTATAAGATTCATGTGTAGATAATTTATGTTCAGGGTTAAAACCTACAACCCCAACATTCTTCAAGCCAAAAGGGAGTTTCTTATAGGCGAACGTTCCCCATGGACAGATAAAATAGGTCTTGTGTTGATCCGATGGGAGAATGTTAATCTGGTTATAGCTAGAAGAATTGTCCATAAGGGAGAAGATTTCACTCCCCACACAATCGTCAATGATCTGATCGATAAACGGGGTGGGATAGTTATCCTTAGGACAAGCCCGATTGATATCGTGATAATCAACACAAACACGAATTGCGCCCTACTTCTTATCCACAGGAAAAATATTAGAAACCCATTTAGTCAGGGGAATCAGATAAATGAAACCTACTTTAAGAAGTTTTTCAACTTCAGCTTTGATAGCGGCGGCTTTCCAAGGATGCATGGGACGAAGACGCTAGAGAACAGGCTTCGCACCTGGGTAGGTGGGAATCTCGTGCACCACAATACTGGGGTCGATTCCAAGCATCTCTTTGTAAGACTAGGCAGAAACATCACATAATTCACGAAAGAGACTAGTGTACACTTGGACTTCCTCGGAAGAGCAAGTGACTCCCACATGGATGTTCTCGGTGATCCTTGGTTTGACGGAAATGTCGATAGGCATTGTTTGAGTAATGTTACCCAAGTTACCTTCCACAAAGACTTCATGAGTCAAAATAGGCATTTGAAGTGGCGGAGAAGGAACTTGGGATGCAAGACGCTCTAGATAGGTAGAAATTTCCCTGAGGCAAGGCATAAACAAGAAATGATGATTTCCATCACTCCATGGTAGATATTTGAGAGACATGGTTTCCATAATAGCCTCATTGGATGGAAACACTTCTTTCAAAGTATCTGGCGAATCTACATCGTCGAGCCAGGGGGATTGAGAATACATGTCGAGAGACATGCTCAAAGGAGCAGCTTCAGGAGGGGGAGAATTAGATGCTGTTGTAAGCTCACAATAATTTATTTCGATTGGACTAAGAAGCATTGAATCTCTAAATGAATCAACCTATTCAGGTAAAGGGACAATCCATGGGTCATCTAACCGATAGACCATATTGAATTGAACGGTATTTGGTGGCGGAAGGGGAAAAATACCCATGAGAGCAGGATATTTGAAAAGACCCGGCCCTATAATATCAGGGGGATTAGGAATTTGATCCACGTATGGCACATTTTTCTCAAAATATGAGGTAAAGAATGACAACTAATTGACAGTAATGATTTTTACCTCATGTGGAAACTTTAGAAGTCGATAGAGGGTGGATGGAACACACATCATAGCGTGAGTACAACTGCGACCGAGTAGAATATTGTAATTGATTTTGGCATCAAAGACTTCTACTTCAACGTTGATCGTCTTTCCTTGCAACGTGGTTGGCAAGCTAGCGAGAACACCCAAGGGTTTTGATTCCCTTCCATCGAATGCCTCGATGGAATTAGGCGACAAAGTCAGGGCTGGAGAGCCAATAGCCTTCCAAAAAGCAGATGACATGACACAGGTAGATGCACCTTCGTCAACTATGGCCCTATGGATGTTGAGACCGTTGATACCGACTTGTATAACAAGTGCAATCTGGTGCGGAAGTTGGGGGACAAAATTCTCTAAGTCGAAGGAGAGAAGGCTAGAATCAGCAGGGTGAATCCTGCCGATCGCAGATAATAACACTTTCCGTTGAGACAGAAAACTCTGGAGTACTTCTAACATGGAAATCATGGAAGGCGCTTGTGCTAAATCCTCAACAATACTGTAATGCTAAGCAGCACGGGTGTTAGGATTATAAGAAGATTTCCAGAGAACACCTTTAGAAGGTGGTCGTATAATGGATTTAGCATTGGGCCTTTCAATTTCAAGAGGACCAGAGGCAGGTGGGGGAGGAGGACCATCAAGGAGCTCTTTTCCGACTTCCTGACGTGATCCAACATAATCCTTCGACCGAGTAGCGATGGAAACGGGTACATAACCGTTCATCATGAAAACTTGAGAGCTAAACGATGCAGATGGCGGAGGTTTCTCGACCATCTGGGTCTGCTGAGATGGTAAAGGTTCTTTAAGGACCGCCAAAGTTCCCTTAGTGCCCTTGAGTAGTTGACTAACCTCGTATCGTCTAGGACAATCCTTAGTATAGTGGTCCTCATCAAAAATTAGACAGGGATACTTTGGCTTTCGCTATGAACCATCATCAACACGAGGTTTAGATGATTCTGGTTTTGGGGCATCGCATTTGGCCTTGTCTTTGCCCTTATTTTTCCCTTTGAAAGTCTTGTCTACAGGATTGGCCTGAACGATGTTGACCTTCGAAGTTTTACTAGAATCAGGGGTAGCCTGAGGAGCAGAATTATTGGAAGAATTTGATTTCTGCTTCCCATTGGAAGACTTGTGTGAAGTCTGAGACACAGAACCAATAATGTCATCGGCTGATGGGGTAGCCGACGCTTTAGAGGTCCCAAGACATGGAGCCTCAGTCAAGATGTCGTACAAAATGCTCAATTGAGAGTACACTAAATTAAGGTACTGGGCACGAGGGATGGCTTGTTCCTTGGTTACACATGCCTCCATGGCGATGTCTTTTGCAATCTGATTGAAAAAAGAGGTAGTGAACCAATGGGTAAAAAGATGATCAGGAATTTCAAACTTGATCAGATGAAGACACTGTCTCCATTCATGAATATGGTCTGAGATATGGGTAGCTCGGTCCTTTTTCAAGGATGTGAGGAGATGCGTCCCAACTTCATAACGAATCGGAAAATGGAAATGAGTAAGGAATTCCATAGCAAGAGTATTGAAATCTTGAAAGGTTCCACGAGGCAGTTTGATATACCACTTAGTAGTAGCTCTGGTAAGAGTGCATTGGAAGAGATGGAGTTGAACAGAGTCATCCACCCAAGAGTTAGAAGAACACCGTAAATGGTATGTCATGACATGAGCTTGGGGGTCTTCTCCAGACCTGCCCTCAAAATTGGGACAATCACCAGGAACCTTCGTTGGAACCGAAGGCCAAAAGGGATTATGAAGAATGGGATAATTCTTCAATTTGGACACATTTAGTAGCTCCAACGTAGCGAGAAAAGGTAATTGAGGGTTAAAATTCATAGCAGGTCCTCGATAAGGACCCGTACCCATAATCCATCCTGGTTGAGTATAACTCTGCCCCCATTGGTTCTGTCTTGGAGGATTCAGACCATAAGGGGTATAAGCTGGGTAATTCGGTTGATATGGTGGCTAAGGACTAGGATATAGGGGTTGAAAACTGGGATATTGATTCTGAGTATATGAGGGTCTCGATTGAGCAGCATAAGGATTTTTCTGCAGAGTATAAGTATAGCCTGGCGGTTGAGGGTGATAAGAAGAACCTTGAGGCGGGTTGTAAACCGGTCGATAGTGACCTTGAGGGAAATAACCACCTTGGGGTCAAACAGGCTGCTGATAAGTGGGGCCCTGCTGAGCCGGATACATCGGGCGTAGCGATTGATTCGGTTGTAGCATGGAGTAGAGCGATGGTTGAGCAGGGTAAATAGGCTGTGCAGGTTGGCCTGGATGAGCAGGTTGACCTGACTGATGAGGGCTACCGGGTTGCCCTAGCGGAGCGGGTTGGCCTGATAGCTGCGGGCCACTAGGTTGCCTCGGCGGAGCAGGTTGGCCTGATGGCTGAGGTGGACCAGGTTGTGCCTGATAAATAGGTTGAACTGGAGTAGGACCGTAAGATGGTCTTACCTGTGCAACATTTGGACCAATCAGAATATATGGCTGTTGAGGTTGCACCATAGGTTGAGATGGATGAATCTGCCCCCCAGGACCATATAAAGGCTTGGGTTGATATACCGGCTGCCCAGATGGTCCTTGAGGTTACCCTGGTTGGATCACAGGCTGAGCTTGTAAAGGTTGACCTTGAGGATTGTAAGGCTGCCCTTGCGGGCCATAAAACAATCCTTTTTGGACCAAAGTTTGTCCCTGTAAGGTTTGCCCTTGTGGGTCGTACGCATACCCTTGCTGCACCAAAGGTTGTCCCTGAAAGGGTTGTCCTTGTGGGTCATAAGCATATCCTTGCTGAACCGAAGGTTGTCCCTGAAAGGGCTGTCCTTTTTGGTTAGAGGGTTGCACAGGCAAGGTAGGTATAAAAACGAAAAGGAACTGATAAGCCTCAGAAGCAGGCAAGTAGATAGGGTTGCCCTGCTCGTCATGCTGAAACGAAAGTGAATAAATCATGGTGCCATCTTCTCCATAATGAGAAAAATAGGACCGATAAGGATCCTGAGGGGACTGATAAGTCTGGGAGTTTTGCTGCTGAACAGCCAGCCGATACTCCTCAAAAGAAAGGTCGTCAGGGATTGAAATGGCAATCGAAGTCTCTATTAAAGTAGAAACTCCTGAAGGTTGAGCAGTGATAACCGGTGCTGAAGCAGCCACACAGATAGTAGGCCGAGTGGGAACAAACGTAACAAAAGGCGTCGACGATGAGACAGGTGTCATTGGTGACATACCTAATGATGGGAGAACCGGACCCCTTGACGGAGTTGATTTTTCCATGGAGGAAATACCGGTTATAATTTGACCCAAAGACCTATATCCGGCTAGAAGCAACACCGATGGTGAATATTGAGCAAGCTCTTGATGGATGTCTTCCGAGAAAAGTTGGTATTGTTCATCAGAAGCTGGAATACCCTCACTACCATTAGGACCAGATGAATCCATGTTTGAATCCATCGTAATATCTTGCAAAAGAGTATGGGGCCTAGGAGGTATGATAGCAGCCAAAAACGGTGATCTCGATGTAAGAGGGGGAAAATGTTCCCCAATCCAAAATCCAAACCAAGCATTTGAAAGAGGCTAATGGAATTCAACTGGTTCTCCAAAGGGGTAATCTGATGGGATGATAGGCTGTTGAAGCTCGGTAGAACTAGAGATCTGAGAAGTTTCATATGAATCATCTGAAAAAGGACTACTAGTAGACGAAACTAATGGTTCTGGTTCTGCCACTATGACTGTAGCACACCAGAAAATGGAAAAATATTGAAAACGAAGACTCTTGGATAAAAACCCAGGCAAATAAATACAGGCCAAGTAATCAATCTTTAACGGGCATGTAATCGCAGGTAGTTTATTTTACCACATTGAAACCAAAAGTTTGTTGTTTCATGTTTTAAGAGTCAAGAAACAGTCAAAGATGACTCTAATCTCTTTCAGTTTTAAGCGAGTGCGAAAGGACAAGTGCTCGATGATATTTTCAAATTTATGGAGTCAGTAAAGATAAAAAATGACTGCTTAGGTAGTCTAGGTAAAAGGGTGTACCAGGTTCCCGTGAACTTCCATATACACCTTATTTATAAATTGAAAGAAGAATCAACCAAGGACTTGACGTACATGCAGGTAGTCTCCTCGAATGCTATGTTCGGTGTATCACAGTTACAAGGCGGCAGACTCGGCTTCCTACGGATAAAATGATTGCAACCTAGAGGAGTCTCCCTTTATATACTTGATGTTATGGGGAGCACAAGTCTGTACTAGTGTTGTCTGAAGTCAGATGGCGAGTGAAAACTGCTAGGTTTAAAGACGCCGGAACACGTCTCTAACTTAGACCACTAAATGTTTCGTTAAGTTTCAATGTTTCCTTAGGTTAATTGAATAAATTTTAAGTTGATCTTGTATTTATGTTTCAATTCCAAGGTCCTACCAAATGTTGGATCTCACAAATCCCTAAAGGAAAGCTACATGCCATAAAATACCATTTCGTTCAATGAAGAACTATCTATGAGAAGGTTAGGATTTTTCAAGCGATACCAAATAATGAGAACACACAGAAGCATTCACTGCAAAACCTGATGCAAACTAATGAGAACGAGAAATATTTCCTAGAATACCCAATGCTAGTTATGTGAAAGATTTTCCAATTCTACAATGCAAACAAAAAATGCAAGCACAAAATATATTTTGATTTTTTCAATGTAATAGAGAAAACAATACACTAAATAACATGAAAAATGAATTTTCACACTAGTTTGAGAATGCCAATGCAAGAGTCGAAATGAAACAATTCAATTAACTCACAAGTAAACAAAACAAAGACTCAAACCAATGTCACAATCTCTCAAATCGAAGAAAGATGTCAAAACAGACCCATACAAGACTCACTCAAGACTCATTCCATCAAATTCAATCACTCAAAATGGATCTAGGGAGCTGAATGTGATCAAGCAAATAACGAAGGTGACCGCGAAACAAGAGACCCAAAATCCTACAGGAGGCTCAGCATGCCAAAGCACTAGAAATCCCTAAAGCCATGATGCTAAAAGAAATGGACAAAAAATTGAAGGAAGAAGGCCGATCACAGTCACAAACAAACCCAAAGCATTTAAATCAAGTCAAGAAAACACCCAAAGACACCAGGATGGACCAAAAACTCCAAAACAAGGAAAACCCTAGCACCTATAGGAAATGGTGTGACTATCTGGCTGTAATCCGTGCCAAACAAGGGATGGCATGGGTGATGAACTGGAAACAAGCGCCAGTGGGTGTGACTGTCAGGCTAGAAACCACGCCAATCAAGCCAACCTTAGAAACATGAAAATTTTGGAAAAACAGAGGTCAGATCTAATCCTCTGGGGCTGAACAAGGGTCTAAGACTCAACAAAACAAACAGAAAAGGCAAGCTAAGCAGGCAAAGACCAAGAAGAAGATCTGATAGACGAAAGACAAACTCGCACTGATCCCCAGTGGAGTCGCCAACTTGTTACTCAGGTAAATCCCCTCTGTGGACAAAGGCGATCCCACTAGCCCTAGCGTGGGTCTAGAAACAAGGAATCATGCTAGAGTGTAGGTTCCTAGATACTTGAATGAAAAAGGATGTGATAAGATGGCCTACTTGTGGTCCAAAGTTATAATCGAAGCCTGTAGTGATGATGAGAGTCGCTCGCTCCTGATCAAAAAAAAGTCACAACCCTTCTGCCTATCGCACTTGGATACCTACACTGTTATCAAAAAACGACAACCACATACCATATAATAATTCCATTCACAATATACTAATCAGTCGGAAAATACTGGAATATTGCATTTGATATAGACAAACACAAGATGAGAACCAGACAATAGTCACTTATATTAATAGGTAGAAAGAAGAGATACAACCATGCTCTGACATTGCGGTCTCCTCCAGCGGGGCTTGGGTGAAGCATGTCTCAAAGCTCATTGGGGAATTCAGACGGGATAAGGGACCTCTTGATGGAATTCCTTCTTGATCTACCTTCTCAGTTATTCAACTATAGCTTAGTTCTCCAATTTTAGCATTTCAGCTGCATAATCCTCTTTGTTCAGCTAGCTTTCATGATGGGAGAAAGCTCATTTATATAGGGGAGAGGGAGAGGTTAGGATCCCTATAATCATGGAAGGGAGACCTATCCTCTAGGAGTGTCCCATAAGAGGAGGAAACCAATCCCTAAAGAGGGAGATCCATGGCTCATCCAGTTAACCACTTCCTGTGACTCATCCCAGAGGTGGTTGAAGGAAACTTCCACCTCTAGTTCGTTAAAAAACATTCCCAAAAAGGCTAGCGCAGGTGCAAAAATGGGATAGAGTGCCAGCTGGCACGACCTCTAGCGTACTTTCTCCACATTGGCGTGAGGGGTGAACTGGCTACCTGCGCCAATGCCAAAACATAGGTTTTTATGGGATTTTTGAGAAATTCTTCTGCAGGAGAAATGATGTTCTTGTATAGAAGGATGTAAGGAGGGTGCTTGCAGAGGTTGACACTGCTCACAGGTCACGGGAAAGACCTTCCAATATGTAGGGTGAGGGATTGCAGGGACAATGACAAATTTTTGTGTAATAGAGTTTTATTGTACATGCTTACCCAACCCCATCAATGGGCTCTACCTCAAAAAATTCCACCGATAAGGCGGAAAGCCACCACAACATAGTTCATGTATGCCCTCTCTTTTTGCTTTGAATTCAATTTTTTTCAAATATAATTGTATGAAAAATATTCTTTTACTCGGAGTATCAGCTGTAGGTATTGCAAGCACACAAGATCGTTTCACACCCCTGAAAACAAAGGTACAAAGAGAAGGTATCATTCTACCCTTAGCATGATAGGCTTCCCTCGAATTTTTTTCATATCCTAACATCATTTCTTCTAACGAAAAAAAACCATAGGTTTCATTCACCCGACCATGTTTATTATCACCCCATCTTGCACATGATAAACACCCTTGCAGGTCGATAGAGCCTCACCCTCCATGGCATCCATCACTCATGTAGACGATACACCAAAAGTATGGAGCCATGGCCATAAAAATTCAGGCTCGGGAACCACTTCATGTTCATCCATCCATCATACATCAAGTCATTTTTTACCCATGTCATGTTAAAACCCCTTTCCTGGGCTACCGTTGTCACAAGCAGATCAGAAAAAAATGCAGAATCGTGTCTCACATTTTCCCTATCACACCCCCATCAACATAGCCCGTTTGTGAAAAAATTTCATTCGCTTCATCACCCCCGCACCGAGACCAACCAATGGGGCCCCCACCCTCAGCAAAACACACTTATCACACCATAATGAAGGATTATTCACGTTTATAGGGACAATCATCTCCATGCTTGTACATACAAACCCATTTTATATTCTTTTGGAAAGTGTAAAAAAAAAATTTTAGGAGAGAAAACTCAACCATCCATTTACATTTCTCACATGGAAGCAGTCCCTAAACACCCTTGGTCAAAGCTGCACATTATTTACTACACCCAACCTTGAAAATCATAGAAATCATACAACTACCCTGGATGTCCTACCAACTTTAGGGATTTCCTCATCAGAAATTGTTATGTCTGCCACCACTCACATTTACAGCTCCGACCTCGGGCCACTTAACTGCCATAATCATTTATAGACATTTCTCGTCACCATTCCTAGTTAACTGATCATCACCCCCTGCTACATCAGAAACCCTGGCCCCTTGTATCAATACTCATTTTGATCGGTTGGTGCTTCCTTCTTGTCAATTTCAACACCAAGAAGGAGGTAGTACCTTTGATGAATCCTCACCTCAATAGGGGCATCCTCAGATGGCACTATGGGAATCATCATTGCACATTGATGTCATCGATCCTCTTGAAATTTGACTTCAACATAGCTTTCATGTCCAATATGGTATTGTACTTCATAACCGTTTCACTCTGTCATAATTCGTTGAAGACCCATGACTCAATAAGCATCTCTTTCAGCAATGATTACATGGGAAGTTCCCCAATAGTCAAAGACCCATGCATACAATGAGCACTTTTTCTAAAAATGTGTCATACCAAGATTATGCACATGGGCGCCACATTTAACCTTCCTTCAAAGAAAAATGCCCTTGAAGGCATCAACAACTGCTGTCATCAACCAACAGTAGGTCACTACCAAAAAGTGACATAAACAGAACCACTATCTGTCAAATTAGCTTAAATATTCAAATATCACGAGCATGGGACATGCCCGCCTTGTAGAAATATTTTATTCATTCTATCTCTTGCAGATTTCCAACAGAGCATGGTGTCTTTTTCTACTCAAGGAAGGGGGTCTCTCAACTCAGTTCCAAAGAAAGTTACTCTCTATCTCTCTCAAAAGGACCACACTAAAAAGAAACCATAATGTATTTTGGCTATACAGTTCTACCTAGACCTCATACATTAGGGGGAAACTATTAACACTGGAAAATCGTATGGGCATAAGACCTTAAAAATTTCAAGCAAAAGGTATAGATAAAGGTTCGCAGAGAAGAAATACATTAGGAGGAGCCAAAATTTTAATTTTTCCTAAGGTCAAAAGACAAAATTCATGGACCGTGCACAGGAAACATTGGCTCTTGGAGCGTAGTGAGGCTTTTTATTCGATAGCCACGCATTGCGTGGCCATCCCTTCGATAGCCGCACAGTATTGGGTATGACAGAATGTCACCATCCAGGACCACTTGGCACACTTGGTTAAAAATATTCTCACTCAACCTAACCAAGTACAGTCGCCTTTGAGCCACGTTGAGGCCTTAATGCAACACACAAAGGAATCATACCCCCGCTCTTGTGTCATCATCCATCTTGGGCAAAGAGAAGGAGGTAAAATTTGAAAATGGTCTATAAAAGCCAACCTTAGGAAGAGAAATAGGAGACACATTGTTATGCTGGACAAATTGCTCCATAGAAAACTAACTTGTGTTTTCCAGGAGCAGGAGGATTGGAAGGACTCAATTTTTTTCTACCCAACATCTAAGTCCAAGAGAGAGGAGTTCACCACATGTTCATCGATCTACCATCCTTTGAGAGGGAAGAGAGGCTTGCTGAAAACTTGAGGGAAAGAGACCCCCTTGTCTTGGATATTGGAGCTTCATAGCTTGAAGGATCCACTACAAGAGATTTAGCATTCTATTTTCTACTACCACCAGCACCAAATAAAGGGAGAAGCTCTCCATTGTTGAGTTATTAGTGTGTTTTATCTATTGAGCGTGTATCTTGTGCATGTTGTTTTATTTTTGTTTCATTGTTTATCTAGCATGCTATGTTTCCTTTACAACTTAGATTATTGCATGTTGAACTTGTTCCACTAATGTTTGAAAAAACATTTTGACCTATGACTCTTATGTAGGTAAGAAACCTCCCTACTATGAAATGTGTATTTTGTCTGCCCATGCACCAGATACACTACCACACTAAGAATATGGGCATATGATGCAGTGCTAATGAACAAAAAATGATGCACTTTCCATTAATGGTAGTATAATATCCCCATCTCCTTACAACATAAAATTGTAATCGAAAAAATGATTTTTTTTGTCAATGATCCATCATACAGATTGAATACAAGTAATTTTTACAAAGTGCAATCTTATTAATGATTTCACTCATAATATTATGTTCTAGAAATATGGGAAAATGATGCATCGCCAATGAACAAGAAATATTATTGGATGAAAAAATGAACACTTCGATTAACTTGTTATTAATGATCATATCATATGCCCATATTTTCAGCACATAACAATACAATCGATAAAATGAACCATTTTCTCAATGATCCACCAACAAAATGAAAAATTTGGCCAATGATCCATCATATTGATTGAAGGCAAGTAAGATTCATGAAATAAAAAATTGTAAGGTTCTTCTCTCCACATATTGAAAGCTTTTTTTAATGGAAATCGTTATGTAAATAGGAATATCTACGAAACTGCAGAGGAAATCCATTCTAGGGAAGAAAATTTCAAGCTTTAAATATGCAGAATCACATACTTGTGCATAATTCATACACACTTGCACTAACAAAATTTACAAAAAAAATCTGTTGTTTTTGTTCATACTGACACTCGAAGTTTTTTTCTACATTTCAAAATTAAAGTGATACATTAGATGATGAAATATTCAAATCTTCCTCCACGTAGTGTACCTGATTTGTAGATCCAAGCATATGAATATATACACAAAGATAACTATTAACCGATTAAAGGCTATGTTATGATAATGGAGGTTCTCCATTTTCGTAAGTTGTTTCTTTCCACACAGTTCTTCAAACTTATTATTATTGTTATATATTGTTGGCAATATCTTAATTCTAATAATTTCCAAACACTTTACTAAAAGATACTAGTCAAAAAGATATTGAATGTAAAAACAAAATACATCACACAAATAGAAAAATATCATAAAGATAGAAAACGACCAATGTTCCCCCCTTCTCAGCAACCAAAAGTTAAATGAATCCAATATCGCTTCTGATGTCGAGGATATGTAAAAATTTACATAGCTCTTATTTTTCTTTCTTTTTTTTCCTAGGGGAGTTAATAAAGCAAACAAGTTTATAATAGTTTCACGTCAATCCTTCTTAGAATTTATGAACAACAGAACCACGAATTGTATTTCTATAAATTAGCGCACATATCCCATATTTTGCATAGTCAAAGCACCTTGATGATATATTTACATTAAAATAAAGAAACTGCAAACATAGAATCAACGATTATAACTGTAACTCGACAAGTTTATTGGCAACTGTAAGACATATTGAATTCTATAGAACATGATTATGGATTTGTACAGCAAGAGCTCACATATTGTTTAGCTATAATAGTTGATTATGTAGAATTTATCATCGATACAGTCTTAAAGTATGTTGAAATTATTAAATCTGAATAATGGGTCCATTTCGACCTTCTAAATTAGAAAATGACATTACTAAAATTGAACATGGAGTGACTACAGTTGGTAAACGAAACATTGATTTTTCATCTGGATAATTTTGCGGAGGAAGAGAACTTCAATATTGAAGAGGATGTCAATGAAAAAGATGATGATATCATGCCCATTAACAAATGCCCCCCGTCCCCCACCCCCCCTCCTTCTTAGCTCAAGACAGAAGTTAATGAAGTTGCAGTTGCTTCTAATATTAAAAATGTGCACTAATTTACACAACTGTTAGTTTCTTTTTCCTCGTTTATAAAGAAAATTAGTTTAGAATAGCTTCTATAGATCAATAGTGAAAAATTACAATCTTTCTTCAATTTTTTTGAATTATGACTGAATTCGAAAATAACAATTAATTTCCATGCATCACATTTATTTTTATTTCTATAAATAAACATACATATCCCATCTTTAATAGAGTTAAAGCGCTACAAAAACAATAATAATTATAATTATAATAATAATAATAACAATCTAACATTAATTTCTATATGCACCCTCCATGCTCTCGAAAAAACCACGTCCTAATTATGTCCTTACCAAATGAAGTTTCCAATATGTATCTTAGCACAATAAAAGCTTTGCACAATGAAATGTCTCATTTACATCAATAACAAATTGTTAGAGCACTCACGTAATTCAAAAGCCTATGGAAAAAATTCATATTTAGTTTTTCAATTCTCCAGTGTAAACTAGTTGTCATTAGTAATCTGCTTATATGAATATACAATTTGTTTACTTAAAGAAAATACATATTTAATTAAGTCCTACCTGTTATCACTCTAATAATTCTTAAGTTGTGAGATTTTGATTTAAAGTCCAAGAACATTAGAGTTAACCACAGACCAAATTTTAAACTCTAAGATCTAGCCTTATTAGGGTTCAGAGAGGGCTCTCTCTTTAAGATTTAACTTTGTTTTGATTATAATATATTAGGCTAGTTATGATTGTGCAAATTTGGTTTGATTTGGTTTGGTTTGGTGGGAAAAAATCACTCAATGAGATGGATAGTGGGAAATCTGTTTATCCATTGGGCTAAGGAGTAAAAATTCAAGCAGACAGAACTAGGATCAAGGTTAAAAATTCAAATGTTTTCAGGGCAAGATAGATAAGTCTTTGAAGATCTTGGAAGGCTGATTTGGTGAAGTGGTTTGATCGGGATAAAGAGCAATGAAGGATTATTTGATCCAGATAAGGAAGGAGTAGACAGAGGTCATTCAAAAGAGGGAGAAATTAAGGGTTCCCTACTCTGGAAATCGGCAGAAAACATAGAAATGATAAATAGTAAAGACAGGGTGCTTTTAACAAATCCTGAAATAATACTCCTGTTTTATCATTCAAATTTAGAATACATAATGGATGCATGAAAACATGAGAATATAAACAATGAAAAGCAGAAAGTACTTCACTTAAATGGCTCATCACATGAATCCTGAAATATGATGCTAGATGATTTGATCCAGTCTGCTATTCAAAATTTGCAACAAAAAGCCTTCAAGTACAACAAAAATGACTATAGAAATCTTCAGCAATTTATTCCACAATAATACCTCAAAAGATGAAGTATATATACAAAAATGTTTACAAAATATCATAGAATGCTTGTAGGAATTATCTAAGGAAAAATAAATATCTTTTACAACAAAATAGTGATAGTTGCTTAACAAATCAACAAGCTGTCCTATTTATCCAAATAAAATAGAAAACTATTTGTGGATTAGGTGTAGTTGGCTGCCTTAGTGTCCTCTTTGCTGGAACAGATATTTCAAATCTGTTTTGAATTATTATCTTCTTTATCTTATAATATTTCATCTTATACTCTTTAACTTTGATTCTCTTTAACCTCTGATTCTCTTTAACTTCTATAAAAACTGCCTTACTACTGTAATAAATTATGTTTTGACTGTGAAAAATTCAGCCAACTATTTTATCCTTTTATCTGCAATTTGACTTTTACAGTAAATCGGCGAGTGATTTCCAAGCTTCATCATTAGGAATTTGTATCTTTTTTAGCTTCCTAAAATTCTCATATGCCTCAGTATATCTAGAAAATTTTGGTTTTATGACAAATAAGTGTTTTATCTCATGCTAAAGATAAAACAAGTCTTCAAAACTTTTGTGTAAGACCTTCCTTGTAGGAATACCTTGTCCTTATGTTTTGTTAACTTGCTCTTTGGCATAATCTCTAATCTTTTTTTTGTAGTCCTCCTGTGGGATGAGTTTATCATTAATGACCAGAATATTAGGCAAACCTCTTTGCCTCAAATTTTCAAATTTAACCATAAAATTGGTTATGGCTATGTTCATGTTTTCAAATTTCTCTTCAAGTTGTTTCATCAGATTCTTCTTTGAAATGACTTTCCTTATTTCAAGGATTGTCTCTGTCCAATCAGTAATTTCTATTTCTTCCAACTCTTGCTTGTTTTTACTGTTGAGAAACTTGATCAATTCCGTGGCTTGGTCAGGTTTGTCACCTAGCTCATCTTTTGTTTTCTGAATCTCTTCTTGTGCTACCTTCAGCAAATCCCTCTGCTCATATATTACTAGGATTGATGGCCAAACATCATTGATGGCTTCAATGATTTTACTCCATAACTATTTTTTCACATAATAAATTGGCTCTTTCAAGGTCAAATCTTTTTGTAGATTCTTCAATTCAGTATTTAACATGTTAGCCCTTTGTTCATGAGTTTTAACATTGATTTAGGCTAGCTTCTTAGTATATTCAAGATTGTCAATCACTTTATTCAATATTTTTATTTCATTTGTTTGAAGTGACATTTCTTCCATGGCTTTTACTAGTTTACTAGCCTCATTAGAATGTTGAGTAGTTGTAGTAGAGGATTCTGTGGCTGAAGTTGTGGATGATGTCACTGACAAGGCAATAGCCAGTGGTACTTTTGGTGCCAACTCTTTTGCCAGAGTTGAAGGCACAATAGTAGTAACCATGGGAATTAATGTAGGAGTTTCCTGTGTTTTTGTAGTTTCTCTTTCATGGACAAGCTTGTCCATTTGGATCTCCATCTCTTTTATCTGTCTTGCTAATTGAAAAATTAAGTTCATCATGTCATATTTTTTATTTTTCTCTTGCACTATTTATTTGGCCTATGGATGTTTAGTTGGTGGAAGTTTAAGTTGTTTCCTCAATGATGCAATATCCTCATTCTTTTTCTTCACTAACTGTTCTGCAACTTTAACATTGGCAGGATCATATCCTACTTGAATAACCAACTCTTCTAAAGACTTAATCCTAATATCTTTAGCATATGAGGAAGCCTTATCAACCTTCATTTGATCTCTCATGTTTATTATGGTATTCTGAAGCTTGTGAAAACTCATGGAATTTGTAGTAATAGTAGAATATAACATCTCTAAACTTTTCCTATGAACTTTAATTTGATCTAGTGCATGAATGTTTTTTGTTGGCACTTCAAGGTCAACTTTCTTATAATCAACAATTGTCTTAGGAGCCTTAACTGTTAGTTGGAGCACTGACATAATAAAATTTTTGTTTGAGTAATAAAAAGCTGATAAAATTATGTTTTGAATGCCTGGTGTTTGCTTCAAATATTGAGAATAAATCTCATTCTTGATTTCTTCATTTTTTGTCTTAATGTGGTTATATTTTTCCCTGATATCAAGATATTTTTCTTCTATTGTCTGTGAGGAAGATGCCTCCAAATTATATTGTTTCTTTATGACTTGAGTGTTTGAATTATCAGGATTTCCTTCATTTAAAATCTTTTTTGCTGGCTCATTTGTATTGACTGTAGTAGCATCTTTATTTGTCACTAGAACATATGTGTCTTTACTTCTATGGTCACTTTTCCTTTATCAACTGAATTGACTTTAGGATTTTTATTGTATCTAAGTTTAAAAATTGTCTCAGTTGTTGCCTCAACGGTATATGTACCTTCTTCTCTGACTCTCTTAGTAGCTTTTTCTCCTTGATTTACAGTTTGCAAGGTGTGACTAGTATCACCCTGTTTAACTGCATCTACCAAAGTGTTTTCTAGCCACTCAGTTTGATGACATATTGTTCAATCTCTGGTTTTTTCTCATGAGTATAAGGTGTTAGTTTGCACTCAACCCTCATTTTGCTTAATATTCCTTGTGGATCATAGTTCCATGAGAAGCTTTTTTCAAATCTGTACTCAAGTAATTGTTTTGCTGCTTCTTGTTCTGCATCTCTATGATTACAAATAAATGGTCCCACCTGATTCTTCAACTTAAATTGGCTCTTTTTCTTGGCTGCTAGGAAGTTGATAGAATCGGAATTTAAGATTTTCCTGATATACTCTAAGACAAAAATTCTCATTGGCACATACTTAAGAAGTTTATAGGGTAAAAAATTGGACCCAAAAAATCTGATTTCTGTATGTTTTTGATATAAGTACCAATCTCTAGTTCTAGTGTGCTCTGATATCTATAGAAATCTCAGCATTTCATCACTGATTCTTGATTATTCTGTATTTGTCAACATTTTTATCAATGGGTGAAAAAAGTTATCTGTAAACTCTGCATAAGTGAACTCTATGGACTCTTTTTTGATCAAAGAAGTCCAAAGGATGACTAAAAGTGGGTTTGATTCGATATCAAGCTTCTGGAGGGTTATAGGGAACTTGTCTTCTTTGAAATGATGTATATCTAAATACTCATTCAGTTGGAAATTTGACAATATGATCATGGATATTATCATCTATATACTCAGCATAATTGAAAATGATAGAAGGAGGATGCTCATCTGTAAAGTATCCTAGGATAAATGACAACATGGAAATGACATGCCTAGGCCCTTCTGGAAATTTTGAAGTAGAATAAGGAGGGTTGATTTGTGGAATTTCAACATGTAAAGGCATGAACACTTGAAAAATCTGAAACTTTTTGGGAAAATAAAGACCAGTGTAGAACTTTGTAAGTGCTTCTATTGACAAAGGAACTGCTTTGGGATCAGGTTTGAGTTGTAACATCTGGTTTATGGACTCAACAGTAATTGTAAATAGTACCTCTTTTTTTGCATTCATCATTGCTCTATGTTCAGGTGAATAATTTCTCTGACACGACCTAATACCCTTTGGGCATTGATGAGTGATTGGAACAACATATTTGGGTAGGTTTGATTCCCAAATTTGGACTTCTTCAACTTGATCTAAGGAATTTTCATAACTCTAGCAGTGGAGGTATAACAAATTAAATTTAACAACTGGATCTGCTATTTTATAGTCCACATCTGCTAAAGGTGTGCGTTCAATGTCTACAACAGGAGGTTGTAGAGGATTTACAATGATTGCAGTCTTGGAGGACATAGTTGGAGTGGATTTTAACATTTTTAGGGTTTCTGGATAGCTGAAACTCTATTTTTAGGATTTTTTGGATTCTTTTGTAAGATTAAATGGTTTACAGAAGTGTTTTTTACTTTAACAGAGGTTCTTGGATGAAAAATAAGTACAACTTTTTTTATTTTGGATTTCAACCTTCAATTTTAGCCTTCAACTATTCTTCAGACTCTTACAGGTTTATGAAATAAGAAACAAGGGTTTCTTATACTTCTTTTAGTGAATATTGGGGTAAAATTGATTCAAATTGGGCGTAGAAGGGTTGGGGTTACCTGTAAAGGATTTATGGGCAAATTAAGAGTCCTATAAGTTCTACAAATGATAAGTAAATTCAATTTTTCCTTTAAAACTGTATGTAGTATTAAAACATGGGTTTTATCAAATTTTGATAGGGAATTCACTCTCTTCGGGCAACTACAAGCTTTCTTTGGAACAATAGGCTTTTACTGGGCTTAAATCTTTATGAAATTCCTTTTCGAATGATAGTAGGTTTTTTTTAATCAGAAAATACCTATTTTTGTAGGTATTTGTCTTTCAAAGAAGCTCTTAGGTGTCGGAATAGGTTTTTGGTATCTTTGAAGGTCTCTAGCAACAATTTGAAAGCTTTCTACAGTCCTTACATCAAATACAGGGCTTTTTCTTCTTTTTTGGGTATAAAACAAGTGCACGGGGTCTTCGATTCTCAGTAGAAAGGATGAATGAACACAGAAAATGAAAATAAGGGCTTTGATAGCGCATTTTGAAGGTTTATAAGGTTTTTAAGTCAAAAGAGTTATTCATTTAATGGTATTCATGTTGAAACTGAGGGAAGTTTTGGTCTTTAAAGGCGAAAAACCAGAGGTAGTTATCGCGTGGGTTCAGGCGGTAAGCTATTTTGGTTGGATCGAATGCGGTCCAATGAGCTGCTGCCATGTGGAGGAGAGATATGGGTGGAAAACCATCCATTTCGTAGAATTTGAAATGGGTTATAATTGCGTAGTTGAAATTGCGATATTGCCTTTTGATCGTCGGATTTGGAGATTGGGATGCGAACGATTAAGATTTAATGTGAAATATGTTTGGCGATAGGAGGTGGGGTTCGGGCTTTATTATGTGGTGGGGTTTAATGAAATGTATTTAAAACATATTTTAAAATGCAAAAACTAATGTTTTGTTTTATTGGTATGGCGGGATAATATTATAATGGTTAAAAAAAACATTAATGAATGATTAATAACCAATTGCGCAGATTTATAATAAATTGTATATAAAACATTTTTAACAAGTGTTTTATGTTTATTAGGAGCAGATTAAATCATAAGATATGTTTAAACCTATAGAGAAAAGAGCAGGGGTTTTTTATTTAGCATGTGGGATAAATAAACCATAGGTTTAATGTAAATAAGTGGGTTTTGGGGATATTTATATAAAGAAATTAATAATATACGGGAAGGGTTATTTTAAAGGGATTTAATACTTTAGGTTAGAAATTAATATGAAATTGAAATGAAATGAATTAAAATACATAAAATTTAAACTAAGTAATGTGTAAATAGACATTTTTACCTTAAAATTGTCCCATTTTGATTTTTATACATAAACTTAAGATAAAATGTATTTGGTGGGTTTTTGAGTGTTTTTTGAATGAAAATGAAATTAATCAAGGGGTTTTTTAATTTTCTAAGAAAAAATGTATTTTACTTAGGAAAAGGGTTTGTATTTCTTGGAAAAGGGTGAATTTTTGATGAAGGGTTTTCATGTAGGGAATCCAATATTTTTAACCAATCAGTTATTGAGCCTTGGGTCCGGTCCCAACAAAAGCTAGAGAAATGCTCTGAGCCTCTTTAACTGAAGGTTTAGAATACTAGATAATTGTGGGGGAGGGGAAATTAGTAATGTTTGCCTGATGATGCTTTATTACATGCCTTGCACAACTGATTTCTACCTACCATCATTATTCTAACATTTTTTACTTCATTTGCATGGGTGCATTTAAGCTTGCAACCCTAAATCCCATTTTCTTTTAAAGCAATAAATCTATCTAATTCTAACCTTATTTTATCCAAGGGCTCAAATTAAACTGTTGAGCTCCTCATTTATTCTCTAACTATCTAGTAGTTTGTCAAGTTTAATCTGTTTGACATATCTTTATTCTCTATCTAAAACATGAAATTCAAAACATCAAAAGTTAAGATTAAGCTATTTAACTGATCATGTATTATGGCATTTTGGACAATCTGCACATAATCATTATTCTAACAGTAAAAGTAAATAGTAGTGGAATTTTGACTTTCTCACTTTCAGGTCTTATTTTTATCTCTTTTTTCTTTTGGGGTTTATTATTTTCTAAGTCCTTTGATATTTCTTTTAGGACTTTTACCCTCTTTTTAATTTTATTATTATTTTCAAATATGGGAAAACAACTTGCAGAAAGGAAGGTATGTACATATTTACAAAACTATCAAAGTCAATTCAAAAATTATGAACCCTATTATTATAGGACCCTAACAGTGGCTCCACATGGGGATGGCATTTCCTAGTGAAATGTCAAGAACTTTAAGAGTAGTAGCCTTTGAATTTTGACTGTGATGACCCTGTAAGTGTCTTCTGATCTCTGCAATTATTTCATACTTATGATATTTTACCTTTCAAGGCTTAGGTCCTTCTCTATGGGCTTCAACTTTGTTAGGAAAACATCCAATCCAATCTAAAATCTTCAATGAATATGTACAATGGTCAAAGTAAATAAAAATAACTATTTGTTATCTCTGAGGAGTAGTAGTGCTTCAAAATTATGCCATTTACTGGTCCATCTAGCATATATGATCCATCCCTTTCTTTCAGAAAGAAAGCATTGTTACCTCTGTAACCATAAATCACATAAGGTTCGTTCCATAGAAAATCAAATTTTCCATGTTTACCTTTCTCTTCTCTTCTTGAATCCCATTTTAACGCTTTGTCTCCAATGTAGAAATCATCTTCTTTACTCTTTTTATCAAAAATTTTCTTTATCTTATCCTGGATAACTTGAGACTTAATGTAAACCTCTTCTCTTGTTTGCTACAAATGAATGGTTTGATTAATCCTTCTTTGTATGTCATTTGGCTCAACTTGTAATTCTTGGATAATCTTCATTACCGGTACTCCTAAGGAAGATGGAAAAACAACATCCATTCCATAGACAAGCTAGTAAGGGGATGTACCAATAGAGTTTTTGGTTGTAAGTTTATCTGCCCATAAGGTATTGACTAACTTCTTGTTCCAAGTCTTTTTGTTATCTTCTAATAAATTTTTGATGATGTTTACAAGGCTCTTATTTGAAGATTCAGCTAGGCCATTACTTTGTGGGTAATATGCGGTAGAATGGCCTAAGGTAATGTGATATTTATGGCAAAAGTCAATCATCTTTTTAGATTTGAATGCAACTGAATTGTCAGTAATTATCTTTTGGGGACATCCAAATATTGAAAGTATGTTGCTTTATAAAAAGGAGATAATGATAGTGTTTGTGGCTTGCTTAGAGGGTATGGCTTCAATCCATTTGGTAAAATAGTCAGTGGTTGTCAAAATCCACTTGTGTTGGGCTGATGATGGGGGCTAAATTTCACCAATGAAGTCAAGGCCCCATTGTTGAAATGGAATTTCTGTTGACATGGGTTTTAAGGGCAGGGGTAACAACTTTTTCTTACCCTCAAATATTTGACACTTGTGACAAGAAGTCACATACCTTTAACATCTACAAACAAAGTAGGCCAGTAAAAACCAGCTCTCAAGATTTTGTCTGCAGTAGTCTTCTAGTAGAGATGTCCTCCACAGTCACCTGCATGAAATTCTTCTAATAATTTGTCAGCTTCTTCTTTTAACAAAAAAATTAACAAAATCCCACTATGATATTTTCAAAAAAGTACATTGTCTAATATACAAAATCTTACTACCTTTAGCTTTAAGAATCTAGCTTTTGTTCTTGATAATCCAGGAGAAGCTTGTAAGTTTAGTAATACAAATATGATATCTACATACCATGGTGAGTCTGAAAAGGCTTTACTGATCTCTGGATTCGCCATCTCTTCCTGATCATCTATTTGGGCAATAAAATTTATGTCTAGGGCATGACAATTTGATTCAGCCATGAGTTTGGATAAACCTTGACCTTTTATCAATTAACTGGGTTTTATCTCTATGTCATATTCTAAAATTGTGGTAATCCACTTACCTCTTCTACCATCAAGACCATCCTGAGTTAGAATGTCTTTTACTACTGCATTTGGGACATAGGCAATGATGTGAGAATAAAGAATGTATACTCTGAAATATTTAATGGCCTTTACCAAAGCTAGTGCTTGTTTCTCCATAATATTGTATTTCAAAGTGGCATCTCTACGTTTTCTGCTAAATAAATCTATGGGCTGCTCATAACCCTGGTCATTTTTTTGTAGTAAAACTGCAGCTATGATGTGTTCTGAAGCAAATGAAAAAATGATGAAATCCTTTTTAAAGTCAGGACTTATAGGGACTGGAGTTTTGGTTAAGGCCTATTTGATGGATTCAAATGATTGTTTGGCCTCAATAGTCCATTTAAGAACTAAATCCTTTTTTAGCATATTATTTAGCTCTCTGATTATTTCAGCTAAATTGGAAATGAATCTTCTTAAAAAGTTAATTTTTCCTAGAAAAGCTTGTAACTCTTTTATGTTTCTTGGAGGACTAATGTTAAGAATTGCTTCTATTCTGACAAGGTCTATTCTAATTCCTTCCTTAGATATTATGTGTCCTAGTAATTTTCCTTCTTCTAATCCAAATAAGGTTTTCTTAGGGTTCAAAGAGATGAAAAAATTTCTGCATTTAATAAAGACTTGTCTAAGATGATCCAAGTGTTCATAATCAATCTTAGAATATACAGTTATGTCATCTAAGTAAATCACTAAGAATTCATGAATTTCCTTGGCAAAGGCTATATCCATAGCTCTTTGAAAGGTAGCCCCTGCATTCATTAAACCAAAAGGCATTTTTACATACATAAAAGTGCCCCAAGGAATATTAAAATTTGTTTTGGCTTGACCCTCTGGTTGGACTAAAATTTGGTTGTATCCTGAAAATCCATCTAAAAGTGAAATCCTAGAAGAACCAACTACCCTTTGTAAAATGTGATCCATATTTGGTAAAGGATAATTATCTTTTCAGGATACTTTATTTAGATTCCTAAAATCAAAACATAATCTAATATCTCCTATCTTTTTTCTGGTTGGAACTAAATTAGAAACCCAATCAGAATATCTGATTGGTGCAATTATTTATGCATCATACATTCTTTTTACCTCTTTTTCAATCGAAGGCATCAACATAGGGTTGATCCTTCTTAAATTTTGTTTAAAGGGCTTTTGGTCTTCTTTTATAGGGATAATGTTGTATTATATTGGTGTCATAAGATTTTAGGTCCTCATAAATCCAAGAAAAAACATCTTGAAATTCCTTAAAAAGAGAAATATAATTTTATTTTTCTTGTTGAGGTAAGGCTTTGGAAAGTTTGATCATCTTGGGTTTTAACTCTATGCCTATGTTATATTCTGTTAGCCACCTATAAAATTTTGGCATAGCAAACAAGTGGCTAAATGGTTTCTAAGTCTTCAAGAGGAACATTTTCATTGAAAACCTACCATTCTTGAAGCCTTCATGTGTTTTTTGTCCTTTGAAGCAATCCTCAATGTTGTGTCCATTAAAAAGCCTCACTGATTGTGAAAGAAAAAGCTTAAAAAAAGGCCTCCATTTTCCCTATTTCATCTCCTCCAAATCCCCCATTTCACATCCTCATTCGCTCACAAAATCCCTCCATTAGCCCTCTAAATCATCAAATTCCCCTTTTAAAACCTTATGGCTCCCTTCATTTGGTTTAGAAATGCCTTTTTTCCCCTACCGGAACCCCCCATTTGGCCTCAAAAACACTGAATTTGGCCTAAAAATCACCTAATCTACACTATAACATAACTTAGCCCCCAGGTGCTTATGTGGCTTAGCCCTGCTCCTCATGTAACCCCTAGCCCGCAACCGGGCGCTAAAAGGGCCGAAAATCCTTTGAAAACTCCGAAGATCCCTTTAAAAAGGCATATGAAACATTTCTTCGCTCCATTGAAGGATAAGCCCCTGAGGGATTATTTCTCCTTTGCCTCTCATTCATGGGACCGAAACACTGTAAACGAGCACTAAAAACCTTTAAAATCCCCATTGGAACTCTTTTTCCTTCATTCCCTTTATTATTTCATAAAACCCGACGTTCTGAGTTTTCAGCGGATCTCCACTGTTGATCTCTACAGATCAACGGTTTTTATCAAACGCGATCTCTGCCCGATTCCCTGCCTTGCATTTCCTTTGTCACCCCGACACCAAATCTGGACCGTCCATACACCAGATCGAACGACCCACAATCAACTCGATGTTTTAAAACTCGCCAGTGCATCTCTCCTCGTCGGGTCTTCTCTGCACCGTCCGATCAAGATCACTAGATCTGACGGCTGAGGATGAGTTTCGCACAAAATAAGTGTCTGAGGGTTAACATTTAGAAATCGTGTGATGTAAGAGGTATTGGAGGGGACACGCATTGTGCAGTGTATGGAATCGTTTGAATTTGGTGAAAACCATTTCCCACCTTCGACGCCGTGCGAATACCGCCTGTTGTTTTTCACTTACCACCTTTTCGTCCTTCGCGTTAAGACTTTAGGATTCATCTCAGCCATCCATCAATCTGAATCAATGACTCATATTTGATCTCACCCCTTCTATGTCTCCATCCAACTGACCTCCCATCATTTTCTTCCACCAATATCCACCGTCGGTTTCCTTAATTTGACAGCCCACGATATATCTCACCCTCCTCTTTTGTCAGCTCATCTAAACCTTTAATGAAATCCATCGGGAAATCATGTCCGTTGAATACCATGATCTGATGGCCCTAAAGCAACCTCACTTCCATTCACCTACTACTTCATTCATCCTCCAAAATAATTCATTAATTAATCTTGACCGTAGATCGCTTGGGATTATTCTAATCCGACGGTCTAGATCTTACGATGCCCCAAATCTCTGTCAGACCATTTTTTCTCCCATTCTTCTACGTTTTTTATCCTTTTTCTCACTACAGCCACCATTCTCATCGCCTCGCCACCATCATCCACGAGCCTCCATAGCTTTCCCCTCCACTCCCATGGATTTCTTAAAATGTTTTTTGTGTTTTGTAGGATATCAGATAGTAAAAAATCGCTCTCTGTCTCACGATCACAGACAGAGAAAATAAAGCACAGGAAGACATTTTTAGAGTCAGATATTGCAGAGAAAGGTGCCTGTGATGGTATAAATGTGATTTTCAGTAAAGATTAAGTTATTAGCCCTCATTCAAACCCTACCGCGCCATTGAACCTGCACAGACACCAGAAACAGTCAGAGGAGAAGTGGAAAAGTGTATCAGTGACAAATTAAAGGATTAAAGGTGTATTACTAAAGATTAAATACTATAATCCAATGTTTAAAGGAGTTAAAGACGTAGTGAAGACCGGAAAAGAAGACCAAGGCCTAATTCAGCCTAAAACATAGAATCAAAGTAAATTAAAGGTGTTTTAGGAAAAGATAAAGACATCTGTCAGTCCGAGAAGCCTCCACTGCCACTCAGAGGCCAATTGAACCCTTTCTAGCACCAAAGGCCAGCCCTCTCCAACTACCAAAAGACACCTACAGCCTCACAGAAATCAAATAAGGCCTAGTTATTGCAAGAACAGAAGGTCTTGGCCTAAAGATAGTTGAACAGTTAATACAAATTGAAAGAACTTATTACTGATTGTCAGAAAAAGTTATTTTAAAGATAAAAAACAGTCCTAAAGTCAATCTTTTCGTCCATTAAGTCTCGAAAAGCAGAAACAGAGTTATAGGTTGAGTGCATTCCAACTTTATGCCTTGCTTGGTTTTCAAAGGCTAGGAATTGCATTGATTGTGGAATTAATGATACTTGACCCTTAGAAACTATCCCACTTCCTCATTTTCTTATAAATTCTCCTTGAGGAGCACATTTTAATGGTTGGTCTCTAGATATCTATTGCACGTAATAGTTTTCTGAAGCTGTTGAAGCCCTATTTTGCATTTGAAGATACATAAGCTGATATGAGAAGTTTGAAGTTGTAGAGACCCACTGGGCTTGATGATTGTAACTGGTTTGAACATCAAATACAAGCTGATCTATGGGATCCTAATCTATTGTCAATGGTGATGTGCTCTTATTGTTAATTGTTATTCTCCTTTGTGTTTTCACTCTGTCCACTTTATCTGATAAAGAACAACAAATATAGAGCTGGGATTTACTCTTAACAGTACCCTACTCTTATTGATAAGCTCCGTCTCTATGTTTTCTTCCTTTGAAAGTTTCCCTTAAGAGTACATTGAAATCAGGTTAGTTTCAAAGCACTTACGTGATCTTAGATTGCTCTTTATGATTATCATCTGTGTTTTCCTATAGAATATGCTGAAATAAGGGTAGGTTTAAAGCCCTTACTTGATCTTAAGCTATTCTAAGTGTGTTAAATGTTTTCTATTGAAAGTACTTCAAAGCAGGCTAGTTTCAAAGCACTTACCTGATCTTAGATTACTTTTATGTTTTCCTTAAGTGCATGCCAAAGAAAGATAGTTTCAAAGTACTTACTTGTTCTTAGGCTGCTCTTTGTTTTCATTTGTTTTCTCTCCATTTCCTATTTGTTTCATTCCATAAAATCAACTTAAGAGATCCTTTTCCCGGATGCGGGTGCAGATGACATTGCATAAGGTGATGGGCTGGGGGTGCGGCATGACGGGAAGCCACCTGCCCACCCGCAAGGAAGCTGTCACTTGGCTTTTAAATTGGACTGCTCATCATTTAAGTGCATTAACTCCAGGTGCTCGATACAACCACAATTTCGATCCTCGATACAATTTCGCATGCTGCGACATGGCTCGGCCTTCAGTTCATATTTATGGTGGTTTATTGCAGAGGGTTTATTTTTGCACGGTCGATTGGTTAGATATTGTGGAGCGAAGCTCTAGTTCGAATAGAGTTCCCCCGCTAGTGAATCAGTGGTGCACCCCAGATGCTGGGCTATCCAATACGTGCACAGTTACTGGCAAGAGGAGCAGTCTAAATTGCTGTCTAGATTTTGGAGAAAATCTCCACTTCTCTCATGTTGGATCCTGCAAGCTTGCTTCAGTCTCTCTGTATCCTCATACGCCTCAGTCATCTGTCAATCCTTCGCTTCATTGGCTTCCTTGCCTTGCTGTATCGACTGAGAAAATGCCGCACCTTAGGCAAAGAATGCGTTGTAGGAGAGGCACCACAAGGCGCTAGATGCGGCGTTCTCCCTCCACCTCCAGCACCTCCTTTGCGTCCTCCTCCCATTCGGACAGCCTAACAAGAGTTCAAAGAGGCCGCCTTCTCCGCTCTGGTCATCACCTTGATTCCCCCACTCCTTCAACTCTCCCTGCACACACCCACACCGCGCACTTTTCATTCAATAGTTCGCTCAATCGACCCCGGATTACTGCCTTAATCACGGTCGTCTTCCATGAAGAGCCTCAGGCAGATTCTCCTGGCTCTTGCCCGGCGGAACGCAACATCTCGATGGCTCAGACTTCAGGGCCGAATGTGGGGTCGATGCACCCAGACAGTATGGACTTGCCGGGTTTGGAGGGAAAGGGTACGCAGGACCAGGCGATCAAGGACGTGGTGAGTCTACCAAGCGGGATGCAGGATGCGGTGCAAAGCGACATTGGGCAAGTGAGCAAGGCACAGGTGGTTCCTCCACCTCCCAGGAAGGTGGCCACTTCCGTTGCTGACCTGTACAAAGATGACTGGGAACCAGATGAACTCTGGTGCAGAGTCGTCTACGAACCTCCTGATGAGTAGTTCCTCCTCTTCATTTTGGTTTTTTTTGCTCCGTTTCGGCCCTTACTCATGGGCTTGTTTATGATTTTCCTGTTGTCTCCGAACATGCATCTATTTTTGCTAGATATGGTCTCCAGAACTTAAAATCTCTGGTTCCCCTGTGTGGGAATTTTCTCATTTACTATTTCAGACTGGTTTCCCTCTTGAAGGGAAGTCTTCATCTCTGGTTTTTTTGTTTAAAATGCCACAATATTGGGCAATGATCCGGCCTCGGCCTGATGTACTTTACTTCTTCTGTTAATAGATTACTTTTACTTAGAAAAAAAAAAAACTTAAGAGATCCTTTGACATAGATGACCTGCCCCTTCGATCACTCTTGAACCTTGCTATCCAATTAAATCCTCTTATGACTCCATAGCCCAATGGATTGAAGCTGCTTTTGCCTATCTTATCAGCTGAATCATCCCTTCATTTGCATACACCTACACCCTTTATTTGAACTTCCTTCACCTTCATCATGTCCTTGCCCAACAAAAAAAATAAAATAAAAAAATCCATACTCTTCTTAACTAGCCTAATATCACATTTCAAGCCTTAAAGATCACATCTTTAAAGATACTTATAGAGAGATCCCTCTTTGGATTCAGGAGGGATAGATCCTAGAATCCCAAAGTGGTTCATATGTTTCCTCTGCAGTTTGTATTGCCAAACTTGCAAATTACAGAGACCTAACATTCTGGCGACTCTGCTGGGGAATTCTGAGTGAAACTTCATCCTAGATACCTTTAGGACCTCAGGAAAACCCCTTGATCAAAAACCACATTAGCCTAAGTTTGGTAGTAAATCACTGTGGTGGACAGTAAATCTCCTTTAAGACACTCTAAACCTTCTACCTGGCGACTCTACAGTTCTTGAATGACCAAAAGACTCCACTGGTGATCAGTAGGGATGCTGATTATCTTTGCTTCCACAAGACTCCACTGGGAGACCAGTTTCCATTACAACATCATCCATTTTAAAGAAAACACATAGGATTAAGCTTCTTTGTTTGAAGATATTTTTCCTCTTAAATACTGTCATATTTGGCTAACCTTCTTCATTGAGATTGTTATACATACTGGCTTCAAGAACAATCCATACCAGAGCTTATCCTAATCCTAACCCCCCTGCAATAGTGGACAACCCTGAGAGTATTCTTAGGAAGCCTTCTTCATCTAGGGACCCAACTATTGCCAGACACATTCATAGAGCTAATTCACCACCTGATAACCTTACAGCTCTATCAGAAACTCAGTTTGATTCAGACTTGCCAAGAAATTCACCAAGAACCAAATCATTTAGTAGCTTAGATCAGAAAAAATTTGAGCCTTCAAACTAACCTCCTCATAGTGCTCAGCATATTGGTGATAGAGAAACCCCTCGATCCACACCTCTTGATATACATTTCATTGAAAACTTGGGTCTCTCTCACCCTAGATCTGCTCAACAGTTTTCTTCTGGTCCTAGCTTTTCTATCACTCATATACCTGCTACTCAAGCCCATCCTTTACCTCCACAAAACATCATCATGGCAGCATGGTATGCTCCCTTGGTGTTACCACAGCCTTTAGCTCCTTTACCCAATGAATATCAGTCTAAAATTCCTCATTTCATTGGTAAAGAATCCACTACAGCTCAACACCATGTAGATAGGATGGAATATTCCTTTGATTACATGGAAATAGAGGATGAAACAATTAAGATGAGGATATTCGCTTAGAGTTTAGGAGGAGAAGTGAAGAAATGGTTTAAAGGTTTACCTCCTAATAGCATCAATGATCTTCCCTCCTTACTTCAAACTTTTATAAACAAATGGTAAGTCAGAAGAAACCCTCTCCAAACTTAGCAGAATATAAGAACCTTAAGAGAAATCAAGGAGAGAGTGTCCAGGACTACTCTACTAGATTTAACAGTGTCTACAATGCTCTTCCACCACACATGAAACCTCCCCAAGGAATGGCCTTATTAAAATACCCTGAAGGCTTTGATGCTGATATGGCTTACCAACTTAGGGAGAGAGATTATAACACATTGGAAGACATGCAGAAAGGAGCAGTGAGTGTTGAGGCAAATTTGATTGAAAAAAGAGTTAGGATGAGGGCTGGGAAGAAGGTAACCTATAGGGATGACAACATAGCCTCTTCATCTGATTCCAAATATGATAGTCTAGCCAAAAACATGGAGAGGATGGAAAGAATGATGGAGAAAATGGTCATCCAAGTCAATAATCAGAACATGAACCAAAATCAAAACTAGAACCAGAACTTTAGGAGAAACAATCCCCCAAATAGACAAATAGACTCTGATAAAAAAGTCATCCCTCCATTCCAAAATCATTTCCTTGATGAAGTTGAAGGAATAATAGAAGAGTCAGAGGGAACTACAATGAACATGGTGGAAGTGGATGAACAAGATCACACCTTTTCCACAAAAGATAACCAGACCTCATTCTCACATTGGAACGAAGAAGGGTTGGAAACTGAGGAATATAGGTTAGGATTCGAGAATGCCATCATGCAGGTCCAAGAACAATACGACCTCATAAGCAAAAATAACACAGATAATTCCAAACCAAAGTCCTCTAATATCACTATCAAGAAAAGACATGAAAAGACTCCTAAAGTGACTGCTGAAAGCAGTAAATCAACGACTGAGAATTCTGGTAAAAACAAAGATAAGGACACTCAAACCAGTCACAAATCAAGTTAAGAATCTAGCAGCACTAGCATTTCAGCTAATCCTCCTGATAAAACAGCTTCAAACATTGTACATACTGAAAAACATCAAGCTGATCTTGCTAATAAAGCGGTGCCCAAAAAGACATAAATGAACCTCTCAAAGAGTCAGTCCCCTTTCAGTTTGGAGAATGAAATAGCCAAAATTAAAATTTCTGTCCCTCTCACTGAGTTGGCCACCCAAGATGTATATAAGAGTCAAATTTTGAAAGCTTTAAACTTGGGAGAAAACAGTGACACTATCAATTTAAATGATGATCAACCAGCTCTCTTGTTTGGCCCAAAAATTGAAGGGAAATTTCAGGAAGGAGTAGTACCTCCTTTCTATGTCAGCCTCAATATTCATGAAAAAATACTGCATAATGCTATGCATGAATCTAGAGCTTCACACAACCTTATGCCAAAAGTGATAATGGAAAGGCTAGGCCTAGAGACAACCAGACCTTACAAGGATTTATATTCTTTTGACTCTAGCAGAGTGAAGTGCCTTGGCCTAATCAAAGATCTTTGTGTGAATTTGACTCAAATCCTTTCCAAGTGCATGGTCATGGATGTTGTGGTGGCTGATGTACCTCCTAAGTATGGCATGTTTTTGTCAAGATCATGGGGTGCCAAACTTGAAGGCACAATGCAAACGGATATGAATTATGCTACAATCCCTGTCTTTAGGCAGCTTAGAAGACTATATAGGGAGGCATACATGAAGTTTATGGTTAGCAGCCCATAGAAACCTGAAAATTCCCCTCTATACTCTGTCCACACAGATCTGGATTCCTTTATCCTTTACAACGATGAATTCACAGACGAGCTAGAGCTGGAAGACAGAAATTCAAACAACAGAATAGAGCCCATAGATCTTGACATAATGGCAGTTCTAGATATAGAGGAAAACAAGAGAGAGACCTTTGAACAGTGTGCTGAAACAAAAAACCAGAGTGAACAAATTCAAGATTGCAAACAACAGATTACCCATCACTCTAAACCTCGTGAAAATTCCGAAGAACAAGAAACAACACAACTTGGTGCAGACCTCAGAATACAACATAATGATGAACATGGAATTAGGGATGAAAATGATGTCAATCCTACAAACAATCCCTTATGGTTCATGAATTTTGATGGGTCTTGCACTAAAAAGAATGCAGGAGCTGGGGTATGGTTGTGCAATGTTGAAAACAATCATACTGAGAGCCATGCCTTCAAGCTAGACTTTAAGTGCACAAACGACATTGCAGAGTATGAGGCTCTCATCCTAGGATTGCATCAATTGAAAAAACTAGGATCGAAGAGGATAGTTGTCTAGGGGGACTCAGAATTAGTCATCAAACAACTGAATGGAGAGTATACTGCAAAGCATCCTAGATTAAGGGCATACAGAAATTATACCATGGATTTTATGAAAAAATTTGTAGAGTATGAGCTTGTGTTTGTTCCCAGGGGTCAAAACATGATTGCAAATGGATTGGTCTGCGCTGCTAGTTCATATCGGAAATCACCTAGTGATAAACAGATCATTATCCAAACAAACTATAGCCCTACAGTGACAGATAATGAAAAATATTGGCAGGTCTTTGAGGGTGACAAACAAATAGAGGATTTCTTGCTCTGCAGGAATGAATTTGAACTACCTGATTCAGGCTCTAAGTCTGATGAAAACTGTTTAGATGAAGAGCCTCTTGATGAAGAAGAACCATCCCCTAATGTAGAAATAAACATGTTGACCAAAGAATTTGAAAAAAAAACTGAATAATACATGAAAACAGATAAAGAATACATTGAGGTGCTGCAGTCCAAAGACAAAAGAATACCTAGAGGATTAACACCCCTAGAGGACCTTTTTGATTTTAATGATGTGGTAAAGAAACCCACCATAGAACACACTGAATCAGATGTTGAAGAATGCAACATAGGCAACAAAGATAAACCTAAAATGATTAAATTATCTAAGTCTTTGCCTGCCCATATCAAACAAAAATACATTGATCTATTCAAAGAGTTTGTTGATGTGTTTGCTTGGAGTTATGAGGACTTAAAAGCCTATGACACAGAGATTATGCAACATAAAATCCCCTTGAAAGAAAACCAGAAACCCTTTAGGCAAAAACCATGCAGAATTAACCCAATACAATTGCCTTTAGTGGAAAAGGAAATCAAGAAAATGTATGAGGTAGGAATCATAGTGCCTGTGAGGTTTTCTAATTGGGTATCCAACCTTGTATCTGTGAAGAAAAAGACAGGAAAAATCAGATTGTCTATTGATTTGAGAAATTTAAACAGAGCCTCCCTAAAAGACAATTATCCTTTACCCAAAATGGAACACATCCTACAAAGGGTAGTTGGCTCAAAAAGGATTTCTCTGTTAGATGGGTTTTCAGGGTATAACCAAGTCTTAATACTCCCAGAAGATCAACTTAAGACAACCTTCATAACTCCTTGGGGCACCTTCATGTATGTAAAAATTCCTTTTGGACTAATGAATGCTGGTGCAACCTTCCAAAGAGCTATGGAAATTGCAGTTTTAGAGGAAATAGGGCACTTCATTGTAATTTACCTTGATGACATAACAGTTTATTCCAAAACTGATGAAGAGCACCTCAAACATCTAAGGAAAGTCTTTGAAAAATGCAGAAGGTTTGGGCTATCTTTAAATCCCAAGAAGGCAGTGTTTGGCTTGCAAGAAGGTAAACTTCTTGGCCATATTATATCAGAAAAGGGGATTAGAATAGATCCAAAAAGAGTTGAGGGAATACTATAGATTAGCCACCCAAGGAACATAAAAGAATTGCAGTCCTTCATTGGGAAGATCAACTTCTTAAGGAGGTTTATTCCCAACTTAGCAGAGCTCCTTAGAAACATGACTAATATGATCAAGAAAGAAGTGGGAGTTAAGTGGACTCTAGAAGCCAAAAAGTCCTTTGAATTGGTAAAACATGCACTTACCCGAGCACCAGTTCTAATCAGCCCAGATTTCACAAAAGATTTCCTCATTTTCTCCTTTGCATGAGAACATATTGTGGTTGTTGTCCTATTGCAGAAGAATCCAGAGGGACAAGAGCAGCCAATAGCATTTTTTAGCAAGGCACTAAGAGATGCACGCTTGAAATACAACATTATGGAAAAACAGGCCTATGCCTTGGTAAAGGCCTTAAAGGACTTCAGGGTGTAGATTTTGCATTCTCACATCATTGCTTATGTGCCTAACATAGTGGTAAAAGATATCTTATCACAAGATCCAGATGGAAAACAAGGTAAATGGATTGTAGTAATACTAGAGTATGATTTGGAAATCAAACCCACAAAACTCATTAAAGGTCAGGGATTAGCTCAATTAATGGCTGAATCTAACCTACAAGCCCTTGACATTAACATGATAGATGCCTTGGATGAACATGAAGGATTTCCTGCTCCCATTGTTGAAGAGAAGTTCCAAAACTCACCTTGGTATGCTGACATCTTGTATGTGCTTACAAATCTTAATGCTCCTCCTGATTTATCAAAGACTAAGGCAAGGTTTTTAAAGTTGAAAGCTAGGAATTATTGTATTTTGAATGAATGTTTATATTGGAAAAATTCCAATGGTTTATTGCTTAAATGTTTGCCTGAAGTTGATGCAGAGAGGATCAAGCATGAATTCCATGAAGGAGAGTGTGGAGGTCACCTCTACTGGAAAACCACAGCCAATAAGATCCTAAGAGCTGGCTATTATTGGCCCACCCTCTTTCAAGATGTCCATAAAATGATAGTTTCCTGTCACAAGTGCCAAATTTTTTAGGGCAAAAGAAAGCTCCTTCCCTTACCATTACAACCCATCATTGTTGAAGCTCCTTTTCAACAGTGGGGCCTAGATTTCATAGGAGAAATCCATCCTGCATCATCTTCCCAACACAAATGGATTCTTACAGCCACATACTACTTCACAAAATGGATAGAGGCCATCCCTTCTAGGAATGCCATAGATTCTATTATTATAAAATTCCTTGAAGACCATATCCTATCTAGATTTGGCTGCCCTAGGAAGATTATTACTAATAATGCTGCTGCTTTTGGCTCCAAAAAGGTGATTGATTTTTGCCACAGGTATCAAATTGTTCTTGGTAATTCTACTGCTTATTACCCTCAAGGTAATGGGTTAGCAGAATCATCAAATAAAAGTTTGGTGACCATCATCAAGTTACTTGAAGAGAATAAGAAATCATGACATAATGAGTTGGTGCATGCTTTGTGGGTAAACAGATTGACCACAAAGAAATCTATTGGAATGTCCCCTTACTAGCTTGTTTATGGAGCAGATGCAGTGTTTCCTACCAGCCTAGGAGTACCAGTGATTAAATTAGTCCAAGAGATACAATCAGAAGAGGACAGCATGGTAAGAAGGATCAATCAGACAATACATCTCCAGCAAACAAGGGAAGAAGTCTACAACAGAGCTCAAAAGGTACAAGAGAACATTAAAAAGTTGTTTGACAAGAGAACCAAGGCTTGTGACTTGAAAATTGGAGATAAGGTGCTCAAGTGGGACTCAAGAAGAGAAGATAAGGGTAAGCATGGCAAGTTTGAAAGTTTGTGGCAAAGTCCTTACATTATTCAGTCCACCATTGGTCCAAATGAATTTTTCCTGCAAGAGTTAGATGGTACAAATCTGTTTGGGGGTCCTGTCAATGGCAGGATGCTCAAACATTATTACTGCTAAAATTTAGAGTTTAAGGTTTTCACTTCCATTGTAAATACCATTGCTTTGTTTAGTTTGACAAAAAAGAAAAAATACAAAAAGAGAAAAGAAAAGGTTTAGACAAGCTTAAAACTTGAACCTCTGAAGTTTCAAAGAATGGCTCAAATCAGACCAAAACCTGAGCCAAAGAAAGAGAAAAGCTGGTTCTAATATGCTCAAAACTTGAACCAGTAAAGAAAGAAGAAGAATCGGCTCTAACAAACTCAAAACCAGAGCTGAAATGAAGAAGAGAAGTGACTATAACAAACTCAAAATCTGAGTCACAAAAGAAAGAAGTTGGATCATCTCTAACAAGCTCAAAACTTGAGTCACAAAAGAAAGAAGGATGCTTTAAAGTTTCACAATTCCAGGCCTTCACAATTTTGGTTTCAATTTCCTGCAAGGTTCAGTTCATGTGTAGCTGTCTTTATGCCATGAACCCACAACAAACCAGACAGTCTAATCCTGGTTTGACTGTTTTTAAATTTCTGTTTTAGAATGTAGAGAAATAAATCTGCTAGACAGTTTAATCCTAACAGATGTTAGTGTAGGTAGAGAAGCTATGAGGCCAACTGTCTATTCTAGTCTCATGGAGGAATAAGGGTAGAATTAGATTAGTTTTTTCTGCTTTTAATAAAAAAAAATGATGAAGAAGGTCTGCAAGTCTAAATGCACCTTGGCAAAAAAATGTTAGGATAGTAGGATGGGTAGGTAGATTGTTTGGGAGAATATTACTGTTGATATGATATTTTCATGATTTGTAGCAGCTGATAAAAGAAGAAGAGCATGATCAAAGATCAGGCATCTGGCCTGCTTCCAAAGAATTTAATCTGCAGTTCTTGACACCTTCAAGAAGATGCCATCCCCATGTGGAGCCACTGTTAGCCACCTATAAAATTTTGGCATAGCAAACATGTGGCTAAATGGTTTATAAGTCTTCAAGAGGAACATTTTCATTGAAAACCTGCCATTCTTGAAACCTTCATGTGTTTTTTTTCCTTTGAAGCAATCCTCAATGCTATGTCCATTAAAATGCCTCACTGATTGTGAAAGAAAAAGCTTCAAAAAAGGCCTCCATTTGCCCTATTTCATCTGCTCCAAATCCCCCATTTCACATCCTCATTCCCTCACAAAATCCCTCCATTAGCCCTCTAAATCATCAAATTCCCCTTTTAAAACCTTATGGCTCCATTCATTTGGTTCATAAATGCCCTTTTTCCCCTACCGGAACCCCCCATTTGGCCTAAAAAACACTGAATTTGGCCTATACTATAAAAGAACTTAGCCCCCGGGTGCTTATGTGGCTTAGCCCTGCTCCTCATGTAACCCCTAGCCCACAACCGGGCGCTAAAAGGGCCGAATATCCTTTGAAAACTCCGAAGATCCCTTTAAAAAGGCATATGAAACATTTCTATGATCCATTGAAGGATAAGCCCCGGAGGGCTTATTTCTCCTTAACCTCTCATTCATGGGACCGAAACATTGTAATTGAGCACTAAAAACCTTTAAAACCCCCGTCAGAACCCTTTTTCCTTCATTCCCTTTATTATTTCATAAAGCCCGACGTTCTGAGTTTTCGTCGGATCTCCACCGTTGATCTCTGTAGATCAATGGTTGTTATCAAGCTCGATCTCCACCCGATTCCTTGCCTTGTATTTCCTTTGTCACCCCGAGACCAAATCTGGACCATCCATACACCAGATCGAACGACCCACAATCAACCTGATGTTTTAAAACCTGCTAGTGCATCTCTCCTCATCAGGTCTTCTCCACACCGTCCGATCAAGATCACCAGATCCGACGGTTGAGGATGAGTTTCGCGCAAAATAAGTCTCCAAGGGTTAACGTTCAGGGACACACGTCGCCCAGTGTATGGAATCGTGTGAATTTGGTGAAATCCATTTCCCACCTCCGACACTGCGCGAATACCGCCGGTTGTTTTTCACTTATCATGTTTCCATCCTCCGCGTTAAGACTTCAGGATTCATCTCCGCCGTTCATCAATCTGAATCAACGACTCATATTCGATCTCACCCCTTCTATGTCTCGATCCAACTGACCTCCCACAATTTTCTTCCACCAATATCCACTTCGGTTTCCTTAATCTGACGACCCACGATATATCTCAGCCTCCTCTTTTGTCCGCTCATCTAAACCTTCAATGAAGTCCATTGGGCAATTGTGTCCGTTGAGTACCGTGATCTGACGGCCCTAAAGAAACCTCGCCCCCATTCACCTGCTACTTCATTCATCCCCCAAAATACTTCATTAATTAATCTTGACTATAGATCACTTGGGATTATTCTAATTCGACGGTCCAGATCTTACAATGCCCCAAACCTCTGAGAAAGATAGTGTTATCTTTATTCATACCCATTAGATTTATGGTGTCTTCATCATCAACATTGTTTTGAGAACTTTCAACATAGTTCTCTTGAAATGGAGGTCTTATTGTCTGATCAAGGGCTGATTCTTTTGATTTTCCTGAATTTGTATTTTTCCTAAAATTGGGATTTCTGATTTGTTGTTGATTATCCCATTGAGGTCTCCTTTCTATGTTGTCTAATCTATCCATCATTATCTCTAAAGTTTTAGCTAACTGATCTATTTTTCCATCTGAACTAGATGTTTCTTCCTTTATGGTTACTCTCCTCTTATTCCTCAATCTAGCTTTTCTGGCCAAAATATTTACTTCTACACTAACAACATATGTTTGCATTCTTTCTAATGTTTCAACATTTCTTTCCCTTAGCTGATGAGCCATGTCTGTGTCAAATCCATCAGGGAATTTGAGTAGGACAGAATCAGGAGTGGGTTTGAGATTATCTGGGATTGAATTGTAAACACTGTTGTATCTAGTGTAATAGACCTGGACTGTTTCATTAGGAGCTCTTCTCATGGCATCAAATTTAGATATTATTTGGAGTGGATTTTTCTTCTTTTCCCATATATTCAAAAATACTCTATGAGAGACTACTAAATTAGTTATACTACCAGGATTAAGACCTTTAAACCATTTCTCAACTTCCCCTGTTAATGTTTGTGCAAAGAGTCTCATTTGTACATCAGAATCATTTATTTCATGAAGCTCAAAGTAATATGTCATTTTATTAATGTGCTGTTGGGTAGTGTACTGAGTAGTAGCATCAATTTGGGGCATCTTACTTTGGTAATCCCGAGGCATGTCATGTAGGTGTGCTGGAAGAACTAGGGGAGCATACCTAGCAACCATAGCTTGAATTTTAGCTTGGCTAGGAGGTAGATTGGAAGTGCTTGGGGCTGAACCAAAAGTACTAGCTGATGTAGTTAATGAAGTGACTGATGAAACTGGAATATGAGATGTTGAACTAGAAAAAGTGGTGGATGAACTAAAAGATAAAGTTGGGGTGCTATAAAATGAAAATTGAATATGTGAATAACGACTTGGAAATGAGAATGATGAGTTTAAATTTGTAGAAGATAAACTAATGGATGAAGCTGATATGGGAGAATATGGAAATAGTATTCTAGGTTGTAAGGGCTGTCTAGGGATAAATGGATCTATAGGTCGGAATGTAGTGGAAATTATAGATGATGTAGTGGTATCTAAATGAGAAATAGAAGGTTTAGATGTGTATGCTAATAATTCAGCTAATTCAATAGCTTCATTTATTTCCTTAAGAATAGTAGCATTTATCTCTTCAAGTTTATCATGAACTTTAAAGATCTTTGATTCAGAATCTACTGAAATATTTTTCTATTTTGTTTCAAGAAATGAAATAAAAACAGGGTATATAACAACAATTTTTAAGTCAGTTTCTGATTTTCTTCTAAACAAAGAATGTTCAAACTTCATATCAAACTCTATGTCTTGTATACTCACTAACTCTTTTGGTAATGAATTGGCTCTATCTAAGGAAACTTTAGCATCTAAATCTTCTACTTGTTTATTCTTTTTTCTAATCTTGTCCGGATTGTCTACTATAATAGCAGGTTTAGGATCCGGGTTAGACCTGGTATAGTAAATTTTTCTAGAAGCCAGAATTACAGTTTTTTATAAAATGATACTCACAACTTTTAAAATAGTCTTAAAGGAAAAAGTTAATGAAAAATATTTCCTTAAGACCTATTTTAATGCTGAGGATTAGTTAATCTCCCCGGTATGGTTGCAAGTATGTTATCACTCTAATAATTCTTAAGTTGTGAGATTTTGATTTAAAGTCCAAGAACATTAGAGGTAACCACAGACCAACTTTTAAAATCTAAGATCTAGCCTTCTTAGGGTTCAGAGAGGGCTCTCTCTTTAAGATTTAACTTTGTTTTGATTATAATATATTAGGCTAGTTATGATTGTGCAAATTTGGTTTGGTGGGAAAAAATCACTTAATGAGATGGATAGTGGGAAATATGTTTTTCCATTGGGCTAAGGAGTCAAAATTCAAGTAGACAGAACTAAGATCAAGGTCAAAACGTCAAATATTTTCAGGGCAAGATAGATAAGTCTTTGAAGATCTTGGAAGGTTGATTTGGTGAAGTGGTTTGATCATGATAAAGAGCAATGAAGGATTATTTGATCCGGATAAGGAAGGAGTAGACAGAGGTCATTCGAAAGAGGGAGAAATTAAGGGTTCCCTACCATGGAAATCAGCAGAAAATATAGAAATGATAAATAGTAAAGACAGGGTGCTTTTAACAAATCCTGAAATAATACTGCTGTTTTATCATTCAAATTTAGAATACATAATGGATGAATGAAAACATGAGAAGATAAACAATGACAAGTAGAAAGTACTTCACTTCAATGACTCATCACATGAATCCTGAAATATGATTGTAGATGATTTGATCCAGTCTGCTACTCAAACTTTGCAACAAAAAGCCTTCTAGTACAACAAAAATGACTATAGAAATCTTCAGCAATTTATTCCACAATAATACTTCAAAAGGTGAAGTATATATACAAAAATGTTTACAAAATATCCTAGAATGCTTCTAGGAATTATCTAAGGAAAAATAAATACCTTTTACAAAAAAATAGTGACAACTGTGTAACAAATCAACAAGCTGTCCTATTTATCCAAATAAAATAGAAAACTGTTTGTGGAATAGGTGCAGCTGGCTGCCTTGGTGTCCTCTTTGCTGGCACAGATATTTCAAATCTATTTTGAAATATTATCTTCTTTATATTATACTCTTTCATATTTTACTATTTAACTCTGAATCTCTTTAACCTCTGATTCTCTGTAACCTCTGTAAAAACTGCCTTACTGCTGTAGTAAATTCTGTTTTGGCTGTGAAAAATTCAGCTAACTATTTTATCATTTTATCTGCAATTTGACTTTTACAGTAAGTTAGTGAATGATTTCCAATCTTCATCATTAGGAATTCGTATCTTTTTTGGCTTCTTAAAATTCTCATCTACCTCAGTATATCTAGAAAATGTGGGTTTTATGACAAATAAGTGTTTTATCTCATGCTGAAGATAAAACAAGTCTTCAAAACTTCTGTGTAAGACCTTCCCTGTAGGAATATCTTGTCCTTCTATTTTGTTAACTTTCTCTTTGGCATAATCTCTAATATTTTTGTTGTAGTCCTCCTGTGGCATGAGTTTATCATTAATGACCAGAATATGAGGCAAGCCTCTTTGCCTCAAATTTTCAAATTTAACCATAAACTTGGTTATGGCTATGTTCATGTTTTCACATTTCTCTTCAAGTTGTTTCATCAGATTCTTCTTTGAAATGACTTTCCTTATTTCAAGGATTGTCTCTATCCTATCAATAATTTCTATTTCTTCCAACTCTTGCTTGTTTCTACTATTGAGAAACTTGATCAATTCTGTGGCTTGGTCAGGTTTGTCACCTAGATCGTCTTTTTTTTTTTTCTGATTCTTTGCTTGTGCTACCTTCAATAAATCCCTCTGCTCATATATTACTTGGATTGATGGCCAAACATCATTTATGGCTTCAATGATTTTACTCCATAACTAATTTTTCACATAAGAAATTGGCTCTTTCAAGGTCAAATCTTTTTGTAGATTCGTCAATTCAGTATTTAACTTGTTAGCCCTTTGTTCATGAGTTTTAGCATTGATTTGGGCTAGCTTCTTAGTATCTTCAAGATTGTCAATCACTTTCTTCAATATTTTTGAAGTGAAATTTATTCCATGGCTTTTACTAGTTTACTAGCCTCATCAGAATGTTGAGCTGCTGTAGTAGAGGATTCTTTAGCTGAAGTTGTGGATGATGTCACTGTCACTGCAATAGCCAGTGGTAATTTTGGTGCCAACTCTTCTTCCAGATTTGAAGGCACAATAATAGTAACCATGGGAATTACTGTAGGAGTTTCCTATGTTTTTGTAGTTTGTCTTTCATGGACAAGCTTGTCCATTTGGATCTCCATCTCTTTTATCTATCATGTTAATTGAAAAATCAAGTTCATCATGTCATCTTTCTGATTTTTCTTTTGTACTATTTCTTTGGCCCGTCGATGTTCAGTTGGTGTAATTTTAAGTTATTTCCTCAATGCTGCAATATCCTCATTATTTTTCTTCACTAACTATTCTGCAGCTTTGACATTGGCAGGATTATATTCTACTTTAAAAACCAACTCTTCTAAAGACTTAATCCTAAGATCTTTAGCATATGAGGAAGCCTTATCAACCTTAATTTGATATCTCATGTTTTTTATGGTATTATGAAGCTTGTGAACACTCGTGGCCTTTGTAGTAATAGTAGAATATAACATCTCTGAACATTGCCTTTGAAATTCAATTTGAGCTAGTGCATGAATGCTTTCTATTGGCACTTCAAGCTCAACTTTCTTATAATCTGCAACTGTCTTAGGAGTCTTAACTGTTGGTTGGAGCACTAACATAATCAAATTTTTGTTTGAATAATAAAAAACTGATAAAAGTCTGTTTTAAATGCCTAGTGTTTGCTTCAAATATAGAGAATAAATCTCATTCTTGATTTCTTCAATCTTTGTCTTAATCTACCTATATTTTTCCCTGATATCAAGATCTTTTTCTTCTGCTGTCTATGAGGAAGATGCCTCCAAATTCTGTTGTTTCTCTATGACCCGAGTGTTTCAATTATCAGGATTTCCTTCATTTAAAATCTCTGTTGCTGGCTCATTTTTATTGACTGTAGGAGCATCTTTATTTGTCACTAGAACATATGTGTCTTCTACTTCTATGGTCACTTTTCCTTTATCAACTGAATTGACTTTAGGATTATTATTGTATCTAAGTTTAAACCTTTTCTCAGTTGTTGTCTCAGCAATATATATAACTTATTCTTTGACTCTCTTAGTAGTTTTTTCTCCTTGATTTGCAGTTTGCAAGGTGTGACTAGTATCACCCTGTTTAACTGCATCTACCAAAGTGTTTTCTAGCCACTTAGTTTGATTGACATATTGTTCAATCTCTAGTTTTTTCTCATGAATATAAGGTGTTAGTTTTCACTTAACCCTCATTTTGCTCAATATTCCTTATGGATCATAGTTCCATGAGAAGCTTTCTTCAAATCTGTACTCAAGTAATTGTTTTTCTGCTTCTTTTTCTGCATCTCTGTGATTACAAATATATGGTCCCACTTGATTCTTCAACTTAAATTGGGTATTTTTCTTGGCTGCTAGGAAGTTGATAGAATCAGAATTTAAGATTTTCCCAATATACTCTAAGGCAAAAATTCTCATTGGCACATAGGAAGTTTATAGGGTAACAACTCTGATTTCTGTATGTTTTTTATATAATTACCAATCTCCAGTTCTAGTGTGCTCTGATAGCTGTAGAAATTTCTTCATTTCATCACTAATTCTTCGTTGTTCTGTATTTGTCAACATATTTATCAATGGGTGGACAAAGTTATCTGTAAACTCTACATAAGTAAACTCTGTGGACTCTTTTCTAATCAAAGAAGTCCAAAAGATGACTGAAAGTGGATTTTATTCTATATCAAGCTTCTAGAGGGTTATAGGGAACTTGTATTCTTGGAAGTATAAAAACATATGGAAGAGAAATGATGTATATATAAATACTCCTTCATTTGGAATTTTGACAAGTTGATCATGGATATTATCAGCTATATACTCAGCATAATTGAAAATGACAAAAGGAGGTTGTCCTGGTGTAAAAGTAGATAGGAAACCTAGGATTGATTCATCAGTATGCTCATCTGTAAAGTATCCTAGGATAAATGACAACATGGAAATGACATGCCTAGACCCTTCTGGAAATTTTGAAGTAGAATAAGGAGGGTTGATTTGTGGAATTTCAACATGTAAAGGCATGAACACTTGAAAAATCTAAAACCTTTTGGGAAAATCAAGACCAATGTACAACTTTGTAAGTGCTTATATTGACAAAGGAACTTCTTTGGGATTAGGTTTGTGTTGTAACATCTAGATTATGGAATCAACTGTAATTGTAAACCGTACCTCTTTTTTGCATTCATCATTGCTCTATGTTCAGGTGAATAATTTCTCTGAAACAACCTAATAACCTCTAGGAATTGATGAGTGATTGGAACAACATATTTGGGTAGGTTTGATTCCCAAATTTGGACTTCTTCAACTTGATCTAAGGAATTTTCATAACTCCAACAATGGAGGTCTAACAAATTAAATTCGACAACTGGATCTACTATTTTATACTCCACATCTGCTAAAGGTGTGTGTTCAATGTCTACAATAGGAGGTTGTAGAGGATTTACAAAGATTGTAGTCTTGGAGGACATAGCAGGATTGGGTTTTGACATTTTTTATGCTTTCTAGATAACTAAAACTCTTTTTTTAGGCTTTTTTGGATTCTTCTGTAAGATTAAATGGTTTACAAAAGTGTTTTTTTACTTTAACAGAGGTTCTTGGATGAAAAATAAGTACAACTTGGTTTTCTTTTGGACTTAAACCTTCAATTTTAGCTTTCAACTATTCTTCAGACTCTTACAGGTTTATGAAATAAGAAACAAGGGTTTCTTATACTTCTTTCAGTGAATATTCGGCTAAATTGATTCAAATTGGGTGTAGAAGGGTTGGGGTTACCTGCAAAGTTTTTCTGGGCAAATTAAGAGTCTTGTAAGTTTTGCAAATGATATGTAAATTCAATTTTTCCTTTAAAACTATATGTAGTTTTAAAATAGGGGGTTTATCAAATTTTGATAGGGAATTAGCTCTTTTCGGGAAACTACAAGCTTTCTTTGGAAAAATAGGCTTTTACTGGGCTTAAATCTTTCAGAAATTCCTTTTCAAATGATAACAGGTTTGTTTTTATCAGAAAATAACTGTTTGTGGAGGGATTGGTCTTTCAAACAGGTTCTTAAGTGTTGGAACATGTTTTTTGTATCTTTGAAGGTCTCTAGCAATAATCTGAAAGCTTTCTCCAGTCCTTACAGCAAATACGAGGCTTTTTTTGCTTTTTTGGGATAAAACAAGTGTACAGGGTCTTCGTTTTTTAGTAGAAAGGATGAATGCACATAGAAAATGCAAAGAAGGGCTTTGATAGCGCATTATGAAGGTTTATAAGGTTTTTAGGTCAAAAGAGTTATGCATTTAATGGCAGTCATGTCGAAACTGAGGGCGATTTTGGTCTTCAAAGGAAAAAAACTGGAGGTGGTTATCACGTGGGTTTAGGCTGTAAGCTATTTTTGTTGGATCAAATGCGATCCAATGAGCTGCTGCCGCGTGGAGGAGAGAGATGGGTGTAAAACCACCCATTCACAGAGTTTGAAATGGGTTATGATCGCATAGTTGAAATTACGATATTGGCTTTTGATCGTCAGATTTGGAGATCGAGATGCGAACGGTTAAGATTTAATGTGAAAGCTGCTCAGCGGTAGGAGGTGGGGTTCGGGCTTTATTATGTGGCGGGGTTTAATGAAATATATTTATAACATAGTTTAAAATGCAAAAAATAGTGTTTTTTTTTATAGGTATGGAGGGATAATGTTATAATGGTTAAATAAAACATTAACGAATGTTTAATAACCAATGGCGTGGATTTATAATACATGGTATATAAAATTTTTTTAACTAGTGTTTCATGTTTATTGGGAGAGGGATTAAATCATAAGATATGTTTAAACCTATGGGGAAAAGAGCAGAGACTTTTTGTTTAGCTTGTAGGATAAATAAACCATAGGTTTAATGTAAATAAGTGGGTTTTGGGGATATTTATATAAAGAAATTAATAATATATAGGAAGGGTTAGTTTAAAGGTATTTAATACTTTAAGTTAGAAATTAATATGAAATGGAAATGAAATGAATTAAAATACATAAAATTTAAACTAAGTAAAGTGTAAATAGACATTTTTAGCTTAAAATTGTCCCAATTTTATTTTTACACATAAACTTAGGATAAAATGTATTTTGTGGGTTTTTGAGTGTTTTTTGAATTAAAATGAAATTAATCAAGGGGGTTTTAATTTTCTAAGAAAAGATTTATTTTACTAAGGAAAAGGGTTTGTATTTCTTGGAAAAGGGTGAATATGCTGATGAAATGGGTTTTCATGTAGGGAATCCAATATTTTTAACCAATCAGTTATTAAGACTTGGGTCTGGTCCCAAAAAAAGTCAAAGAAATGCTCTGAGCCTCTTTAACTAAAGGTTTAGAATACTGGATCATTGTGGGGGAGGGGAAATTAGTAATATTTGCCTGATGATGCTTTAATACATGCCTTACACAACTGCTTTCTACCTACCCATCATTATTCTAACATTTTTTACTTCATTTGCATGGGTGCATTTAAGCTTGCAACCTTAAATCCATTTTTATTTTAAAGCAATAAATCTATCTTATTCTAACCTTGTTTCATCCGAGGGCCCAGATTAAACTGTTGGGCTCCTCATTTATTCTCTAACTATCTATTGATTTTTCAAGTTTAAATTGCTAGACATATCTTTATTCTCTATCTAAAACATGAAATTCAAAACATCAAAAGTTAAGACTAAGCTATTTAACTGATCATGGATTATGGAATTTTGGACAATCTGCACATAATCATTATTCTTACAGTAAAAGTAAATAGTAGTGGCATTTTGACTTTCTCACTTTCAGGTCTTATTTTTATCTCTTTTTTCTTTTGGGGTTTATTCTTTTCTAAGTCCTTTGATATTTCTTTTAGGAATTTTACCCTCTTTTATATTTTTTTATTATTTTCAAATATGGGAAAACAACTTGCAGAAAGCAAGGTATGTACATATTTACAAAACTATCAAAGTCAATTAAAAAATTATGAACCCTATTATTATAGGACCCTAACACTACCAAAGATAGAAACTTGTTTTATTATACATAGCTTTTCCTTGTGCGAAACCCATATTAAAGCTTATATTTTAAGTCATAAAATTTACAATAGTCAATTGAAAATGAGTATTTGTAAAGTGTTGAAAAGAGGAAGAATTACAAAATTGCATTATGCACCACCCGTTCACTCAGACAAATGCACATTAGAAACCACACACAAGGAAAATTAACAATTTTAATCATTGTTTTCTCCTGCAAATTCCCTATCCTATGCAAATATCCATAGTTATAAAATCAAAATTCTATGTAATTTATCCTCCACACATACTTCATACTCCGTGTAGTAAAATATTCATACAATGAAACATACTAATATTCATGCTCTTATGCACATAACCCATCCTCCGTAAACATTCATATGATATACGATCGAGAAATGTGTAAAAGTATTAGATTTTTTCAAAAAATCGACAGACATTCCCCTTATTCCATATAATCAAAGCCCCGCATAGTGAAACATAATAATAATGATATATTACCATGAGTAGTTCAACATTAATTTCCACATGCACCTCTAGTTCTCTTGAAAATTCCCCATTCTAAGAAAAGCTTTGTACTATGAAATATACCGCACAAACCCTGACCTTCTGTAACGACCCTGGTGAAAATCCATGTAAAAGTTAATAAAAGGTAAAATAATACCAAGATCATGGGATGCGTATTCCAAACTCAATGTTGGGAAAAACATCCTAGTGAAGGTGTTCATATGGTTTAATAATGGCTATGGTAATTGGAAAATGCAATGGCTAAGGCTTTGGAAAGGAAAAGCGACATTTATTGGCATTTATTTATGAAAATAATGGAAATTAGGAGAAAATAAAGGTAAAGGGTCAGATGTTGCATGTGAGGAGGAAAATGAAGAAAATAGAGGCCTCCTTAATAAAAAGGCTCATGAGGATCAATTCATGGCTTTTGATAAGTTCAGTTTTGGAGCCGTCGTTTTTATCTCTCTCTCTCTCTCTCTCTCTCATACTCTTGGACACTTAGTGTTTATTGGAGCACTCTTGGATAGTGTGGCATATCTTTGGATTTTGGAGAGAGAAGGAAAATTAAGAGCAGGAAATCACAAGATGACTTTAGGATTAACAACTAAAATGGATTTTTCTTGCAGGTACCTAGTTGCATGTATGTTTTCCTCACTAGCTTTGGCATGCATGGCATATGCATGTGGTTTCTTGGTCATGATCTATCACTGGCATGGAGGATTGCCTAGATTGATAGTGGATTTGCCTAGCATTTCCATTTCTTGGATAACCATGGTATTGTGGGTTATTATTTTTTTATTGTTTCTCATGTGCCTTTGGATGTGGGTTGAGCTACTAGCTCCTGGATGCCTTGGTTGGACAAACGTTTTGGAAGCCCTGTAAAAACTTGGGTTGAGTTACTAGTCCTGGAAGCCTTGGTCATATAAACACTATAGAAGCCCTTGGTGGTTTGAGTTACTAGTCATAGAAGCCCTAATTGGACAAACTATCTAGAATCTCGGTGACATCTATGGTTTGAGTTACTAATATGGAAGCCCTGGTTGGAATAAACGATTTGGATCGCTAGACAAGTTGGGCATAGACAAATCTGGTGATAGTTAGTGATGTATGAATGTGAGGTGGAATCATTGGTTGATGGTTGAGGTGGTTTGGCCTCTGGAAGCCATGTTTTTCTTTTGATTGATGTGTTTTATGAGTGTTGGGTGTGTGTTATGGTGGGGGGGGGGATCACGAGGCGGGCGATAGCCATTCCCTGTTTGTTCCATCAGGCACAGCTAGGGGGTCACAAGGGGGGAGACATCGCCCCTGTTCAGGGGTTCGCAGGGGGCGGGTATCCCCCAGCTCGAGGTCCGAGGTAGCGCCACAGGAAAAAAAAATTGGACCATATTTTAAGTGGGTGGACCCACCTATAGTTTTTTGCATGGTTTTGCACATGGTTTTGGGGCATGATGGTTTTTGGCGCCTGATATTTGGTAGATCCGGTCATGGGAACTATGATTATGTTCTAATCCAAGGTTAATGGATTGGGGTTTATGAATTCTTCGACATGTATATATATGCATTGTAACAGTAAAATGAATATATTGAAAAATCATGTTGGTAGTCCCGATTTGGGATCTAGGGGAAAAATATCTGTGTATATCTATTTTTTATTTTATGCTCTCGCTATTATTTATTTTTTGTTTTTAAGAATTAGTTTGTAGATAATTTCTTTACAGGGCTAAAAACTACATTTGGTATCAGAGTTGCTTTAGATTCAAGGAGATGCCTTTGTTGCTGAGGGGTTTTTTGTGTGTGCTTGTGGTAGACCCTGTTCAGTGGGAGATTTGTGGGATCGATTCTTACAGTGAAAGAAGATGGCGAGCAGTGGAAAGATAGATATCGAGAAATTTAATGGTCAAAATTTTAAGTTGTGGAAGCTCAAGATGGAGGATCTGCTGGTGGATAAAGATCAGTGGATCACAGTAGATCCAGGTACTAAACTAATGACAATTTCAGATGAAGGCTGGGCGAAGTTGGATCGGAAGACAAAGAGCGCAATATGGTTGTGTATCTCAAATTCGGTATTTTTGAATGTATCTGGGGAAGCTATGGTGAAGACTTTGTGGGTCAAGTTAGGGACTTTGTACCAATCTAAGTCTCTAGTGAATAAATTGTTCCTTCGGAAAAACGTTGTATAACCTGAAGATGAATGCTGGAGACTCGGTGACAGAGCATATAAACGCCTTCAATACTATGGTAAGTTAGTTTTCATCTGTTGATATTAAAATATGAGATTAATATAAGTGCATCAGTTTGTTTTTTTCTATACCAGATTCGTGGGACAATCTAGTTATTGCAATAGGTAGCAATACAACTACCTTGAATTTTGATGAAGTTGTCTTAGCCTTGCTGTCGAAGAAAATGAGATGGATAAATATGGAGGGATAGAATGGAGATACCTTATATGTACGAGGAAGGTCCCAGAACATATTTTTTTTTTTTTTTTTGAGTGGGAGATCTAAATCTCTAGGAAATATTGTAAAGGTGTGTTGGAAATGCAGAAAGGAAGGGCACTTCAAAAATGACTTTAGATCTAAAGCTCCTGAGAAAGGAAAGGGATTTGATGATGCTCCTTCTGTAGAGGAAAAATCCACCTCAAATGAAGGTGGGGATGTGTATTTGGCTTCTTCTTCAAATACAAATATAGATCATGAGGCATGGTTGATTGACTTAGGTGCATCCTTTCACTACACTCCCCATAGGGAGTGGTTCTATGAGTATAAGAAGTATGATGGTGGTGATGTCTTCTTAGGGGATGATAGGAAGGCCAGAATCATTGGACATGGAAAATTCAAGTTGAAGCTACAAGGTGGAAGGATTAGAACAGTTCGTGGTGTCTACATATTCCTGTATTGGCCGAAAATCTGATTTTAGTAAGCAATATGGATGATGTAGGTGTATAAAAAGTGCTCAAGAAAGATACATTCAAGATGGATCACGGAGCACTAGTATTAATGTGGGGAGTTCAGATTGGAACTCTTTACAAGATTTAGGGTAGCACTGTTATTGATGGGTGAAACAGTTATGTGGTTCCTAAAAGTGGAGCAGAAAGCCTAGTTGTCTCTGGAGAGAAGAGCATGCTATGGCATCAAAGGCTTGAACATATTGGAGAGAAGGGCCTTTAGATATTGCATGGTAATGGTATGGTATAAGGTATGTATAATTGATATTTGGATTTCGATTTATATGAAAATTGTGTATATGGCAAGAAAAATCGGGTGAGTTTTCCTTCTGGTGCTAAGAGGGTGAACAAGATATTAGAGCTTGTGCACAACGATGTGGTTGGACCTGTGTCGGTTCCATCACTAGGAAATTATATGTACTATGTTTCATTCATATACGACTTCTCAAGGAACACATGGATATATTTCTTGAGGAAGAAATATGAATTCTTTGACAGATTTAAAGGATTTAAGACTCTGGTGGAAAACTGGACTCATAGAAGAAGATATAGGTGTTGAGGACAGATAATGGTGGAGAGTTCTGTAAAAAGGAATTTGAAGAGTTTTGTAAGAAGTGTGGTATAAAACGACACATTAGGGGAATGTTGAGGTCTAAAATGGGCTTCCTAAGGAAATTATAAAACAATAGTGGAAATAATAAAATAATATTTGGTTACATCATCAAATTTTAGAGGGAAAAAAGAAAAAACTACTTTTTGAACTCGTATTTTCAACTTATCTCCCAAAATTTTTACTCCAATTTCGAGTGGGATTACTTGTTGGATGCAAAATTTAATTCCTCATCCAAGGAGTACCCATGTTGAAAACTTTCGATGGATCTTGCTATATGAAAAATGAGAAATACATGAAAAACATGATTGCAATAACGTTTTTCATGTATTTTTCATTTTTAGTTTAACAGGGTCCATCGAAAGTATGCAACATGGGTACTCCATGGGTAAGAAATTAATTTTTTCATCCAACGATTACTCCCGCTTGAAATTTGAGCAAAAAAAGTGGGAGATCAGTTGAAAATATGAGTTGAAAAAGTAGTTTTATTGTTTTATTATTTTTTAATCTTTTTACCCTTTTACTTAAAAAATGGTGAATCATCCCCCATGGTTGAAATCATCATCTTGAATCATATTGGTTCTTATAAAGTTTATTTTTTTGTAGATTTTTCTTAAGAGGCCCATTTTAGACCTCAAAATTCCTCTAATGGAAGACTACTCCATTTACACCTAAGAAAAATGCAGTTGCAAAAAGAATGAACAGAACGCTAATGGAAAAGGCAAGAAGCATGCTCAATGGTACTTGGTTAGGACATGAATTCTGGGCAGAGGTAGTCGAGACTGCATGTTTCCTGGTTAACATATCACCTTTATCATCGTTGGAGGATAAGACTCCACATGAGTTATGGATTGGTAAGAAACCCTCTCTTTCACATTTGAGTGTATTTGAATGTGATGCATATGCATATGTTCCAAAGGAGAAAAGGACAAAGTTGGATAAAAAATCTGAAAGGTGCATCTTTACTGGGTATAAGGATGGTTTAAAAGGTTGCAAGCTTTGGAACCCAGAAACAAGGAAGGTAGTGTACAGTTGAGATGTGGGGTTTAGAGTGTTGGAAAAATACTGAGAGGGGGGGTGAATCGGTATTTAGATTTGACTGAATACTTATTAATTTTTCTTTCTCTAAAACCCATACGCTACTTTACTGAACCCAACTCACGTATACACGCGGATATCCTTAAGAAAACTTGCGTATTACCAGAGATCTTATTATGCATGTAATTCTTTACTTAGATTAGTGCATCATTCATTCATCAGATGTTTAGTAAGAAATAAGCATGTGCAGCAAGAATAGACTAAATCATCACACATATGCAACGCACATGAACACCAGGATTTAAGGTGGAAACCCAATTCGGGAGAAAACAACCGCTGTTGTCTTCTCTGTCTTCAATATTTATTATTTAGAAAACATAGTACTGATGTAGACTCATATCAGTACATAGGCTTCTACCTACAGAAGGCTGCAACCTTCTCTCGTTTTCCAGCTGCAACTGGAAGGGAGCTCCAACCCCCTGAACTCGTTTACCAGCCTCTCCTGGAAGGGAGCTTTGACCCCCTGATTCCAACACCAGCTTCTACTGGCTGAAAGCTTCTACTTCCATACTGAAGGCTTCAACCTTCAGACCCATTGCAGACCACGTTTCATCAATTTTCATACTGGATCAAACAACTTCAACACAACCCTTCACTTATCATCAACAAACGTACTTTGCCCAAACAGAATAGTGAAACCGCTGTAACCAGAATATCAGAAATAACCCAGACTTCAGAATAGATATGCAGATACAAACTCAACCCTGAACCTTCATTAATTCAAATAGCATACACTAATTTTCTTTACTGAAGCCGTGTACATACGCGCTTTCCTGCACACCAACCCACGTATACCTCTGTGTATTTTATTCTTCAGAAAACCCTATTTGCCATATGCACTTTTCATTAATCAAACCCACATATATACGCGCTTTCGTTGAACCAAACTAGCATATAGATCTGTAAAAGGAAAAATTTGCAGAACAGACCAGATCTATAAACTTACCCAGATTTCTTCATTATCTTCAGCAGACTTTGCGCCAGATCTTCACCATTTCTTCTTCTGCAGATCATCTTAGAGATTCATCATTTCTAGATCTAGAGATCTTAAACCTTCATAATATCCATGGGCGCATCATAGATTCAGATCTATTATAAACAGAGTTCAAACACACAGATATCTCTTAAAGAGATTTATTCATCAACAACCCTTTCATTTGCACGCCTTGCACTATGATCTTCTTTCTCCTTAAGTAGATTTAGCTTTTACCAATACCATGAGCCAAAACCACACCACTTCCAATGGTATTATTGGACGGAATCAAATAAACCATACAACGCTCAATACTGTGTGCCAAAACCATGGTAAAGTCCCCTGGTTTTATAAATTTAGAGCACAAATAGGCATACGCTACTTGGTACGTACTTTTCCGCGTACATACGCTACTTTTCCTTACAAAACCTGCGTATGCTTTGTGACATATTAAAAATAAAAATTCTCTGGCACATACTAGAATTCTTTTCTCTGTCATATATGAGCTGATCTGTAGATACATGATTCTTCCATCGTTAGCACATAGGTTGCTTATCATAGGCAACTCATCAATTAGGTTTCCATCAAGGACAACTTCATCAAGTAGGTTGCCATCAAGGACAACACATCATATTGCCAACAATCTCCCCCTTTGGACTTGATGGAAACCACGATGGTGTTTGATCACCACAACAGATAGATACATTAATCATAACCATTATTCAAACACCATGATATTCTCCCCCTTTGACATCAAGGGAAAAGGGCGGATCAAAACCAAAACAAGGTTTTTCTTCTCTTGTAGAAAGAAGAGCTCTGTAGATCTGAAGTGCGCTAAAGTTACCATGCTCCCCTCGAGTTCACGCTGAATCTTCAGACACATTTTTCAATGAAGTACATGACTCTATGACCTTTCCTATCACCAAGGACTCATACTTACATCAAAGATCCAACCAAGTGGATTTACATATGTGACTCAAGTACCCAACCAAGTGGGTTTACAAATTTGAACAAGTCCTTACAAGACTGAATATTACAATTTTACATCATAGGTCTTATCATGACCTTTTCATCAAATTATAGAAATAACTTATACAAATAAGACCAAATAATCTCAAGCATGAGATCAAACCACAAAAAATAATGAGAATGCCAACAATGCATCCTTTCCACAAGACCAAAGCTCCCCCTTAGCCTGTGCATCCTGAACACTTTCAACAGAAAATCGTCAAGGCATCTTCATCCAATATTAGAGAATGAAACAAAAATATGAGAGCTGAAACATCACCAGATATACCAAACAGCACTGCAGCTGTGTTGAAGAATGCTGACCTAGAAATTTGTTAGCAAACACCCATACGCGGTTTTCTGTGTATAAACTTACGTATATATGCGACTATTATTCATAAAATCCGTGTATCCAATTTAATCTTTTGAAATTAATCAGATTTGATCCTCTGCATGGAAGAGACTACTCCAAGCTTCTATCTGAGATATTCGAATGCATCCCTGGGCAAAGGTTTGGTAAATATATCAGCAACTTGTTCTTTGGAGGGAACATACTCCAACTTCACCTTTTGTTCAAGCACTTTTTCAGGTAAGAAATGATACTTGATGGGAATGTGCTTGGTCTTGGAATGCATAACAGGATTCTTTGAGATACTGATGGCACTTTTATTATCACACATAATGGAAATAGGAGGTGAACATTTGATTTGAATGTCTTGTAAGGTTTGCATCATCCAAAGAAGTTGAGTGCAACATGATGCGGTAGCCACATATTCTGCTTCTGATGTAGATAAGGCAATAGAGCTTTGCTTCTTGTTGAACCAAGATACTAACTGGGGCCCCATATAGAATGCACCACCACTAGTGCTTTTCTGATCATCAACATTTCCGGCCCAATCATCGGTGTAAGCATGAAGAGTGAGATCAGCATTCTTTGGGTACCATAGTCCAAAGTCTTGAGTTCCTTGTAGATATTTGAATATTCTTTTGACAGCTTGAAGGGGAGACTCTTTTGGATTAGATTGGAATTGTCCAACAATTCCAACTGCATGCATAATGTATCGTCTAGTCCCAATGAGATAAAGTATACTTCCTATCATAGATCTGTATTCTGGTTGATTCACTGTGGGAGAATCATCACTAGAACTGAGATTACATCCGGTTATCATTGGTGTACTTACAGGTTTGCAATCTTCCATGCCATACTTCTTTAGGATTTTCTTAAGGTATTTTTCTTGTGATAAGAAAATGTCATATGTTGCTTGTTGCACTTGCAAACCAAGAAAGAATGTTAGTTCCCCAAGTAAAGACATTTCAAATTCTTGCTGCATATCAGAAGCAAATTTTTGACTCATAGATTCTTCATTACTTCCAAAAATTATATCATCAACATATACAACCACAATTAATAGTTTTTCATTTTCAGTTTTTGTGTATAAGTTGCTATCAGCAGATCCTTTTGAGAATCCTTGTTGATGGAGATATTTTTCAAGACGATATTACCATGCCCTTGGAGCTTGTTTGAGACCATATAGAGCTTTCTTAAGTCTACAAACAAGTTTTTCATCATTTTCCAAGATGAAACCTTCTGGTTGTTCTATATAAACTTATTCTTCTAGATCACCGTTGAGAAAAGCAGATTTAACATCCATTTGATAAACTTTGATTTGTTGGAAGCTTGAAAAAGCAAGAAACATTCTTATGGCTTCAAGTCTGGCTATAGGAGCAAAATTTTCTTCAAAGTCTATACCTTGATTGATCATACCCCTTGCAAACAAATTAGCTTTATTTCTTATAACATCCCCATTCTCATTTAACTTATTTTTGAATATCCATTTAGTTCCAATGACATCTTTATCATGAGGTCTTGTCACCAATCATAATTCCCAAGTGTGATTCTTTTCAATTTGATCAAGCTCTTCATTCATGGCTTGAATCCAACATTCATCTTTGCTAGCTTGATTGACATTGTGTGGTTCAATCGTGGATAGAAATGCAAGATAGCTAGAAGATCCCACAAGAGTCCTTCTTGTTTGTACACCTAATCCCTTTTCTCCCAAAGTTTGAGATTCTGGATGATTCTTTTGAACATATCTGGATGGAGTTTTTTCAGATAAATCATCTTCAGGTTCTTCATTAGGTTCATTGTCTATATCATTCCTATTAGATGTAGAAGGATATATGTCATCATCGTCTTCATTTGTTGTTTTTTTCTTCTTCTTTTGGAGCTGCATGAGACTCATCAATAACAACATCAATACATTCAAAAATCTTCCGAAGTCTTTTATTGTAAAATTTATATGCCCTACTCCTAGAGGAGTAACCAACAAATATTCCTTCATCTGCTTGGGTTCAAACTTGCCAATTTTTTCATCATTATGTTTGATAAAGAATTTACTTCCAAAAACTCTAAAATGCTTCACAATGGGAGGATTACCATACCAGATTTCATATGGAGTTTTATCACTATTTACATGAACATGTTCCTTGTTAAGAATATTTACCACTATATGTGCTGCTTCTCCCCAAAATGTGTCAGGTGTTCCGAAATCATCAAGCATAGATCTAGCCATTTGTTGAACTATTCTATTCATTCTTTCTGCTATGCCATTTTGTTGTGGAGTGCCAGCTACAGAAAAATGTCTTTTTATGCCATGTTGTTCACAAAATTCAAAATTCTTGATGTATATTCTCCTCCTTGATCAGATCTGAGACACTTGATTTTTAGATCTAATTCATTCTCAACTAGTGCTTTGAAGATATGAAATTTCTCAAATGCTTCAGCTTTGTGTTTAAGCAGCCCAATCCAACACATTCTAGAAAATTCATCAATGAATAAGATATAGTATTCTTTACCACGTGGTGAATTTTTCCTCATAGGTCCACATATGTCAGTATGAATGAGTTCAAGAGGCTTTCTTGATGATCCTTCCTTGGCATTAAATTGTACTCTGGTTTGCTTGCCGAATTGGCAAGATTTGCATATGGTATTTTTAGGTAGAGTAATATTGGGAATATCACGAACAGCTTTAAGTTTGCTTGATTTTCTGATTTGAGAAAATATCAGATGCCCCAACCTTCTATGTCATAGCCAATTTTCTGAATATTTACTCAAATAACATTGTTCTTTGTAGTTCTTCAATATATATAGGTTGTTTGGAGTTCTTTTCCCTTTTATAATTGCTTTACCTGTATCAAGATCACGTACCACACATTATTTTGAACTAAATAAAACTTCAGTTCCTTGTTCACACATTTAACTTACACTTAACATGTTATGCTTTAATCCATCCACATACATGAAATTATTAGCTTTCACCTTTTCTTTTAGAAAAACAGACCCTTTTCCCTTAATGACCGCAGGAGTATCATTTCCAAATGTAACATTCTTTTCCTTTTCTATAGCACTATCTGCAAGAAGTTTGTTTTTGTCACCTATCATGTGTTTTGAGCATCCACTATCAATGTACCATTGATTTTCTTCACCTTCTGCAAATAAATCTATGCCACAATTTTCAACCTGTAATTCCTTCTTTTTCCACACTTTGGAGCTTGAAGGAAAATGTTCTTTTGGCTGGACTTTGCTCCTACATTCAGATTCTTCATGGAAAAAGTTATTGCAATAAGCACGTTCAACTTCATTTTGAAGAGGAGAAAAATTGTTATAGGTATTATTATTTGTTCCAATATCAATTATTTTCTTTCTTGCTTCTCTTGTCATGATGGTTTTATATGCAACACATTGAACAGCTTTATGACCAAAATTGTGACATGAGAAACATTGTCCATTGAAGTAGAAATTTTTGCGATCATGAAATCTTCTACTTGAATTTACCTGTTGGTTGGTGTTTCTTTGAAAGGTATTCTTGTTAGTGTTCTTTGAATTGAGATGGTCATGCTTTACCTGTGAAGATTCTTTATTCCCTTGCTGAGTGGCAGAATGTTGTATACTGGCTGTAGCTGCTTTTAGATAATTTGGTGCTGAAGTCTGAGAAGATTCTCCAATATATCCAAGACCTGTCTTAATAAAAGGAGAACGTTGTACCTTGATAATCTCATCTAAGGTTTCAGATCCTTTAACAAATCTAAGATTCAAAGTCTTCACTTTCTCAATTTCTTTTCTTAGACTTACTATTTCACATTCTAATTTTTCATTGTGTTTCTCCTTTTCTTCAAGCTGATTTTTTAGAGTTTCTATGGATATTTTACTTTCTTCTAAGCATCTTTTACTTTCTTCTAAGCATATTTTGAGTTGATTGAATTCATCAAGAAAATCATTTTCCTCTAAAGCATCCATAAAAGTATCTTTTTCTTCTCTATATTCTTTTTCAAATGCCATGAGAAGTCTAAGATCTTGTTCACCTTCTTCCTCACTGTCAGATAACCCATCACTGCCTTCATGAGTATAGTAACCTTTTCTAGTGCTAAAACGATTCTTATTCCTTCTTGCTACTTCCTTCCCTTTTCCATGTGTTTCTTTGTAAGGACACTTAGCAGCATAATGACCAACTCTTCCACAAGCAAAAAATTTGAAAGGAAGCTTACCTCTGAACCATCCTGTGCCAAGTTGGAGTTTCTTTACAAAATTTACCTCATCTTCTTCTGAGATATACCCTGATCCTTCTGTCTCTTGTACTTCTTTCCCTTTTGTAGAAGCTCTAAAGACGACTTCTTTGACTTCATATGGTCCTCCTCTTCTCATTTCACATGCAGTTAGTATGCCATGAAGTTGCACCACAATAAGATTTTGAAGATCCTGCTTTTCTTCAAGAGCAGAAACTTTTGACTCAAATTTTGCCGTTAGTGATCTTAAAACTTTCTCAACCAAAGTAGATTCGGTTATTGTTTCTCCCAGATTTCTCATACGATTTACAATATCATCAAGACATAAAAAGAAATTGGCAATGCTCTCCTCATTATGCATTTTTAGATTCTCATATTGAATTCTAAGAGTTTGGAGTTTAGCACTTTTTACCTTTGCATCACCTTCATAACTTAGAATGATTTTGTCCCATATTTCCTTTGCTGTATCCAGCTGCATGACTTTGAAAAATTATGATTCAGTTAGACTTCCCAATAGAGCATTGACCGCCTTTTCATTGGTTTCATAATTCTTTCTTTCCGTTGGATCTGTTGGTGTTGCGGCTGGATATTGATATCCTCCTTCAACAATAACCCATACATCTGCTCCCAGAGATTGAAGATAGGATCTCATCCTTCTTTCCCAGAAGATTAAATTGTTTTCGTTGAAGAGTGGAGGCCTGATAGATGTTGTTCCATCTTGATTGGTCTTCCTTCTAGTGGCTAAGCTTTTTCAGAAGGACCTGCTCTGATTCCAATTGTTGGAAAAATACTGAGAGGGGGGGTGAATCAGTATTTAGATCTGACTGAATACTTATTAATTTTTCTTTCTCTAAAACCCATATGCTACTTTACTGAACCCAACTCGCATATACACACAGATATCCTTAAGAAAACTTGCATATTACCAGAGATCTTATTATGCATGTAATTATTTACTTAGATCAGTGCATCATTCATTCATCAGATGTTTAGTAAGAAGTAAGCATGTGCAGTAAGAACAAAATAAATCATCACACATAAGCAACACACATGAACATTAGGATTTAAGGTGGAAACCCAATTCGGGAGAAAACCACTGCTGCTATCTTCTCTGTCTTCAATCTTTATTATTTAGAAAACATAGTACTGATGCAGACTCATATCAGTACGCAGGCTTCTACCTGCAGAAGGCTGCAACCTTCTCTCGTTTTCTAGATGCAACTGGAAGGGAGCTCCAACCCCCTGAACTCGTTTACCAGCCTCTCCTGGAAGGGAGCTTCGACCCCCTGATTCCAACACTAGCTTCTACTGGTTGAAAGCTTCTACTTCCATACTGAAGGCTTCAACCTTCAGACCCAATGCAGACCATGTTTCATCAATTTTCATAGTGGATCAAACAGCTTCAACACAACCCTTCACTTATCATCAACAAACGTACTTTGCCCAAACAGAACAGTGAAACCGCTGTAACCAAAATATCAAAAATAACCCAGACTTCAGAATAGATATGCAGATACAAACTCAACCCTGAACCTTCATTAATTCAAATAGCATACACTAATTTTCTTTACTGAAGCTGTGTACATACGCGCTTTCCTGCACGCCAACCCACGTATACCTCTGTGTATTTTATTCTTCAGAAAACCCTATTTGCCATATGCGCTTTTCATTAATCAAACCCACATATATACGCGCTTTCGTTGAACCAAACTAGCATATAGATCTGTAAAAGGAAAAATTTGCAGAACAGACCAGATCTATAAACTTACCCAGATTTCTTCATTATCTTCAGTAGACTTTGCGCCAGATCTTCACCATTTCTTCTTCTGCAGATCATCTTAGAGATTCATCATTTCTAGATCTAGAGATCTTAAACCTTCATAATATCCATGGGTGCATCATAGATTCAGATCTATTATAAACAGAGTTCAAACACGCAGATATATCTTAAAGAGATTTATTCATCAACAACCCTTTCATTTGCATGCCTTGCACTATGATCTTCTTTCTCCTTAAGTAGATTTAGCTTTTACCAATACCATGAGCCAAAACCACACCACTTCCGATGGTATTATTGGACGGAATCAAATAAACCATACAACGCTCAATACTGTGTGCCAAAACCATGGTAAAGTCCCCTAGTTTTATAAATTTAGAGCGCCAATAGGCATACGCTACTTGGTACGTACTTTTCCGCGTACATATGCTACTTTGCCTTACAAAAACCGTGTATGCTTTGTGACATATTAAAAATAAAAATTCTCTGGCACATACTGGAATTATTTTCTCTGTCATATATGAGTTGATCTGTAGATACATGATTCTTCCATCGTTAGCACATAGGTTGCATATCATAGGCAGCTCATTAATTAGGTTTCCATCAAGGACAACTTCATCAAGTAGGTTGCCATCAAGGACAACACATCATATTGCCAACATAGAGAGGTGAAATATTTTGTTAAACATGAAGTCCTACCAAAGGAACATGAGAAGATAAAGTTTGAGCCAAAGGAGGATGAATCAGACTCTACAACATAACAATATTCAGAAGAGGAAGAGCCACAAACTCCAGTTGTGAGAAGATTAGTTTGGGAAAGAAGGTAGCCAGAAATGTATATTCCATCTTCTTTCCATTCAAAATTTTCTTTAACTATCGCTGATTATGATCCCAGAACTGTCAAGGAGGTAATGGATTCAAAGGATGGAAAACTCTGGAAGGAGGCCATGGTTGATGAAATGGCATCCTTGCACAAAAATGAGGCATGGGATTTGGTGGATCTGTCAAATGGAAGGAGTCCCATCGAGATAAAATGGGTGTTTAAGAAGAAGATGAATGTATAAGGCATGGTGGAGAAATACACAGCTCGGTTGGTAGCAAAAGGTTATTCCCTGGTGTCGGGAATTGATTTTGGAGATATTTTTTTTCCTGTTGCCAAGGTTACATTTATCTATTGCTGTTGCGTTTTATTTTGAGGTAGAACAGATGAATGTGAAGACAAAATTTCTTTATGGCTATCTGGAAGAGGAGATCTACAAGAAGCAACCTGAAGGATTTATAGTGAAGGGTAAGAAAGAATTGGTATGCAGGTTAAAAAAGTCTTTGTATGGGTTAAAATAATCACCAAGGATGTGGTATCGGAAATTTGATACCTATATATGGGGACTTGGCTTCACCAGAAGAAAAGAGGATCACTGTGTGTATTTTAAATTAATTGGTGACCATCTTATTTATTTGGTCTTGTATGTGGATGATATGTTGTTGATTGGAAACGACAAAGAAATTATCCAAGATTTGAAGACCCAATTGCTATCCAAATTCGAAATGAAGGATCTTGGTGCTGCAAACTATATTTTGGGCATGGAAATTAAGAGAGATCGGGAAAAGAGGAAGCTATGGTTAAACCAGAGGAAGTATATTGAGACAATATTGCAGAGGTTCAATATGCAGGATAGTAAACTGGTGAAGGTTCCTATTCCTATAGGTGTAAACCTATTTGCTGAACAATGTCCCAAGGCACAAGAAGAAGAGGAGGATATGTCCTATTTTCCATATGCAAGTGAAACAGGTAGCCTAATGTATGAAATGTTTTGTATTAGACTAGACATTACACATGCACTGGGAGCATTGAATAGGTTTCTGTCAAAACCAAGGAAGGAGCATTGGACAACAGTGAAGTGGCTTTTTAGATTTTTCCATGGCACTAGTGATTAATGTTTGTGCTACTAGGGAAGACCAGGATTGGATAGAGTTTTGGGCATCCGTGTTTTTTTTTTATGAAGACTGGGGTGGTGATCTAGACCAAAGAATATCTAAAAGTGGGTATGTGTTTAGCCTATTTGGAGGTGCATTCAGTTGGATGGGTAAAAGAAAGTTTGTAGTGGTTCTTTCAACTACAGAGGTAGAATACATGGCAGCCACTCATGCAAGAAAGGAAGAAATTTGGTTGCAAATATTGTGTTCAAGTATGGGGTTGGTGCAGGGAGCTATAAGGATAGAATGTGATAGAAAAAGTGAAATTTTCTTGGCTAAGAACCATGATTATCATTCAAAGACAAATCATATTGATGTTCAATATCACTTTGTGGGAGATATGGTTGAGGATAAAAAGGTTTTTTTGTTAAAGGTGGACACTTTGAAGAATGCTGCAGATGCATTGAAAAATTTTGTGAGCACTCAAAATTTCTCTTGGTATAGAGAAAAAATGGGCATTGCAAGGCTGAACTAATCAAGAAGCTCTCTTGTAGCCCCCTGCAGAAAGAAAACAACAAGTGGGAGAGTGTTGGGTGTGTGTTATATTCTTTCCACGAATAGTGGCATGCGCGGGGGGGTCACAGGGGGTGATAGGCCCTCCCTGTTCGTTACGTCTGGTGTAGTGCCTAGAGAAATTTTTTTGGAACCTATTTTAGGCCAGCGGACCCGCCTATGGTTTTGTGCATGAATTTGCACATGGTTTTGCAGCGTGATGGTTTTTGGCCCCTGGTATTTTGTAGATTCGGTCAAGGGAACTACGGTTACCTTATAATCCAGGGTTACTAAATTGGGGTTGATGAATGCTCAACATGCATATATATGTGCTATAAAAATAAAAGGAATATAATGAAAAACTAAGCTGGTAGTCCCGATTTGGGATCCAGGGGAAAAATCTTTGTGTATATATGTTTCAAGTTTTATGCTCTCGCTATTGTTTTTTTTTTTAGAATTATTTTGTAGATAATTTCTGTATAGGGTTAAAAACTACAATGAGATCCCACATTCATCCTTGTAATATGGGCCTTGGCACGAGGGTGACTGGATGAAGAGATATTTGGCTCAATCATGTCTATGGTCGGGTGGTACGTGGAAGTCCCAAACTTGGTTGCACTTTTATTATGGCAATAAGAGCTCTATTACTCATGTATTGATGGGTACATATGCTTATTATTATGTGGTTTATATGGAATTTATATGCTTGTCACTTATGTTGTTTATATACTGGTTATGTTATGAAACCAACTCACAAAATAGAAAAAACGATAGAGAAATGACTTAGAAATAAGCATCTTTGATGAGACAACCTCCTTTACATTACATAAATGAATAATTCTTGGATGATACAAATGAAAAAACCTACCTTCTATATATAGTATTCTGAGGGGTCACAATATAGCAATATAGGGACCACATGGACACAAAAATAACAATAATGGGGCTACACCTATGCGACACAATAATAACAATATGGGGACTACATGGGCACACCAATAATAATAATGGGGTTACACTAATAATAATAACATGCTACACTAGTATTATAGGGACCTAAAAAGTCCCTCTCCTTCAAAAAAGTGTCGTCCTCAACGCTTGAGTAGTTTTGGCTGCTTATGTATAAAAATTATCATCCTCCCATGAGGAATCTTTAGCTAGTAAATTCTTCCACTTGAAGAGATACTTTGAAACTGATCGATTTCGTAGTTGTCGAGTTCTTGTTTCTGTGACTGCTTCAGGTTCCAATATGATTTTCCTTCCTCATCAAGTTCTAGAAATATTGTTTGAGGTGGGAGCTTGTAACCAATAACATTCTTTAAGCATGAGACATGGAAATCTGGGTGTACTCGGGAAGATGAGGCAAGCTCTAATTTGTATTCCATAGTACCAATATTTTGGGGCTATAACAATAACAATAATGGGGATACACTAATAACAATAATGCCAAGGTGACTTTTTTGAAGAAGCGAAACCTTTGAATCCCAAGCTCCGATAAAAAATGTTATGAAACCAGCTCATAAAATATAAGAAAATATAGATCAGTGACTTATAAATAAGCCTCTTTGAGGGGGAAACCTCCTTTACATTATATAAATGAACAAGTCTTGGATGATACAAATGAAAAAACCTACCTTCTATATATAGGAGTCTAAGGGGTCACAATATAAAAATATAGGGACCACATGGGCACAACAATAACAATAACTGGGCTACACCTATAGGGCACAATAATAACAATATGGGGACTACAAGGGCACAAAAATAACAATAATGGGCTATAATAGTAACAATAAGGGGCTACACTAGTATTATAGGGACCTAACATGCCCCTCTCCTTCAAACATTCATTGTCCTCAATGCTTTATTAGTCCTAGATGCTTATGTATAAAAATTCTCATCCTCCCATGAAGAATATTTAGTTGGTAAGTTCTTCCACTTGATGAGATACTTTGAAATCGATCGATTTTGTAGTTGTCGAGTTCTTGTTTCCGTGGTTGCTTCAGGTTCCAATATGATTTTCCTTCCTCATCAAGTTCTGAAAATATTGTTTAAGCTCCGAGCTTGTCACCTATAACCTTCTTTAAGCATGAAACATGGAAAAATGGGTGTACTCGCGAAGATGTCGGAAGATCTAAATTATATTCCTTAGTACCAATATTTTGGGGCTATGCAGAAGCATCCAAAACTACTCAAGTGTTAAGGACAACACTTGTTTGAAGGAGAGGTGTACGTTAGGTCCCTATAATACTAGTGTAGCCCCTTATTGTTATTAGTGTAGCCCCATTATTTTTATTTTTATGACCATGTAGTCCCCATATTTTTATTATTGTGCCCCATAGGTGTAGCCCCATTATTGTTATTTTTGTGCCCCATAGGTGTAGCCCCATTATATATATAAGGTTGGTTTTTTCATTTGTATCATCCAATAATTGTTCATTTATGTAAATTAAAGGAGTTTTCCCCCTCGAAGAGGCTGATTTATAAGTCTTTTATCTATCTTTTCTTCTATTTTATGAGTTGGTTTCATAACATTTGGTATCAGAGCTTGGGATTCTAGGGTTTTGCTTCTTCAAACATGTCATATTGTAATTTTCTCTATAAATTTTTTTTTATGGAGCTTCAGAAACATAAATTCTTACCATATGGATCCTAAATCGTGATGAACATCATGTAAAAATTTTAGACCTTGGTTCGCAATATTTTCGGAGATATGATTTGTGGGAGCTAGGGTTTTTGCAGGCTCCAACATTTTATCTCAAATAGGTGGCCGAGGGAAAATCATCATGACATCCATTTTAGACATTAGATTGGAATTCTGTAAAAAGTGGCCAAAAGTGCATGGAATTTAGTTTCGTTTGTATCGATTTTAGAGAAAAACATAGAAAGAGTGACACGTGGAATGTCGTACAAGTTTTCTCTACTGAACCAATCCATAATTAGGACATTGTGGGAGATTGGGCATAACTTTGCCTTGAGGAATCCAAATTATGTCTGACCCATGGCATTGGAAAGAAGAATTAGAGGGCTAATACAAGACCTAATTTCAAATATTTTGGATCCAAAATCACAGATATACATCAGGTTCAATATCGAGCTCCTCAAAATAAAAAAAAAAGTTGTATTGTTTTAAAAAAAAAAAATCATAACTTTTGTTTAAAAAATCTTTTTGAAATGATTCCAAGGGCATATTGAAGCATTGATATCAATATTGGGTTCTATAATTCCTACCAAAAATAATTCCATACCCATTAAGCCCTCATAAATCTCTACAATGATGCATGAAGAGGAAGAAGTGCAACATGATATATCAAAATTACGAGACCAAGTGCAACAAATATGACTCTCGCAAAAAGTAACCAAAAATGAAATGGAAACTAAAATGGATTGTTTGAATAAAGGAATGGAAGCTAATATGAATGGTGTGGAATCTAATATTGATGGTATATAACAAAACTGAAATGAAACATGGAAGGTTTGAAGGAAGGTTTGACAAATTTGCAACAGGAGATGATTCGTAATAGTGAAAAGGTAGTAGATGAAACTCATGATGAGAAAAAAATAAATGTTAATCATGATTTCATAGAATCTAATGTTGGATTTAAGACCCACCATATTCCAAAGATCAATATGAGGAAGTTTGATGGCAAGGATCCGGTAACATGGATACTACAAATGGAGCAATATTTTGATCTCCATAATGTGCAAAAGGCACAAAAGGTACGTATATTAACTTTATATTTAGAACCCAATCAGTATATATGGTATCTATGGCTTTATTATCGTAAACCACTTATCACTAGGTCAATTTTTACAGAGGAAATGATAGCAATTGGCTAGGTCCTTTAGCCAATTGATAAATCTCAAACAAAAGGGTTCAATTGCAGAGCACATTGAGGACTTCCAAAAAATGAATATTAGGGTTGAAGATATTCTGGAGGAGCATAGGATTGATTTCTTCATATGGAATTTAAAGTATAACATCCAACAAAAGGTTTTCCTTTGGGAACCTGATTCATTGGAGAAGGAATTCAAGGTGGCAGGAAAAGTTGAAAGCAAAATTATGGCAACAAGGAGGTCTACCAATCACAACTATAAATATGGAAATGTTGCTGCTCCTAGCCTTCCACAACATACAAGGTTGACACCATAAAAATTGGAGGAAAAAATACAAAAAGAGAAATGTTACAGTTGTGATACCAAATACAATAAAGGTCATAAGTGTGTTGAGAAGAAATTATTTTACATAGATTGTGAAGAGGAAGAAAAATAACAAGAAAATTCAAAACAAAAGGATATACACTAGGAACCAAACCTAGAGAAAGAATAAATGAATCCGACGATATATTGTAATGCATTCCCAGGAATTAATACTCCTCAAACTCTCAAGATAAAAGGCCATATCAAGAAGAAAAAGGTAATAGCGCTGATTGATTCGGGTAGTACCCATAATTTTATTCATTATAAGATAACTAAGGAATTGAATTTCTTCCTATATCCAGCACCAGAGTGTCAAGTGATGGTTACAAATGGAGGAATTATAAATTGGTCTTGAAAGTGCTATAATATCAAGCTAACCATTGGGGAATATGTATTGAATAGTCCAATGATTTCTATTCCAATGGTTGGTGTTGATGTTGTACTAGGAGTCCAATGGTTATAATGCTTGGGGACTATAGCTTTTAATTTTCAAGAAATTTTCTTGACTTTTTTTGGGAAGGAAAGGAAGTTGAGTTGTGGGGTATAACAGGGAAAGAGGGAAAGATATCAATTTTAATTTCATGAAAAATATTCTAAAGAAATAACACCAAGGTGTAATTGCACAATTATTCTCACTACAGGTTCAAGCAATGGAAGATCACATCGAGAATAAACAACAAGCTCTCCAAATATTAAAGGATAACCTCAATTTGGCACAAAATCGAATGAGACAACGAGAAAATAATCATCGCAGAAAAATAATTTTTGATGTAGAAGACTAGGTATTTTTATGGCTACAACCATACAAACAAATTTTCCTCAAGCAAGCTAAGAATAATAATAAATTATCACCAAAGGATTATGGTCCTTACAAAGTGTTGCAAAAAATTGGTACTATGGCATACAAATTGGAGCTTTCACCATCTTTAGGAGTATACCCAATTTTCCATGTTTCATGCTTAAAGAAGGTTATAGGTGACAAGCTCCCATCTCAAAAAATATTTCCAGAACTTGACGAGGAAGAAAAAATCATTTTGGAACCTGAAGCAGTCACGGAAACAAGAACTCGACAAGTACAAAATCAATCAATTTTAAAGTATCTCATCAAGTGGAAGAACTTACCAGCTGAAGATTCCTCATGGGAGGATGGTAATTTTTATACAAAAGCATCCAAAACTACTGAAGCATTGATTACAACACTTTTTTTAAGGATAGGGTCAGTTAGGTCCCTATAATACTAGTGTAGTACCTTATTATTATTAGTGTAGCCCCATTATTGTTATTGTTGTGTCCATGTAGTCCTGATATCGTTATTGTTGTACCCCATAGTTGTAGCCACATTATTGTTATTGTTGTGCCCATGTGATCCCCATATTTTTATATTATGACCCCTTAGACTCCTATATATATAAGGTAGGTTTTTTCATTTGTATCATCCAAGAATTATTCATTTATGTAATATAAATGAGGTTTCCCCCTCAAAGAGGCTAATTTCTAAGTCATTGATTTATCTTTTCTTCTATTTTGTGAGTTGGTGTCATAAAATTTGGCATTAGAGCTTGGGATTCTAGGATTTCGCTTCTTCAAACAGGTCGTCTTCGTATTTTCTCTATAATTTTATTTTTTTAAGAAATCAACTGCTTCAAGGGGGAAACCTCCTTTCCATTATATAAATGAACAATTCTTGGATGATACAATTGAAAAAGCATACCTTCTATATATATGAATCTAAGGGGTCACAATATAACAATATGGGGACCACATGGGCATAACAATAACAATAATGGGGCACACCTATGGGGCACAAAAATAACAATATGGGGACGACATGGGAACAACAATAAAAATAATGGGGCTACACTAATAACAGTAAGGTGCTACACTAGTATTATAGGGACCAAACAAGTTATGAATGTGTTTTATAAAATTGATGATGTATGGCTCTCATCATGTTTTAGTTTGTAAATGAATGAACACTGAATGTATGACCTAATATATGATAATGTAACTAAAGTGATGAAGCAACAATGCTTCTTAGTGATTATCAGTTAAGTATGAGACCTCTATGGTGAGATATTTTTTTTAAACTTGTAGATTGCATATTTTTGACATGTTTGACGAAATTTTTGTCATGGCTAGTGGGGGTCAAATCAAGTCCTTGTTCAAGTAATTTCCTTTGTATCATTATTTTTTTTGTTATATTTCATTCTTGAAAGTGTCATGGGGTAATGGGAAGTTATCTGATCCTTGGGCCTGAAAAAGTGGCACAAAAATCAGGGTCGCAAGCTTGGAACTACTGGGAAAATTGCTCAGTTGCATGCATGACCATGCCGTGGGAGCTACTAGAGGTTCCTAGTCACACTCTTTCCCATATCAACAGAGTTATTGGGGGATTGATGCACTATAATGTTAGTTTGAGTAAGGGGCTAGCCTCTTGTAAGGTTTGGATGGCTCCTGGGTATCCTATAGCAGGTGAAAAAGGTCTATGTTGTTGTGTTCCATCGTTTCCACTTCCTTAACTGACACATAGGGAGTTGAATCATATCATAGTAACTCTTCATCACATTTTTACCCCCGTTGGACAGTTACTTCGGTATATTTAGGAGAATTGTGTTACAAAGTGGTATCAGAGCATGGTTCACCCATCAAAGTGGATGGGGGGTGTGTTGGTCATGCATTCATGTCGATTTCATGTGTGTTTTGTATGCTTTTTGTCTATGTGCTTGTTGCATAGGCATGGTGTTGGTCATGATTGCATTAATGTCACCATGTGAGGGTTTATGGGGTTGTTGTGGAATGTGTCATCATGAGTGTATGATTGGTTATGCGTTGTTTATGCATGTAAAGTGCTTACATTTTTTCAAGTGTACATTGGTATGGTTGTTGTTGTCATGCATGGGGTCATGGTATGTATGATATGGTTGTGCATTGATGAATGGGTTATGTCTAGAATGATGTTTATATATTTCTTCATCTATGTACTATATGATTGCATGATATTATGAGTATGTGTATACATGTATTATATTGATTTTTTTATCTTGCAGGAGATATCCTCTCCGAATGATGCTAAGATAAGTTGGTTTTTTTATGATTTGGTTGAACTGACATAGTATGCCTTGTAGGAGAGAAACCAACACGACTAGCAAGATGGTAGACTACAAAGATTACCCCTATGAATAATATGAGCAGCAAGGTGTTGGGCACTCTTCTGACTTCGAAAACACATTGAGGTGTTTGAAGGAAGAAATAAGGAGTTGCAAAGCAAATAATGATAGAATCATACAGGCACAAAAGAAGCAAGCAGAGGACAATGCGGTAATTCTTCAGAGTTTTCTAGAATTGTAGAAACAAGGACCACTCTAGATCATCTATGGATAGGAGGATGGGACCAATGGGGAATATTTTTAGTACATCTCATAGTGGTGAGAGGTCAGATAGAGATGACATGATAAGAGATGGCAGGTTCTTATCCACTCCAAATAGGAGAGGTGATAGACACATTAATAACAATAATGCCAATATGACCTGTCTGAAGGAGCGAAACCATAGAATCCAAAGATATGATATCAAATGTTATGAAACCAACTCACAAAATAGAAGAAAAGATAGATCAATGACTTAGAATCAACCTCTTCAAGTGCAAAACCTCCTTTACTTTACATAAATGAACAAGTCTTGGATGATACAAATGACAAAACCTACCTTCTATATATAGGAGTCTAAGGGGTCACAATATAACAATATGGGGACCACATGGGCATAAAAATAATGATAATCGGTCTACACCTATGGGGAAAAATAACAACATGGGGACTACATGGGAACAACAATAACAATAATGGGGCTACACTAATAACAATAAGGGGCTACACTAGTATTATAGGTACCTAACATGCCCCTTTCCTTCAAACATGTGTTGTCCTCAATGCTTGAGTAGTTATATATTCTTAAGTATAAAAATTATCATCCTCACATGAGGAATATTTAGTTGGTAAGTTTTTCCACTTGATGAGATATTTTGAAATTGATCGATTTTGTAATTTTCGAGTTTTTGTTTCTGTGACTACTTCAGGTTCTAATATGATTTTTCCTTCATCATCAAGTTTTGAAAATATTGTTTGAGCTAGGAGCTTGTCACCTATAACCTTCTTTAAGCATTAAACATGGAAAAATGGGTGTACTCAGCAAGATCTCAGAAGCTCCAAATTATATTCCTTAGTACCAATATTTTGGGGATATACAGAAGCATCCAAAACTACTCAAGTGTTAAGGAAAACACTTGTTTGAAGGAGAGGAGTATGTTAGGTCCCTATAATACTACTGTAGCCCCATTATTGTCATTTTTGTGCACATGTGCTCCCCATATTGTTATATGGTGACCCCTTAGACTCCTATATATAGAAGGTAGGTTTTTTCATTTGTATCATCCAATAATTGTTCATTTATGTAATTTAAAGGAGGTTTCCCCCTCGAAGAGGCTAATTTATAAGTCATTTATCTATATTTTCCTTCATTTTATGAGTTTTTTTATTAACATTTGGTATCATAGCTTGGGATTCTAGGGTTTGCTTCTTAAAATAGGTCATATTGTAATTTTGTCTATAACATTTTTTATACGGGGCTTCAGAAACTGAAATTATTACCATGTGGATCTGAAATCATGATGAATATCATGTAAATATTTTAGACCTTGGTTCGAAATATTTTCAGAGATATGATTTGTGGAAGCTAGGGTTTTTGCAAGCTCCACATCTTAAACAGGTGGCTGAGGGAAATCATCCTAACTTTCGTTTTATACATCATATTGGAATTTTGTAAAAAGTGCTTGAAATTTCATGGAATTTAGTTTTGTTTGTATATATTTTAGAGCCAAAGGTAGAAACAGTGACACGTGGAACGTTTTACAAGTTTTCTCTACTGAACCAATCCATAATTAGGACATTGTGGGAGATCAGGCATAACTTTTTCTTGAAGAATCCAAATTAGGTATGACCCATGGCATTGGAAAGAAGACTCAGAGGGCTATTGAAAGACCTAATTTCAAATATTTTGGATCCAAAATAATAGAGATACATTAGGTTCAATATCGAGCTCCTCAAAAGAAAAAAAAAGTTGTATTTTTTTTTTTAAAGTGCATAATTTTTTCTTAAAAAATCATTTTGAAGTGATTCCAAGGGCATATTGAAGCATTTATATCAATATTGGGTTCTATAATTCCTACCAAAAATAATTCCACACCCATTAAGCCCTCATAAATCTCTACAATGATGCATGAAGAGGAAGAAGTGCAGCATGATATATCAAAATTACGAGACCAAGTGCAATAAATATGACTCTCGCAAAAAGTAACCAAAAATGAAATGGAAACTAAAATGGATTGTTTGAATAAAGGAATGGAAGTTAAGATCGATGGTATATAAGAAAAATTAAAAGGCAACATGGAATCCATGAAGAATGATATAAAAGCAGACATGGAAAGTTTTAAGGAAGGTTTGGAAAAGTTTCTACAAGAAATAGTTCCTAATTGTGAAAAGGTAGTTGATGAAACTCAGGATGAGAACAAAATAAATATTAATCATGATTTCATAGAATCTAATTTTGGATTTAAGACCCACCATATTCCAAATATAGAAATGAGGAAGTTTTATAGCAAGGATCCAATAGCATGGATACTACAAATGGAGAAATATTTTGATCTCCATAATATGAAAAGCACACAAAAGGTACGCATTGCAAATTTATATTTAGAACCCAATCAGTATGTATGGTATCGATGGATTTGTTCTTGTAAACCACTTGTCACTAGGTCAATTTTTATGGAGGAAATGATAGCACATTATGAGGATACAAAGAGAAACACCTACTTTAGCCAATTGATAAATCTCAAACAAAAGGGTTCCATTGCAAAGCACATTGAGGACTTCCAAAAAATGAATATCAGGGTAGCAGATATTCCAGAGGATCATAGTATTGATTTATTCATATGGATTTTAAAGGATAACATCCAACATGAGGTTCACCTTTGGGAACCTGATTCATTGGAGAAGGAATTCAAAGTGGCAGGAAAAGTTGAAGAAATTACTTTACATAGATTGTGAAGAGGAAGAAAAAGAACAAGAAAATTCAAAAGAAAAGGATATACACTAGGAACCAACCCTAGAGAAAGAAGAAATGAATCCGAAAATATATTGTAATGCATTGGCAGGAATTACCACTCCTTAAACGCTCAAGATAGAAGGACATATCAAGAACAAAAGGTAATAGTGTTGATTGATTCGGGTAGTAACCATAATTTTATTCATTATAAGATAGCTAAGGAATTGAATTCCTTCCTATATCTAGCACCATAGTGTCAAGTTATGGTTGCAAATGGAGGAATTATAAATTTCTCTAGAAAGTGCCATAATATCAAGCTAACCATGGGGGAATATGTATTGAATATTCCAAAGATTTTTATTCCAATGGGTGGTGTTGATGTTGTACAAGGAGTCCAATGGTTACAATCCTTGGGGAATGTAGCTTTTAATTTTCAAGAACTTTTCTTAATTTTTTTTGGGAAGGAAAGGAAGTTGAGTTGCGAGGTATTGCAAGGAAAATGGGAAATATAATTAGTTATAATGCCATGAAAAATATTCTGAAGAAATATAAACGAGGCATAATTGCACAATTATGCTCACTAGAGGTTCAAGCAGTGGAAGATCACATTGAGCATCAACAACAAGGTCTCAAACTCTTAAAGGATAACCTCACTTTGGCACAGAATCGAATGAAACAACAAGAAAATAAAAATTGCAGAAATATAAGTTTTGAAGTAGAAGTCTGGGTATTTTTATGGCTACAACCATACAAAAAAATGTTCTTCAAGAAAGCTAAGAATGATAATAAATTATCACCAAAGTATTATGGTTCTTACAAGGTGTTGCAAAAAATTGGTACTATGGCATACAAATTGAAGCTTCCGCCATCTTCTTGAGTACACCCATTTTTCCATGTTTCAAGCTTAGAGAAGGCTATAAATGACAAGCTCCCATCTCAAACAATATTTACAGAACTTGACGAGGAAGAAAAAATTATATTGGAACCTAAAGCAATCACGGAAACAAGAACTCGACAACTATAAAATCGATCAATTTTAAAGTATCTCATCAAGTGGAATAACTTACCAGATGAATATTCCTCATGGGAGGATGAGAATTTATACAGAATCATCCAAAACTACTCAAGAACACAACACTTGTTTTAAGTAGAGGGGCATGTTAGGTCCCTATAATACTAGTGTAGCCCCTTATTGTTATTAGTGTAGACCCATTATTGTTATTTTTGTGCCCATGTAGTCCCCATATTGTTATTATTGTGCCCCAGAGTTGTAGCCCCATTATTGTTATTTTTGTCCCCATGTGGTCCCCATATTTTTATATTATGACCCCTTAGACCCCTTAGACCCCTATATATAGAAGGTAGGTTTTGTAATTTCTATCATCCAAGAATTGTTCATTTATGTAGTCTAAATGAGGTTCCCCCCTCGAAGATGCTGATTTCTAAGTCGTTGATCTATATTTTCTTCTATTTTGTGAGTTGGTTTTATAACATTTGGTATTAGAGCTTGGGATTATAGGGTTTTGCTTATTCAAATAGGTCATATTTGTATTTTCACTATATATATATATATATATATATATATATATATATATTAAGAAATCAGCCTCTTCCAAGGGGGAACCTCCTTTACATTACATAAATGAACAATTCTTGGATGATACAAATGAAAAAACATACCTTCTATATATAAGAGTATAAGGGCTCACAATATAATAATACGGGGACCACATGGGCACAACAATAAAAATAATGGGGCTACATGTATGGGGCACAAAAATAACAATATGGGGACAACATGGGAACAACAATAAAAATAATGGGGCTACACTAATAACAGTAAGGTGCTACACTAGTATTATAGGGACCTAATAGGTTATGAATGTTTTTTATAACATTCATGATGTATGGCTCTCATCATGTTTTAGTTTGTAAATGAATTAAAAATGAATGTATGACCTAATAGATGATAACACAACTAATGTGATGAGGAAAAAATGTTTCTTAGTGATTTAGAGTTAAGTATGAGACCCCTATGCTAAGATATTTTGTTTAAACTTGTAGATTACATATTTTTGACATGTTTGACGAAATATTTCTCATGGCTAGTAGGGGTCTAGTCATGTCCTTGTTCAAGTAATTTCATTTGTATCATTATTTTGTTGTTATATTTCATTCTTGAAAGTGTCATGGAGTTATGGGAGGTGAATTGAGCCCCGAGCCTGAAAAAGTGGCACAAAAATCAGGGTCATGGGCTCAAAACTACCAGGAAAATTTCCCAGTCGCATGCATGACCATGTTATGGGAGCAAATGGAGGGTCCTAGTCACACTCTTTCCCATATCAACAGAGTGTTTGGGGGATTGATGCACTAAAATGTCAAATTGAGTAAGGGGATAGCCTCCTAGAAGATTTGGATGGCTCCTAGGTGTCCTGTACCAGGTGCAGAAGGTCTATGTTGTTGTGTTCCATCGGTTCAACTTGCTTAACTGACACATGGGGAGTTGAATCATATCATAGTAACTATTCATCACATGTTTATCCCTGTTGGACAATTAATTGAGTAGATGTGGGAGAAGGGTGTTACAAAGTCATATCAGAGCATGGTTCACCCCTTGAAGTGGATGGGGGGTGTGTTGGTCATCAATTCATGTCGATTTCATGTGTGTTTTGTATGATTTTGGTCTATTTTCTTGTTGCATATGCATGGTGTTGGTCATGATTGCAGTAATGTGACCATGTGAGGGTTGATGGAGTTGTTGTGGAGTGTGTCATCATGAGTGTATGATTGGTTATGAATTTTTTATGCATTTCAAGTGCTTACATGTTTTCAAGTGTACATTGGTATGGTTTTTTTTATCATGCATGGAGTCATGGTATGTATGATATGGTCATGCATTGATGACTGGATTATGGCTAGAATGATGTTTATATGTTATTTTATCTATGTAATATATGATTACATGATGTTATTATTATGTGTATACATGTATTACGTTGATTTGACTATCTTGTAGGAGATATACTCCCTGAATGATGATAAGGTACATTGGTTTGTTTATGATTTGGTTTAGCTGACATAGTATGCCTTGCAGGAAAGAAACCAAGACGACTAGAAATATGGCAAACTATAGAGATTAGCCCTATGAATCAAATGATAAGCATGGTGTTGGGAACTCTTCCGACTTAGAAAACATATTGAGTTGTTTGAAGGAAGAAATAAGGAGTTGCAAAGCAGATAATGATACAGTGATACAGGCATAGGAAAATCAAGTAGAGGTCAATACCGTAATTCTTGAGAGTTTGTCAAAATTGTAGAAACAAGGATCACTCTAAATCAGATATGGATAGGAGGATGGGACTAATGGGGCATATTTGTAATAAGTCTCATGGTCATCAGAGGTTGGATAAAGATGACATGATCAAAGATGGAAGGTTCTTAGACACTCCAAATAGGAGAGGTGATAGACAAAGATACTATTCTAGTTCTGGTTCTGACAGGAACTATGATCGTCATCATTATCATCCTTACAAGAGGAGTGGTAGGGTATATTTTCTGGATGAGTTAAATAAAACCAAGCCACTTACATTTGATTTGGAAATAAAGAAATCACACGATGAAAAATCATGGTTTCTTGGAATGAATAAGTTCTTCAAGTTACATGATTACTTAGAGAATATGAAGGTTGGAATAGATACATTCAGTCTTAAAGGTAAAGAAGATATCTTGTTGGAATACCTAAATAATGTCAAATATATTTATGAGGAATTGACTAGGAGTGAATTCGATAGAATATTCGGGAAGAAGTATCTATAAGAGAGATACTATGACGATAGCAAAAAAGAGTTCTATGAGCTAAAAATGGGCTCTATGACTAATGAGGAGTACACTAGTAGATTGAAGGTTCTAGAGTTCTTGAGATATGTGCCTTACCTCAAGGAGGAGAAGGCCAATATTCAATGATTCATCAGTGATTTTTTGTCAACATTCAAAGAGATCATTGAGTTTGATGAGCCTAGATTATTGGAGGAGGTCATTTGAAAGCTAAATCATTGTTATGAGCAATCAAAGTGCAGATCAACGACTAAGCTAGATTGGAAAGTTAATGCAAAGAACAAAGGAAAATGGGACAAGAAGCGAGAAATACCTTAGGGTACATGTAATAAAGAGAATGCAATGCCATCAAACAAGTTCAATGCATATGACAGAGGACAAGGACTTCGATCTGAGGATCAAAATAAGGATTAAGGTTGTAAGCCTTCGTAGTACTGGACTATGGAGCATAGCATCATAAGAGATACTTTCCATAGAATCAGGGTGGTAGACCGTAGATTTATAGTGCTCAGGAGGCACAAACAATGGGAGATTTTGGAAAGAGTATTCTTAGGATCTCTGCAGTGCTGGATAACATGCAGGAATGTTATCAGGCATCTATTATCAAGATGGATGATAATATTTGTTATCAAGTTGTTTCTAATTTGATTAACCCTATATCTAATTATAGTTATGTTAATCTTGACCTAGTGGATAAGTGTGGTTTGAATAAGTAAGTGCATGCAGAGTCTTGGTTACTATAGCTAGCTATAAGTACCAAGAAGAGAGTTCATCATTGGGTAAGAGCTTGTGCATTTGACTTGAATGATATTCCTACATCAACACATTTGAATGTATTTCCGTTGGGCTCATATAGTATGCTTTTGGGTATGTACTGGTTATATCTTCATAGGAACAAGGTGGATTGTTATAACAAAGCCATTGAGTGCTTTGATGATAATGGAGAGCAGAGAATATTACAGGGTAAGAAGAAAGCAACATTAGTTAGGATGGTGACAGCTATGCATGCCAAGCGAGGTCATAGGAAATGGTGTGTTTTATTTGTAGTGCACATTTCTTGTGACAAAGGCAAGGAATTTGAAAATATAGATGTGTTAAGAAGTTCTATAACATTTTTAGGATGTATTTGTAGATTTTAACCCTCGCTATAAGAAAAAGACCCTCTAGCGGATGTTTTTGAGGAACCCCTTATAAAAATAGCCCATACATCCGTTTGTAGCAGAGGTTACTAGAGGAGGTTGGCGGGTGTAGGTTTTTGCGAATGTTTTTTTTCGGGTGCGTTTCTCATCCTAAACTGCACCGGTGGATTCCACTAGTGAAAGAACTATTGCATACTAAAAATTGGCACACTGGGACACCGTGTGCTTGGTACAAATGCACCTGATGAATTTCATTACTATAGTGCACCAATGATCTACACAGATTTATCACGGGTGTGTCCTAAAAACCCATGCCAAAACTGAAACAACTCGGTGTGGTTAGAAGAAAATGCCCGGTGCACCTCGAAAACCTATGCATTAGAACAGAGTTAAATAAAAAAACAAACTATGGCCAAAAATACGCATTTTTCACTTTTCAGTGCTTGAGAGCTCTCAAGTACCAATGCAAATCTACCTTGTGTGAGGCGCCCTACCATTGGTGCTCCCATTGCACACACTGCTCCTTTCAATTTCCCACCATCTCCATTTCAAATTTTAAAAAACGGTGGTCAACTTTAGTTTTGAGAATTCTACATCCAATATTCCTCCTTGACGCCCAAATGTATAGGTATTTTACTTGTTTTTCCATAATTAAACCTTTTAGCAGATTAGTTTTCTAAAATAACAAAATTCACCTTATTTTAAAAAAAATATAGTTCCCACGCGGTGTGGTTGAGCCGCTCCGCTCGCACCGCTTCATGATGTTGCTTGTAAATTTACAGGCCGCACCGCGACCGGTGCTAATGGTATCTGCACCAGTTCCGGGGCGGTACCGAAACGATGCACCATGCTTTTTTAAAATTAAAAAAATTGCGCTGCGGTCAGTTACCCGGTTGCACTGTTGACCATTTCGAAGTGCGAGAATGCAGTGCATTGATGGAAATATGTGCCCTGGGGCAGGTATTTTTTTTAGCGCACTACCCTCCTGAACTGGACATAGTTAATGGTGTGGTCATGTAAACAACCACACTGTTGACTATGTAGTGATGTCAGGAGGGCGGTGCGCTTCCTAAACTATATGCCACAGGGCATATAGTTTGGTCAGCGCATTGCCCTCCCGATACTAGTACATATTCAACGGTGTGGTCAGTTATACTACTGCACCATTTACCGTGTAATGATTCCAGGAGGGCAGTGCGATGACGAAACTATCCGCCCAGGGGTGAGTAGTTTCGTCAGCGCACCACCCTCCCAAAATTTTTCATAGTCAACAGTGCGATCAGTTAAACGACTGCACCGTTGACCACTAGCTGATGTTTGGTGGTGTGTTTAGTCAACACACCACTTGAGATAGGATAGATCATGATTTGCGGTGCATTACAAATTTCCTGGTTCACCGCGTCTGATGCGCGATAAAAATAGACGCATCATTACCAGTGCATGCATGTTTTTTGTGGTGAACCAACTATTTTTTTTTCAAAAAAATTTATATATAATATATTCCTAAATACATGCCTCAGTTAATAAAAAACTGTATTTAATATGTGAATCATTCAGCGACTTCAAAGGAGAGAAGAGAGGGAACAACAACAACAACAGGCGGATCAGTATAATGTGGTTTGCCTATGGGAGGCATGAGAGTGGGAGAGAGATATTTACCCTCGCCCTATTACAGTAGTCGCCCAAGCGCTCCTAATGGGGATAGGCCTCAAGTTCTATGAGGAGGCTACATCCCTGAAGGGCCATGGTGGGTTATTGTGACAACTTATCCATAGGTGGAATGCCCACCGACAAGTTTTTTGGGTTGGTCCTAACTAGTGGTATGTGCCCACTGAGGAGCACATCTATTTCATTACTGGCCTATCAAGGAGAGGGGTGGATTTGCCCTCGTTCCTAGAGGTCCCCATTGGCTATGCAATAGGGATTCAGTTGGTGTATCCCTAGAGATACATTAGCGCAAATATATTGTCTCCTGCAAATTTCAGGTCTCCGGTGGTCAGTTACGTATTGCTTCATTTGGTGGAGAGGAGGTGAGATGCCTCTCACTACTGATTTCAACCATTTCACACCATACCAGTGACGGGAAATGCATTAGTTTCCCACTTCTATTTTATGTTGATTCTTTATTACATGTGCCACAACTTGTGAGGTGGTTTGCCATTTTTTTGCGGTAGTTCTGTATAGCCTTAGATAGATGTCACACTCAGGCACAAGGGAGGGTGAACTTCCCTTTTGCTTCAGATCTATTTTTTTATTTTTTGAGAGGTTTCCGAAGACGAGGCCTAATTTTTTTCGGCAGCCTCATAGGCCGATGCTATATGTATGGATGCATATGTGGGGACATATGATACCCAAGAGAGGCGAGTCGGAGTTTTCCACGAGGATATCACATGATGCACTGGAGTTGCTGGCTAATGTTGATGAGCATGCCTTCATTCTGGTCCCCTGTCCATATGCTGGTTTGGATTAGTGAGGGTGTGCCAGCATCCTCTTCACAAATGATGAGTTGCCAGATGATAGAGGTAATATTAGAGTTTTCTTTAAATTTATTCTAACATGTTCTTTAACTTGTTTTTATTAAACTATTTAATGAAATTGTCTAATTATTGTTGTGTACTTATATATATTTTGCAAACATTGGGTCATTTGATGGTGATGAGATGCCACCACCACCAAATGATCTAGGTGTAGATCCTAATGACGATCAGGGGATGGATGATGTCGAGGATCAGACTGGTGAAGACAAACCTGGTCCTCATGTTGCACAGGTACCGGCTGGTGTGAGGCGTAGGCCTAACAATAGACATAGGATGGATTTGGACGACCAACTCTGTCGACTACTTGTGGAGGAGGGAGTCAGGTCGACCACTATGAGAGAGATACATGCCAATGCTAGGCTAATAGATATGTGGAGAAGAATGCGATGTGATATGTTGACCTTGATGCGGCATGTCCTAGGAGCTATCAGCTTAGTGGCACAGTTGAGGAGGGCCCTTCGACGTAGGCATGGTCGAGAGGTAGTCATTAGGGGAATTTTGAGGTCTAAAATGGGCCCTCTAAGGAAAATGTACAATCAAAATTCACTTTATGAGAGAAAATCACATTTAAGGGGATGAAATTGTCCCTAATTTGATGTATATTTGATGTTTGTATTGTGATGATGTTATACAATGCATGTGTTTTGTTAGATGATCCGGATCACGATGATTAGATGATATTAGCGAATTTGAATTTTTTTTTTAGTCGAATATGATGTTTGTACGATGGTTATCATGACCGTGATGTTTGTTTTTAATATTAAATCATGATATTTATTAAATAATTTCATGATTGTAATTGAAATTTTAATTTTAATTGTATGTAAAATTGTAAAATTGTAATTGTATTTGTAATTTTAATTTTAATTGTAATTGTATGTAAAATATTTGTAAAATTTTAACAGTAATTGTAATATTTAATTTATTGTGAAATGATTGTAATTGTAATTTTAATAGTAATTGTATATATGTAAAATTTTAATTTGTAATTGCAATTCTAATTGTATGTAAAATTCTAAAATTGTAATTGTAATTGTAATTTTAATTTTAATTGTAATTGTATGTAAAATATTTGTAAAATTTTAATTTTGTTAATGTGAAATGATTATAATTTTAAAATTGTAATTGTATGTAAAATTCTAAAATTATAATTGTAAATATTGTAATTGTAACTGTAATTCTACTTTTAATTGTAATTGCATGTAAAATATTTGTAAAATTTTAATTTTATTAATGTGAAATGATTGTAATTGTAATTGTAATTGTATATATGTGAAATTATAAAATTGTAATTGTAATGGTATATATGTAAAATTGTAATTATAATTCTAATTGTATGTAAAATATTTGTAAAAATTTAATTGTATTAATGTGAAATGATTGTAATTGTATGTAAAATTCTAAATTTGTAATTGTAAATTGTAATTGTAATTTTAATTGTTTAATTGTATGTGAAATTGTAAAATTGTAATTGTAATTGTAATTGTAACTACAATTGTATGTAAAATATTTGTAAAATGTTAAATGTATTAATGTGAAAATTTTAATTGTATTAATGTGAAATGATTTTATTAAAATTTTTAAATTTTTAAATTTGTAAAATTGTAAATAATTGTAAAATAATAAATCTAGAATAATATGAATTTTTGTAACATAATAAAGTTTAGAAAATAATGCAAATAAATTCATGTAATTTAGAATTACATTACTTTATTATAATTTGACATACCAAAAAAAAAAAACTTTATACAGTACGCCACTGTTTTTGAGATCAACATAATTGCAAATTATCAAGTGAAATATTGATTTTAACATTAACACAACGCAAATTACCAATTAATTCAAAATAAATATTATAATGTTTCGAAGAAAAGAGTCTTATAAGTTATAAGGTGATTAAGTCCTATTCTTTATAAAAATCCATTTTAAAAAGTATAAATGATGAAATAACACATATACCATATCACCCTCGATTCTCAAGATCAACCTCATTATCTTCCAGCTCGCTTGGCATGATAACACTATTGTTCTAAAAAATATGTTTTGATCTAGGGTCATGTTTGAATACGAACCACCAATCCCTATCCAACACATATGGGTAAAAAAACACCTAGTTGCAGTGTTTGGGGAAAACATAGGGCTCCTTAGCTTCATCTCACATCTTTCTAGAGTTGATACATATCAGCCTACTATCGTGATATTCTTTTACATTATTCTGATCAAAGGTGTCCCACCACTTTCACCTAAAAATAACACATTGGAAAGAAGAGAAATCCACTTCAATAATCTCTTGTATCTTTTTGACGTAACCTAATGTACTTCGTACTAGGTTTTGATCATGGCGGCTAGATCGACTAGATTGATCGAACTTGACTTCCACTCCACAGTCTTGTGTCATGTGTCCATCATCAGCATTTTCTGTATGAAAATGGTGTCCATATGGCCACATAGATGGGAACAAATGCACCTATAAAAAATTTAAAAAATCATAGTGTCATGTGTCTTATAATAACCCAATAGTTAAAATATGAAATATAGATGTAATTACATTTGAAATGTGAATTATTAAGCTTCAAATGTACATATAAATTAAATAGATTATTACCGAGTCGGTGCACCCAATCCCTACGTTTAGCGCATCCTCTTTAGCACATAGGTAACGACTGGTTGCACCGTATTTCTCTCTGACTTGGTACACAAACCAACTGTTAATTATTAATTTTCATAAAATTGACCATTTGTAATGTTCATTGTGTGATTATATTTCTCAAAATTATATAAGGGAGGACTTTATGGTAACTTACCTCAAATTTTCTAAGAAACATGCATTTGACAAGCCAAAATTTTCTTTCAAGTTGTACAGTAACATCGTTGCCCCCAACTGGGTAGACTTTGACTGACTGTTAGGTCCAAAGAGAGCGATGGTGGAAGCAAATTTAAGGCTTTTGAAAAAAGTGTCAGCGATATGAGCATCATCCCCTAGTTGATCATCATTTTGGAATGCATCTAACAACATTGTCTCCATGGCAGTTGTATCCCTTAAGTAATCATCCATACCAACCTCTATTTGATTACCTCCCTTGCCAGCTTGTGAATAACTAATATTGTTGTAGCCATTCCTAATTGGTGAATCTGGACGTAGTGGGAATTGAATCGGTGGTTGATTCAACCATTCTTGGTATTGTTCCTCTCTGATTTTTTCTCTTAATCCAGCCTTCTCTTGATTTGAAATTGTCGTGGGGCACAACGGAAGATGGTAGGTAGGTCTCTCATCATCACTAGAATCCTAATAATTTAAAAAAAAATATTTGAACATGATTAGTACAAAATCTATGATATCAATTAGAAAGCACATTAACAATGCATGATTAATTGATTTGACATTGAAATAATTACATTAATATACCAAAAAATTATTATTACCATCATTGTCCCGGCCTTGTGGCTAGAATATGAAATATTGTTACAATTGGTAGGGTGAAGCGGCTGTCCATTTTCATCTACCAAATGCACATTGCGGTCTGCTGCCCCTGATAAGAGCTTCCGCCATTTTGGAGCTGTTTGAATATTTTGTGCATCTGAACTCAATTTTGAATGTGCATGAGCCTACAAATTTGTATACATATAAATTTTATTAAGCTGATTGACATGGATAAAAAACATAAATTCAATTAGATAATGAAATATAAATAAAATCTAAAGTAAATATTACGTCTTGAGATGGATAGGGAGAACTTTGCGATGGACTTTGAGAAATATTATGGAACGAGTTGGATTTTGAAGAACTGTCCATTCGATATAATTATGATATTTTCTCCCTGCATTTGAGAAAAATAAACAATAAATTTTGGTGTACACACCTAAAAGTAATTTTGGTGCCTTAATGGACTTATTGTTATCGGTGCTAATGTACAGATAATCGCACCGGTGCGTTTTAGTTACTGCGCATCAATTTCATGTTATTAAATGATGCACCAGTGCAGTGTTATTAATTGACGCACCAGTGAGGAATATCCACAAATAAAAAAAGCACAACTTTATTTTTTTTAAGTGAAAAAAAAGTAGTAAATTGAAAAATGGGCGGCAAAATATTTTTGAAACTCTAATTTCATAAAACAATTCTTTAAATTCTAAACACTTTTCATTACTTCACTATTTTTGCAAAAAATTTCAGCCAGAGATTTGCATGAGACATACCTAGAGAAAGAGAGCACGAGAGCACTGTGGACTAGTGAAATAATTTCAAACAGAACTATTCAGATAATCAGAATTCCAAACCTCTGGTGATTCAAACCATGTAGCATAGAATTTCAAACGATCTCATGATTAAATTTTATTGTTTTTTTTTACATTTTATGCTGTATTTTTTACGTAGTAAGGAAAAATTTAAAATTTACCATTCATTTTGAAAAAAAAAAGAAACAAAAACAAAAAACAAAAAAAATCCATTTTACCCTGAATCCTTCATTCTTTTTGTTTCTGCCCTTGCTTCTTCTTGTTTCTGTGATTTCAAAATTAGGGTTTTTTCATTTTAGATTTATAGGGTTTGTATTGCTATATGTATAGGCCTATGACATCTAACCCACGAGGCAAATTGCATAGTCGGATCCAATCCATGTCTGCCCTTGCATGAATTTTAAAAAAACTGATTTTTTTAAACCGTTGTGATGTCTTATCACAGTGCATCGCGGACTTACTGTCTGATAAAAAAAATTAGAAACATATTTTTTTATTCCATGAGCCATATGTAAAATAGGGCACTAGTGTGCTATTTCATTATAGCACATCACGCACAAATTGTTTGGAAAATACAATTTTTTATTTTATGTGTTAAGTGGTGCACCGTTTAACATATAACGCATCAGGTCTCCTTGTTGACAGAGAGTACCATACGGTGTTCCCTTATTTTTGTGATGCATTTATAATAATAGGTCACACTGCCCCTTCCATGACACCATATGCTACAAAAACTAACACTGGAGGATTTTCATTATCTGTGTTAATCGGTAAGCTGGTTAACATATAATGCACTAGTGCTCCTTGTTGACATAGAGCATCGTACAATGTTTTATAATATTTTGGGGGTGCGTTTATAAGAACACGACGCACTGACGTCAATGCGTACATCATTAAAGGCACATCGATTTCTTGATATTTTTTTTACCTGAAAGTTGATGATCTATTTATAGAATATATTAATGAATGATATGGTACAGGTTTCATATTGATAAAGAAATGGCTGACAAGAAATCAAGTAACAAAAATACTGATAGCACATCAAGAAAAGAAAAAAAGGAAATTTCTTTGTAAATTCTTTACAAAAAATATTATTTTTGAACTATATGTAAGTTTAACTAATATGTATTGTTTATTGTGTATCATGCAGAGCCACAAAATGACGAAGCTCGATAAGATTATTTATGATCTAGGACCAGAAGAGCATAAAATATTGATAGAAAAATTGCAAAAGGATGAATAAGGTGAATAAAAAAATACTATCGATCCAATATGAGTTTCTTTTTTAAAATTTTCATTAATAATATACTTAAAATTATTAGACAACCTGTTTCAAACAATATATTAATTCACATATGTTTAATGTTCTATAGGGACCAACAACTCAGAAAAGGAATGTTGTTTTAAGAAAAGAAAAAAATAGAACATGCAAATGAAAATGAATTTCTCCTTAGCTCATCTAGAGTGGTGCTGGAGGTTAACTAAAGGGGGAAAAACTTTTACAAAAGTTTGAGGGATCTAGTGGAACGAATGTATATACGTTCTTTCCACTTACAATACAAAAATAAATCTAATGATTCCAAGAACCAAATTTTATCTAAACTGTAGGAAGAGTTTCCATAGAATTGGTCAATGAGACATGTCATACTTTTAATAGAAAAAAAATACAACAACAAAAAAGAAGGTATGAAAAAATAATATTCCTTTAAAAAAAAAATTAGAATTATTTATAAATATCAGTTTTGTTATATTTAATTTTCATATATCAATATAAAATTAAATAGTTTATTGTCATGTTACATTTTCAGGAAGATTATGAAAATATCAAAAGATGAACGAGGTGATATCAGAAATATGCCAGTAGGAATGTCCAAAATGGTGTACAAGGAAATGGTCAAAGAAATGGACATAATTGCATCGCAAGAGGAGCTATCTCAACAAAAACGTGATTCAAATGTAATATGTAATCATTGAATTCTTCGATTATGTACAATAAATAAACAATTTAGCATTAAATATTAATTTTCAAGTATTTTCTTGTAGAAAAGAAAATAAAATGGAACCCATTCAACACATAAAACAGGACGACAAGGAAGAAAAGGGTTGATATCTAAGTTTGCGAGTAATTGTTACTTCCTTATAACAATTTAACTAGATTTCATTTTTATATATTTTAAGTTGTTTTACAACAATCATCATTGAATATCTTCAAACAGGTGCTAACATACAAAGAAGAACCATCAGACGAATTGATTGACATTAGGTTAAACATGGGTTGTCAGTATATGTTGGCATATTAGAAATTAATTGTGGAATTTGTAAGAATCTATTGATATTGTTTTACTTAGCTCCATCTATAATTAATAGAACAAAAAAATATTTCATATTAAATATATGATTTGTTATGGGGTATACAACTTGCAGGGAACAAAGTATGGAACTGTGCCGACAGATGAAATCTTGAAAGATGGCATGAAATTTGTTTTTGAAAGAATGTGTATAGTTCATGAGTCAATTGTTGCTATGGTACATCATTTCTTTTCGATTTACAATGATGTATATTATTTAATATTGCAATTTTAATTATTCTCACCAATGTATATACACTCATTACAAAAAAAAATTTATGTTTGTAGATGGAAGGTGAAGAAGAAGAAAACAATCAACATCGTGAACAAAACATTCCTCAAAATAACCAAAGTCATGGAAGTAGCTCGAGAAGTGACAGTGGTTCAAGCGAAGAATGATGATCATTATGTTTGGATATCAAAGCAAGGCGTTGTATTTTTTGAAATATTTGTCTCTGAAATTAGATATTTTGTTTAATGTAATGGACATTGTTTCCCAATTCAAATACAAAGGGATACCAATAACTGTCCCATTTTCCCTGGATGCGGGTGTTTTTCCGCATTAATGCGATAGTGGACATTTGGGTTGGCAAGTAGCGCAGCCACTTTGCTGCCCGTAACCTTGCACTAATGCGATTTCATAAATGGCCTTTAATGCGACACTGTGTTCGATTTATCACCACCCTTCTGCTTCAAGACTCCGTCATGGCTTCTCCCGATGCCTTCAAACATGCATTCACGAATGTTCCTCTGCCTCTGCATTGTCGATGCCCCCAGCTAGCTACGAAGTCATTTCTCCGCACCACCACTGGTAAGCGCTGCCTAATTCTCGGTTGCATTGAGTTTGGGCCAGGCTTCCATTACTCTCAGAGCACTTGCTATAGTCTTTGCCTCAACTCTGCTTCTGCTGCTACTGGCAGTGACCAGTTCCTCACCATCCCAATTCCGTAAAATCTGTTCCCCTCTCCCAGTGAAGCCATGCCTAGGGTGCGCCATCGTATACGATGCAGACGGGGCAGCAACAGAGGGAGAATTCCTCACTCCTCGCCCACGCCTGATTCGAGCTCCACTTCTTCACCCTCTTCTGAATACTTCTCACCTCGCTACCCAGACACGCGTAGCGGCAAGGGACGCACTCATTTTTCCAGCTTTCAATCCCAGTACTCTGGCCCTTTTGCTGCCACCATCCCGTCCAGCTCTCAGTCTTCCCATTACACTGCCCATTTGACCTACCAATGCAGCATGGATAGACCCACTATCAAAGCCACCATAACCGTCATGTTCCAGGAGGAGAAACAAGACATCACTCAGGGCAAGAGTCAGGACGAGCCTCATGATAGCATTCAAGGCGAGCCTTCGTCTTGCACATGCAAACGGATACATATAGGAGAAGGCATCACAGATGTTGATAATGCAGAGCAGACACGAGACCATATGGAATAGGTAACTTGCGCAGAGCGGGTGAAGGACGACACGGGTGCAAAGCAGACTGAAAAGGATGACTTCGACGCCTATAGCTACTGAATTGTGGAAGAACGCCCAACTACACCAAATGACAGCTAATTCTACTAGCTACTTCGGGAATCAGGTTCACAGCTCCCAATCACTTGGGTGTATTTTTGTTTTTGAAAAATTTAGACAGTTCTAAAATGGATGTAAATAGAACAGTATTTCTTGATCTTATGCTGGTTTCCCCTGTGAGGGCGGCACATAATTTTTGGACTCGACTGGTTTCCCATCATTGGGCAGTCTCTAACATGTTTTGGATGCTATATGCCATGAATTCGGGCTAAGTACTGCTGAGGCTAGTGCCTCATTGTAAATTATGTTACAGTAATAGATTTTAGCCAAACTTAGAAAAAAAATAATTGTCCCATTTTGTATGACAAAGAGCGTCTTATATATATATATATATATATATATATATAATAAAATATGTTTTAATTTATTCTATTGCATTCTCCATTGTCGTTGTGAAATATAAAACCACAGATTATATATATGGATGATTAAATATTATAATGAAGAGGTGTGAAATTTGATGATATGATATAACAAATTAATCCAAATATCACATTTTAATGCACAAATAAAAATTTAATTGATATGAATACTGTTATAAGATATGTATCGTCTTTTGATGAATAATGAAATTAAAAAAAACACAATAATTATGATATGATATAACAAATTAATCCAAACATCACATTAAAATAAAATTTAATTGATATGAATATTGTTATAAAATATGGTCGAATTTTGATGAATAATGAATTTTAAAAAATCACAATATTTGCACTGTCACAGGTTGATGTTTCTAACAAATACAAATGAACACCAGTGCGTGTCAGTTACTGTACACTGGTGCATTTGTATGATAAATCGCACCGGTGTGTTTCTACGACCTATGGGCATAAGACAAATACCAATACCAATTATAACTCTCAGTGTGTTTTTGCGATACTGCGCACCGGTACATTTATGTGAAACTTCTCACCGGTGTGTTTCTACGAACTATGGGCACCACACAAATAGCAACATGAATTAGAACAATTGGTGTGTTTGTGTGATACTACACATCGATACATTTCTATAATACAATGAATTGGTGCGTTGATACGATCTATGGGCACTGCACAAATACCAATACCAATTAGAACAGCCAAGTGCGTTGTATCACCTACAATGCGTCCGGTGCGGTTTTAGACCTTTACGGCCCAGTGCATGCACCTTCGACTGCCCCAGGGCGACCGTATGGATGAAACACATCGGGACATTTCTAAACATCTTGAGCGTCCTCTAATTTTTTTTGTCCTGGTGCTTCATAGATTTGCAGGACCGGTGCGTTTACTCTAAAACACACTGGTGCATTGACACCGGAATAGTGCACCAATGAGAAAAAATCCATAATAACCTCTGTCCCCCCAGCTCTTTTAGTTGTGTTTAAATTCTGTTAGAAGTTCCGCCGAAACCTCTGTTACCGAAAACTGATGTTGTAGCAATTTTTTTTTGACAGTTTTGGCCAATTTTATAACACTAAAAACCTTCATTATAACCTCGGCTAGAGGGTCTTTTACTTGTAGTGCATGTACATAAATTATCTGCAAACTAATTCTTAAAAATAGAAAATAGATAATATCGAGAGAATAAAACATAAAACAAATATACAAAAAGATTTTTCCCCTGGATCCCAAATCGGGACTACCAACCAAGTGTATCACCATGGGGCACATCGATATTTTTTGTGAAGAAGGAATATGGTACCCTCATATTATGCATTGATTATAGATAGTTTAATAATGTGACCATCAAGAACAAGTATCCATTGCCAACGATTGATGATTTTTTCGATCAGTTGAAGGGAGAAGCAGTGTTCTTGAAGGTTGATCTGAGATCCAGATATCATCAAGTATGCATCAAGTAAGAGGACATTTACAATACATCTTTCTGGACTAGGTACAGACATTATCAATTTTTTGTATTTCCTTTCGGTTTTACTAATGCTCCAACTACTTTTATGTGCTTGATGAATAGCATGTTCCATCCTTATCTAGAAAATATTTTTGTTGTATTCTTTGATGATATATTGGTATATTCTAAAAATTAAGAAGATCATGTTGAACATTTAGCATGTAACACCCTCATCCCACATCTACCTAAGTAACCATCCAACTTGGGTAAATATGCAACGAGAGGCCACTATAATAGGATTCAACATCATAGATTACCTTAAGCAAGTGGAATCGATGGAAACACATCAAATAGGCCTTTCACATGAGAAACAAAAATCCCAAGAGCCATCCCAACTACTTAGGTAACTATCCCCTAGCTCCCACTTTGTTTTTAGACCATTAAACTCCTAGGAACTCCCTTGATATGGAAAAGGGTGTTTCTGGGAGGATCTGGACACTCCCACAACATGGGCATGCATGCGTCCAGGGAATTTTTTCCTCATACCTGGGCGAACATCCCCGAGATTTGAGAAACCTTTTCAGGCCTAAAGCCTAGGTCACTCCCCAAAACTGAGTGAGAGGTTCAAAAATGAATTATAACAATGGAACAATGATACGTTTGAAAAAAATTGATAAGGCCTAGACTGGATCCCTACTATACATGACAGGAATTTCATTAAATATGTCACAATTATGTAATCTATACGTTTAAACAACACGTCTTAGCAAAGGGGCCGTATACTTATTTGAGAATCACTAGGAAGCATTTTTTCCTCATCACATTAACTGCATTACCATTTATTTGGGCATAAATACATTGTTAATTCATTTACAAATAAAAACATGATGAGAGCCATACATCATCACTATCATAAACCACATTCATAACAAAAATATAAACAACAAAAATGATAAGGATATAGTAGTTGTATAAGCCATATAATAAAAATCATGTTAACCCATCAATACCAGAGGAAAATATCTCTTATTTACATAATAAAAAGTCAACCAAGTCTGGGACTTCCACATTCCACCCAACCATAGACATTACTGAGCCAAATATCTCTTTAGCCACTCACCCATGTGCCATATTCCAAGCATGAATGTGGGATATCATAAACTCATCAATAAAAACCAAACTAGAGCCTCCATAGGCCAAACCACTGTTGGGTGTAGGAATTACACTTAAGCAAACTCCTCAACACTTAATTTGTCAACCCGAGGGATTCGTAAACTTAGAGACGAAGCACAAGTAATTCCAGAGATGGTATAAATCTTCCTAATGTAAATCCCTACTTTCTTTAAAGGAAAGATTGCAGAATCAAATCAAAAGAGAAGAAGTCAACTTGAACCATAAAAAATAATCTAAGACTGGAATGAGGAAGTATGCATTTGCAAGAGAGAATTAAAGATAAAAGGAAATCACTCCCATTAATGGTTATTTAATCTACTGAGTGTGTGTTTTCCCTTAGCAGAGACACTTTAGTAGTCTTGTTAGATGGGCCCTTAAACCTGCTTCCTTAGAGATTTCCTTCTTGCATTAATCTGTCCTGCACTAGTGCAGGATCAGAGATTTATGTAGAAGGTTTAAATAGTTTCTTTACTGAAGGATTTTTACTTCATGCAAGGGCTCAAACTTTTCAAGGTTCAGAGCACTCAGATCTTGTGGCAAGAAACTATTTCTTGCACCAGATCAGAACTTCCTGCACTTAGCATTTAATCCTTAAAATGAGTGTTTAATTATTGCAAGTGCTATTTTTCTATCGAATAAAATTGCACACATAAAAGTGAATGTTTATGATCTTAACAAAATGCCGAAATAAAGAAACAATCATTTATCCTGTCATAAACATTTAAAGAAAGAAATAATATTACATAAAGTAGATTAAGAAAACTTGCTGCATCACACCAACGTGCACTGGTGCAGGTTCATTTCTCCTGCTTGGACCAGATGGAAAAACCAATTAAACATAATTTCAGGAAAAGAAAATATCACACCAATGTGCACTGGTGCAGGTTTGTTTCTCCTGCTTGTACCAGGAGGATGAAAACCAATCTGAAATCAAGTGCAAGAAAGTAAATTGCAAGGAAAGAAAATGTATCTACTTCACACGACGGATCCGTTTTCACTCAGACAGGAATACATGTGCTGCAAGTTAAATCACACTTTGATAATATAAACACAAATTACAAGAAACAGAAAATGAGGTAAACGTGATGGGTTGGCTTGGCCCTAGCCAACTAGCGCGTTTCCCTTTTAAGTTAAAACATTGCTCAGTAAATTAATCGATTCATCAGCTTAAAGACATAAACACAATTTCTAAAACATCAGGCAGCGCTCCCTTTTTATTAATTCATTGAGGTGAATAAATGCGTTAATACAATGTCCAGCCCAGATTCGGGCGATAACAAAACAACCTGTTATCGCCTATCAAACTTCGCTCTAAGAAAACTCTGCTAAAAAATTCTCCCCCTAGTCCTATTTACATTTTAAATTATATAGGCCCTTGGACAAAGGCCAAAATAGGTCCTTTAACTGATTACATAACTAAATGCAGAATTTAGTTTCGGCCTTCAAAATAAGACGGTTTTGCAAAACTGGCCGTAGCTAACCAGCTTTCGCCCTTCACGGATTGGTATCAGCTGCCTTTGAATCACTCTATTGTCATGGCTAAAGCAGATCAAGACGAGGTGGTGATTGAGGAGGTTCAGATCTGCCACGAAGATCTATTGTGCTGGCAATGGTGCAAGATCCAATCCTGCACTAAGATCAGCGGTCACGGTAAGCACTCTAACTATCAAATAACCATTGGAGATATCGATAAGTTACAAAAGTGATTTAAAAGTAAGAAATCATGTAATAAATATTTAATTAATGATAAATTGAATTAAAACATGAAGAATAAAGGTTTATACGAAATATGTCACCGTGCTTGGACTGATGTAAGATGAGGGTGCATAAAAGAGGTGAAATAGAGGTAAATGATTATGATTTAGGAAGGGGAAAATGGTAAAAAAGAGAGAAAATTAGGGGCTAACATCCTCCCATCCCTAAGCTGTTGTGTGTCCTCACACAACTCTTTACCTCTGCAAAAAACCTTCAAAACTTAGAGCGTTCCAGCTCACTCCTGCTATGGCATACTATCATTAGTCTGCAATGTTTCAGACTTCTTCTTTTTGTTGTTCTTCAATTTCTTCGTCAACTTTTTAAGTGGTCTGAAACATTGCGAAGAACAATACTTCCACACCCTGAATTCTCCTTTATTTTTCTAGATCTCTGCTATGAATTCTTCTTTATTCTGTTCTTTTTCCTCCTGCGCTTTAGCTACGAGCTGCTCTAAGTTCTCCACTTGAAGCTCTAGCTCGACTATCCGAGCAGCAGGAGCTACCGAGTCTTCTTCCTTTTTTGTTCTGACAGGGGCTGTATTTTCTTCAGGGACCTCAGTATCCCTCATGAATTCAGTAAATACTTCTTCCTCTTCCAGTTCTTCTTCTTCTTCTTGTTCTTCTGGTTCTTCTTCTTCTTCTTGCTCCTCCAGTTCTTCTTCTTCTTGTACTTCTTCCAGTTCTTCTTCTTCTTACGGGCCTTAATAAAATCGGCCAACAGAGTGTCATCTTCAAATTCCATAGATTTTTCTGCGTTTGCAAGGACTGACAGTAAATCGTCTTCTTCGAGGGTCTGTTCATGTACTGGTGGCATCAGAGGAGTTTCTTCAACAGGTGTATCTGTTGTCTTCTTTTTCCTTGGAGATGGGCCCTTTTCTTCTGTTGATTTCCTAGGTCGCTTCCTTTTTGCACTGGTGCAAGAAAGACTTCCCTTTACACTCGGACCCTTGCTTTTGCTGGAGGGGGTCTCTATTTTCTTTTCAGCATCTGTCTTCTTTCCTACAGATGGATTTTTATCTAGTTGCTTCAACAATTCCTTCCAGGACATGCCCTTAATTTTTAATTGTTTCTGGACCAAGATTTTGATCAGGCTGTGGTGATATAATTTCTTATCGGCCTGGTCTGCTCGTGCGCCCTGCACACTCTTGGCCATCTTTTCCAAACTCTTAAACAAAAAATAAGTGAAATCCATCCTCCACCAGACGTGCCGGCCGGCTTCGAAGTGTTGCAGCATCTTGAAATGATACACAAAGGTGAGGGAGTACCTTACCTCACAAGTCACGGATTTTTGGAGGATAAAAAGGAGGTCCTGCCACTGTCCCAACAGGGTGCTGTGTGGAACTCCTTTCTTCCAGTCTACTTTTAAGTCCTTATCAATGACGAAATGCTGCCAGTGATTCCTTTCGAGCTTCTAATTTTTAAAGTACTGCACACCAGTGTTTTGCAAGCCCGTCGCTGCTGTTATCGATTTTTTCGTGACCTTAAATTTCAGGCGCCCAATCTTTACATGACCGTTTTTAAAACTCTTTGCAAACTGTAGGGCCACTTCACTGTTTTTCCCGTCAAATTTCTGCAAAAACTGAAGAAAGCCTGAGTCTCACAATAGTGCAAGACTATTGCGAAACTCAGCGGTTTGATCTACCTCACTGAGGGACGAAGGTTCACATCGAATAGGCGGCATCTCTGCTTAACAGTTATGAGCAGTCCAAAAATTGCATGTAATACTAGAAAATTTGGCTCTTTATAGATAGGGATCCAACCGTCCACCATCCCTTCTGTCTTATCATCGATCCATCCCACCAAATAGCCGTGGATGCGCGACATGTTTAGAATCGTGCGGGATTGGTACTTGTGGCGGCGTTTTTAATAGCTAAGTGAGGTAATAATTATAAGTGAAGGACGTTTAGGATCATGGAGGAAAGGGTAATTATATCCAAGCAACGGTTAAACATTTCTGCACTCCTTCATAATTCAAAAAAGAACTTTAGCATTTATTAAAAAAATGAACATGATTTTTATCTAAAAACACCTTGTACTTTAAATAATTTTCTCGTAGTTAATATGATAGCACAAGTACTCTTGAAATAAGTGAAAAAGGCTTCTTGTAAACTTTCATGATGACCACTTTCCTATGACATATACTTATGAAAAGAACAAATTGTACTCTGCTTCTATCAAGGTGCATGCTTGCACCGATCTATTTACACCGCTTACTATGTTGTTCTGCTGGTACTATTCTGCTTATATTATTATATAGGACGATATGCTTACACTAGTGCAAGCGTATTGTCTTAAAAAAGAATAGATAATTTAAGTAAAATAAAGGTCGAACTTCTAACATAGCTTCCTCAACTGACACTGGAAATTTGCTTCGCCCTTTCTTGATGCTTCAGAGTATATTTTTCCTCTTTGAGTATGAGATCCTGCAATGAATTCATGAGGGAACAAAGAGATGGGAAAGGGGAAAAATTTAGAATGGGAAGGAATTTTGTTACAGGGATTCTAGGAATAGTACAAGAGGGGATAAATAGAAGTGGGATAGGAAAAAAATTAAAAATTCAAGGGTAAAGTGGGATTTTTACGAAGAAGGTAGGGTAAATTCAGAATAATGTGGGAAGGTTAATCATTCTAGGATTTAAATAATAAAACTGAGGGAATATTACGAAATGGGATATGAAGAAAGGCATAAAATTTTCTGGAAGGTCTGCCTGCACTGGTGCAAGGAAAATAACTGCAGCGAGAATTAAGTGTTACTTGAATAAAAATATTCATGCTAATTACCCCATTGTATAAAGGTTGGTCCTACTGAACCTGCTTTTACTTGGTGGTTGCTAGAATATCTAAAGATCAAGAAAAATTCTCTTTTTTTTATAAATTTTTGATCTTCCTGCCAGCAAGCTAGTTTTTAGGTTGACCCTTCTGCAATCATGTCAGCGAGCTGATTTTCACAATTACAGGAAAATATTTTTTCTTTACATTTTTTTTTATTAAATTTATATTTTTTTTCTTTGGGAAGAAGAAGAATTCATGTTTTCAAAAGGTTGGTATTACCATTTACCACTACCATCCCGAATTTCTGTTGGACTTGCTGTGTAAAATCTTTCTTAGAAAGTGGCTGAAAATACTTCTTTAATCTATGTCCATTTACCAAGAATACCAAATTTTTTCCATCAGTAGTTTTAAATTCTACTGCTCCATTCTCAAATACTCGTATCACTTCATAAGGTCCCATCCAACGTCTATGGAACTCCCCTTTAAAAATTTTAAATCTAGAATCATAAAGGAGTACCCAATCACCTGGTTGGAACTGCTTTTTCTGAATAGACTTGTCATGCCACCTTTTTCGTTGCTGTTGAATTAGGATGTTATTCTAAACAACATCTCTATGAAATTCATCTAACTCATTTAATTGGAGAAGACGATGTTGTTGGGCCTCAGAGAGATCTAGTCCTAACTGAACTGCAGTGTAATGTTCCAAAATTGGAACAACTACACTATTGGGAATAATCTGAGTTATTACCAATGTGGAGCTACAACACTATGTCATATATAGATGCAAAATCACTTAACCTTCAATAAAATATGCAGCAGCAACTTTGTACAGCGTTTTGTAAGGAAAAAGGTGGGGAAAAGTGAGGATTTGGGCCCTAAAACGAGTGTATTCATAGGTCTGCATAAAAATAAGATGGGAAAGTGGTTGTATCTGATATCTAGGGTTATGAGGGACTCCCATGTCGAATTTTAGAAAAAAAAATTACAGTTCCTTCTTTCCTAACTAGGCTAGAAAACCTTGATTTCCCATGACTAGAAGTATGCAGAAATTTTACTGAAGCATGTGAGCGTGATTTTCTGAAGGGTATGACTGAAATAAGGTTTGAACATTGACAAATAATATTAGAGGCATATCTCATACATTTTACAGAAGAATAATGAAAGAATACAGGAGAAATCCTCAGAAATGAGGTGCTACAACCATGATAAAGACTGCATAACCATGACAACATTATTTTTAGGGATGAAGTAGCATTTTATTGATTCTTCAGATCTAGATCAGATCTGTACATAAAAATATAGATCCAATACAAATCCATGTACAAGGAAGGCTGATCTATACATTCCCCTTGGGGATTTTCTCAAAACATGAAGCATCGGAAGTAGATCTGAGATCTAAGAATGCAGATCTGCAGAATGATTTAGAAAATCACTGAATCATGTACATGTATAATTTCAGATCTGAAAGAGAACATAGATTTTTTGGCCAATCTATGGATCACCACAGTGAAGGAAGAATCCCAACACTAGAGATCTCTTCTCCAGAATGCAAGAAAAGCACCCTACAGCTGTAGATCTGCAAATAACTCTATCCCAGGGAGAGGAACAACACTATAGCTTCTGAGAATGATTTGACCTGATTCCAGGATGTAGATCTGAAGTGCAATCAGCAAATGAACTCTTCCAGGAGGTTAAAAGACACGCTCACTGAGAAGAGCCACTGCTATCATCTAGATCTCAGCAGATCTAGTCTTCCACTTGCTACAGCTCACAAGAAAAATCAACCCTCAAAATGAGCAGCACTGTAACGTAAGGTGAAGCTTGGCCCAAGCCTGATAGTGGACAAGTTTAGCACAATTCTCCTCCAAGAGTTGCTCAAGGAAGGAGGTGGGATTCCTGAACAGGAATACCCAACACGGGATGTCTAGCAAACAATTCCTTGTGAAATGATAATCTTCAACAACCTCCTCATGTTGCCCTCCTCTTCCTTTTATAATATAGGAGTCTTGCCAAACCCTAAACCACCTTGAATCACTTAACCCTTTTCACATTAGATCCTCCTTCTAGAACTGTGTTGTCCCTCAAAGAGGTTCAATGCATCTATAATGCGCTATTGACTTGGTCAAAGATGATCCCTTCTTGTGATTTAAACCCATTCACACTTGCAAGATGTGATTTACTTAGCCCAGATATGTCTCTATTCACATAGTCATTGATTTATTCTTAGTTATCAGGAGTTTTACATGTCCTCCTTTACAATTTATTAATCAAAAATTAAAATGCAAAAATAAAAAAGGAAAAATTAATGTTCCAATTAGCTACAGCTAATTTAGGAACATTACAGTCTTCCCCTCCCAAATGTTTCTTGTCCTCAAGCAACTGCAAGGGTGCTGCAAAATCTCCCCTTATTCTCTTGTGGCCTCCTCATCTGTTAGTCTCCACCATTGCTCTGAATCTTCTGTAATAACTCTATCTTCCAATGGTCCTCCCTCAATATGCAAGTTAGCCTTTGGTGAATAAACCCAAGGGCTCTCATCATGAAGAAATGGAAGGTTGTTGTGGAAACCTTCTTGCTGATCCATGGTCTCATCAAGATAGAAGTGATGAAAATCATGGGGATTTTCATGATCCATGAAATACTCCCATCTTGATGCTATCATCCAAATGAAGTGGATCACCTTCCTGCTTGGCAATCCAGAGAAAAACTCCTCCCCAATACATGTGAGAGGCATGTTCTCAACAAACATATGGCTCACTCTATAAAGAGACAAGTGATCGATCATAGTGGCCATACAAAATCTTATGCTCCAATGGAAACATGAAATGAAAATAGAATGGGGAACTCCTTTCCCCAAGGAGACATCCAACAAGTGTGCCTCTCCTCCAACTATGCCCCCAACAATGATAAGGACATCTTCAGCTTGTGGGATCATGATTAGGATCATGCTAGCTGCCATGTATGATAAATGAGAAGGGAGATGTTCCCTCATGTGCAACCAGTGAATTTTTATTCTTAACTTCCGTATAATAGGATGTGACAAGTGCCTTCCCCAACACTTGTTTGTTGCATCATTTCTTCTGAATGCTTGGAGGAAATGCATCATAATTGGTGTAAAATAATCACACCATGAATAATGGAATAGCTTTCCAAGACCCTCCAAGGAATGACCTGCATCAACATGGCTCATGGCCTTGAGTAGCCCATGAAACCCATAATAAATAGTGCCCCTTTTTGGAGCTATATTCTGAAAATGAGTGTTAGAAAAATATAAGCATATAGGAGATACATGATAATTCTCAAAACGAAAGGCCTCTCTATATACTTGTTTTACATTAGTGGGGTAACTCATGGATGAGTTCCCTCTCACGCTCAATGGATAAGGAGATGTGAATGATGGCTCTTCCCAAGAGCTATGCTCCTCCACCTCTACCAAGTAATCCATTCACATCTTCATGTGAGAGTGCACCTCTTATTTGAAACCTTCCCATATGAATCCACCCAAGAGAGTATGATATGCTTTGACAAAACCAGTAGGTTTGGAAAGCAGGATTTCATAGATGGCATCAAGTAGTCCCTCCTTGAGTTTGGAGTCACTAACCAAAAGAATAAGATTATAGAAATAGATAACTCCATCTACCACCTTGAACCTCTCATCCTTTACTTCCCCTTCGAGAACCCCCCATGTGAAAAGTTCCTTGGAGTATTCCATCATGAGTTGGGAATCCCAACAAGGATCCAAGCTCTCCAAGAATGACATCGCTGTAAAGTTCTGAAATGCTGCCCCTGTCATATCATGGCTCCTATCTTTGACATCCTTGATATCAAAATCACATATGGGAGTATCAAAATCTCCTCTTTGCTACCCCACTTGTAGCTGATCTTGTTCAAGACAAGATTGAAGCATATGGAAATCAACTTCCCCTCGGAAAGTCCTTGTCTTCCAAAACTTCCTCCTTTTTGCCCATTCATACAAGAGGGTTTGGATCCCCTTGCTATCTTCAGAAATATTCTTTGTGAATGAAGAGATCATGGGCTGCCCCAAAGATATGGATTTGCCACGTGTCCTCATGCTCATGCCATCATAGATCTCTGATTTCTCCTCTCTCAGTGCAGATATCTCAGTGGGAGTTAGCAATGCCCCTTTTAGGAAATTGCTCATCTCTCTTCTGAATTCATGAGAGATTCTCTGCGTTGTGCTAGCTTCTCCCAAGGCTCCCTCCTTTGCCAAGTATGAATATGCTTCCCATAGTTGAGAGAAAACTTTAGATTTCCTCCTATCAAGAGGTGCTCCTGGTAAAGTACCTCCTTGCAAAGAGGTTTCAAGGCCTAGAGTAGAATGTGGATGCAGATAGATAGATTTGCACCCACCTTTACTGCATAGGTCCTCTTGCTTTCTTTGTGCATCCAAGCTTGGAAACAAAGAAGGATCTATGCTCTTCTTCTTTTGATGCCATTCCTCCTCCTTTCCTTCTTCTATCATCAAGATCTCATCATTTGACAATGATGGTACCTGCTGCTCATGTGTTGTACCAAGAGCTCTATGTGTGAGATCTTGTGAAACTCCTTGTAAGAGTGCAAGAGTTTCTTCCCTTGGAGCAAGTGCTACAACTTCTTCCTCATGAGGTTCTTAAGGTGCCTTTGTTTTGACTGCATTATCATCTCCTTCCTTCTCCTCCTCATCAATAACTGAAATTTTCCCATCATCAATGAGAGACATGAGATCTTGGTCATCTATTGAAGGAGAAACCTTCATGCTTTCCTCTTGAGAAGAGGACCCTTCACTCAATGGAGATCTTGCCCTTGGCAAGGCATCAAAAAAACTTAAACCTTCTTCCATAGTCTTCAGAAATGGATTTGGATTCATAGACCCTTCCAACTCATGCAAAATATTTGTTTGAAGTGTTTTGATAGTGTCAAGAGAAGATGATACACATGGAGCTTCATCAAATCTTTCTATCAATCTTTCAATAAACCTTGCATAAGTAGGTGTATTGGCATTCTTCGAGGAGAAAGACTCAAACAACCAAGCATATGGTTTACCTTCAAAATGTAGCGTTGCTGCTTTGATGGCTTCAATCTCTGAAACTTGATGTTGTTGCACAAAGTTATCCAGCTCCTCCACCCAAACCCTGACTGGACATTTAGGTGATCCATCAAAGATAGATAGATACAATCTACCCTTACTATGCTACTCCTCCTTTTTGACTTTTCCCTCCTTGATCTTGCAGAATCATTGGAATTTCAAGTTACCATTGAACTCCTTGGACTGAGCTTCATACTCCTCCAAATACTCTCTAAGAGTCTCCTTCTTAGGCACACCTCCTTTCTTTCTCTTCATGAAGAAATCACAGACAGAACACTGAATATTTGGTGATATGGTTGAGTGCACATATCCATGAGATGAGGATTCAAAATTTTCCTCATGTATAGATCTTGTAGATCTGATTAGAAGATCTTTCTGCTCTTGAAACTTTCTAGGAGTTTCACTTCTTCTTCTTTCTTCTTCTTGTTCAACCTCCTTGGAGAGGTTCTTCTTAGATCTGAAAGCTGATGAGAGTAAACCCATGTTATTCATCATTCTAACCTTTCTCCTTGCCGTACAACACCTTGGCTTGAAGCCACAGGCTGAGCCAAAGATCTTGCTCTGATACCATTGTAATGTTCCAAAATGGAACAGCTACACTATTGGGAATAATATGAGTTATTACCAATGTGGAGCTACAAAAATATGTCATATATAGATGCAAAATCACTTAAAATTCAATAAAATATGCAGCAACAACTTTATACAGCGTTTTATAAGGAAAAAGGTGGGGAAAAGTGAGGATTTAGGCCCTAAAACGAGTATATTCAGATATTTTCGTAAAAATAAAATGGGAAAATGGTTGGATATGATATCTAGGGTTATGAGGGACTCCCATGTCGAATTTCAGCAAAAAAAAAAAAGTTTTTCTATGTTAAATAGTTCCTCCTTTTCTAACTAGGCTAGAAAAACCTGATTTCCCATGACTAGAAGTATGAAGAAATTTTACTGAATCATTTGAGCGTGATTTTTTGAAGGGTGTGAATGAAATAAGGTCTTAAAATTGAAAAATAATATCAGAGGAATATCTCATAAATTTTACAGAAGAAGGATGAAAGAATACAGGAGAAATCCTCAGAAATGAGGTGCTACAACCATGACAAAGACTTCATAACCATGATAGCGTTATTTTTAGGGCTGAAGTAGTATTTTATTGATTATTTATATCTAGATCAGATATTTACATAAAAATATAGATCCAATACAGATTCATGTACAAGGAAGGCTGATCTATACATTCCCCTTGGGGGTTTGCTCAAAACATGAAGCACCAGAAGTAGATCTTAGATCTAAGAATGCAGATCTATAGAATGATTCAGAAAATCACTGAATCATGTACATGTATAATATCAGATCTGAAATAGAACATATGTTGGTTTGCCAATCTATGGATCACCACAGTGAAGGAAGAATCCCAACACTAGAGATCTCTTCTCCACAATGCAAGCAAAGCACCCTACAGCTGTAGATCTGCAAATAACGCTATCCTAGGGAGAGGAACAATGCTGTAGCTTTTGAGAATGATTTTTCCAGATGCCAAGATGTATATCTAAAGTGAAATCAGCAAATGAACTCTTCCAGGAGGTTAAAGGACACACTCACTGAGAAGAGCCACTGCTATCATCTAGATCTCAGCAGGTCTAGTCTTCCACTTGCTGCAGCTCACAAGACAACTCAACCCTCAACATGAGAAACCCTATAATGTAAGGTGAAGCTTGGCCCAAGCCTAATAGTGGACAATTTTAGCACAATTCTCCTCCAAGAGCTGCTCAAGGAAGGAGGTGGGATTCCTGGATAGGAATACCCAGCAAGGGATGTCTAGCAGACAATTCCTTGTGAAATGATAATCTTCAAAAAATCCTCATGTTGCCCTCCTCTTCCTTTTATAATATAGGAGTCTTGAAAAACTTTAAACCACCTTGAATCACTTAACCCTTTTCACATTAGATCCTCCTTCTAGAATTGCGCTATCCCTCAAAGAGGTTCAATGCATCTAGACTGCGATGTTGACTTGGTCAAAGATGATCCCTTCTTGTGATTTAAACCCATTCACACCTACAAGATGTGATTTACTTAGCCCAGATAAGTCTCTGTTCACATAGGCATTGATTTATTCTTAGTTATCAGGAGTTTTACATGTCCTCCTTTACAATTTATTCATCAAACATGAAATGCAAAAATAAACAAGGCAAAATTAATGTTCCAATTAGCTACAGCTAATTTAGGAACATTACATGCAGTTCTGAAGGTTTTGATCTGGAATTCAATTGGTAGCAGAACCTGTTTGCCATATACCAGCTCATATGGTGTATGTCCCGTGATATTTCTCCAAGTGGTTCTGTATGCCCACAAAGCTTTTGGTAATCTTTTAGCCCAATCTTTCCGATGCATATTGATTGTCTTTGTATGGATGGACTCGATCACTTTGTTTGTAGATTCCACCTGGCCATTTTCTTGCAGGTGATATGGCATGGATTACCTGTGCCAGATCTTGTATTGCTCCATCACACCATGTACCAGCAGAAATAAACTGCGGACCATTGTCAGAAACAATTTCTCTAGGATCACCAAATCTAGTAAATATTTCAGTAAAAAGAAAATCAAAAACAACTTTTTATGTAGCAAAAGAAACATCTTTAGCTTATACCCATTTTGTAACGAAGTCTGTACAAACCAAAATGTGCTTTTTACTTAAGGATGTTGGATTTATTGGCCCTATAAAATCAATAGCCCATTTTTCAAGTGTCTCAAACATAACTTGGGGGCATAAAGGCATTTTATTGGTTTGATTAGGCTGGCCCATTCATTGACAGCTATCGCATCGCTTGACATACTGTTTGGCATCCTTAAACTAGGAGGGCCAAAAGTAACCAGCACACAATACTTTATATGCAATCCACTTATTAGCGAAGTGGTCTCCACAAGGTTCATCATGAGCAAATTTCAATATGTCAAACACTTCCTCCTCTCTTACACATCTACGGATAATCAGATCTGGACCAGTGTAAAAGAAATCTCCTTGAATCCAGGAATATGCAACACTTTTTTGAATAATATTCCACTCTTCATGAGGGCACAAGTGGGGTGGTGTTTTCCCAGTAACCAAGTAATTAGCAATGTCAGAAAACCACGGAGAATATATAGACATAGCAAAAAGATGTTCATCTGGAAAATCATCATTAATAGGAGTTGCTTCACCAGGATTATGTAATCTAGAAAGAAAATCTGCTACAACATTAGATTTCCCTGGTCTATCAACAATAGTAACATTAAACTCCTGCAACAATAGCAACCACCTAGTCACTCTGCCGCTTGTTAATGGATTGTTCATCAAATATTTAATCACGGAATGATCAGTATGTACAAATACTTCATATCCTGTGATATAGTGCCTGAACTTATTAATTGCAAAAATCACAGCTAAAAACTCTTTCTTTGTAACTATATAATTCAATTCAGTGGAAGACAAATTCTTACTAATATAATAAATAGCATAGGATTTCTTATTTTCCTCTTGTCCTAAATTTGCGCCAATAGCCAAATCTGAAGCATCAGAGGAAATGTGAAAAGGTAGGGACCAGTTAGGACCTCGCAAAACTGGTGCCTACACCAACTTTTCCTTCAGTGTTTCAAAAGACTGTTGGAAAGTTCTGGACCAAGAAAATTCACTATCCTTAGCTAGAAGTCGGCAAAAGGAGCAGCTATCTTCGAAAATTTTTCAATGAATCTTCTATAGTAACCAGCATGTCCTAAAAAACCTCTTAATTCCCTTTGAGTTTTGGGTGCAGGAAGATGCAAAATGATTTCAATCTTTGTCGGATCAACCTGGATACCTTTGTCAGAAATCAAATGACCTAGAACCACTCCTTCTTTGCACATTAATCTACATTTCTTGTCACTCGAAGCGAGATGGGCTTCTTGACAATGAAGAAGTACTTTCTCCAGATTTTTGAGAGCTTCCTGAAAAGAATCACCAAACATAGAAAATCCATCCATATAAATTTCTACAAATTCTGTTAGCTCCCTAATTTTCTCTCTTTTTACCATTTTCCCCTTCCTAAATCATAACCACTTACCTCTGTTTCACCCTTTTATGCACCCTCATCTTGCACCAGTCCAAGCACGGTGACACATTTCGTATAAACCTTTATTTTTCATGTTTTAATTCAATTTAACACTAATTAAATATTTATTACATGATTTATTACTTTTAAATCACTTTTGTAACTTATCGATATCTCCAAAGGTTATTTGATGGTTAAAGTGCTTATCGTGACCGCTGATCTTAGTGCAGGATTAGATCTTGCACAATTTCCAACACAACAGATCTTCGTGGCAGATCCAAACCTCCTCGATCACCGCCCCATCTTGAGATATTTCAGCCACGACAGTGAATGATTCAGAGGCAACTGAGACTAATCCGTGAAGGGTGAAATCTGGTTAGCTACAACCAGTTTTGCAAAACCATTTTATCTTGAAGGTCGAAACTAAATTCTACATTTTGTTATGAATCAGTTGAATGATCTGTTTTGGCCTTTGGCCAACAGATCTATATAATGTAAAGTGTAAATAGGACTTGAGGAGAACTTGGGAGCAGAGTCTTTAGAGCGAAATTGATAGGCAGTAACCAGTTGTTTTGTTATTTCCCGAATCTGGGTTGGACATTGTATCAATGCATGTATTCGCCTCAATAAATTAATAAAAGGTTTTTCTGCCTCATGTTTCAGAAATTATGTTTCTATTTTTAAGTTGATGAATTATCTGGTTTACTGAGCAGCGTTTTAACTTAAAAATGGAAACGTGATGGTTGGCTGGGGCCCAGCCAACCCAACACATTTACCCTATTTTTTGTTTCCTGTAATGTGTGTTTATATTATTAAAGTGTGATTTAACTTTCAGCACATGTATTACTGTCTTATTGAAAATGGATCCGTCATGTGAAATAGATACATTTTCCTTCCCTGCAATTTACTTTCCGGCATTTAATTTCAGATTGGATTTCCCCACTTGGTCTATGCAGGAGAAAAAAACCTGCACCAGTGCACGTTGGTGTTATATTTCTTTTTCCTACAATTCTGTTTATTTGGTTTTCCACCGCCTGGTACAAGTAGGAGAAATGAACCTGAACCAGTGTACGTTGGTGTGATGCAGCAAGTTTTCTTAATCTACTTTCCGCTATTTTCTTTCTTTCTTTAAAAGCTTACGACAGGATAAATGATTGTTTATTTACTTCTGCATTTTTTTAAGATCAGAAACATTCACTTTTATGTGTGCAATTTGATTCGATAGTAAACTAGCACTTGCAATAATTGAACACTTGTTTTAAGGATTAAAAGCTAAGTGTAGGAAGCTCTGATCCAGTACAAGAACCAGTTTCTTGCCACAATATGTGAGTGCTCTAAACCTTGAAAAGTTCGAGCTCTTGCATGAAGTAAAAAGCCTTCAGTAAAGACACTATTTATACCTTCTACATAACTCTCTGATCCTGCACTAGTGCAGGACAGATTAACGCAAGAAGGAAATATCTAAGGAAGCAGGTTTAAGGGCCCATCTAATGAGATTGCTAAAGTGTCTCTGTTAAGGGAAAAAACACACTCGGTAGATTAAACAACCATTAGTGGGAGTGATTTCCTTTTATCCTTAATTCTCTCTTGCAAATGCATACTTTCTCGTTCCAGTATTGGATTATTTTTGATGGTTCAAGTTTCCTTCTTCTCTTTTGATTTGATTCTACAATCCTTCCTTTAAAGAAAGTAGGGATTTACATTATAAATATTCATACCATCTCTGGCATTTCCTATGCTTCATCTCTAATTTTACGAATCCCCCAGGTTGACAAATTAAGTGTTGAGGAGTTTGGTTAAGTGTAATTCCTGCACCCAACATTTTGACGTCATTTCCGGGGAGGCGATTTGATTTGGTAAGAATTTTCTGATTATGTAATAGAGGTAATTTTTCTTTATTTCTGCAGTGTTGTTTTTTGAAGGAATTTACTTGTGTTAATTGATTTCTGGAAATATTTTTTAGAAGTTGTTTGTTGTTATTATTTTTTTCTTTCTTTCTTTTGAAATGAATGCCTAGGAAAGGTAAGGGTTCGAAGCCCACTAAGAGCCGAAAGAATTCTGAAAACAATTTTCATATTGGGTCTCCTTCTGTAAGTAGGAATCCCAATCCAATTCAAACCCATCATGCAGGAACAATCCACATGGATTCTGGTAATAACAGCTCAGGTGTGGATTAGCCTGTGGAAAGTAGTACAAGTAAAAGGGAAACAATGGTGGACCAAGAATATCATTTGGAAGGGACTGGTGACAACGAGGTAAGTGAAGGACAATCCAATTTTGTGTTTCCAATTGTGGATCCTGATACTGTGTCGCAAATGAAGAATACTCCACCATCAGCTCTCCCTCATTTACATGGTAAATTTCATGAATATCCTGACTCTTTTCTATTTGATTTTGATATTCTGTGTAGAAGTTATGATTGTGCAACTAAGGCTCAGAAGTTAAGATTATTTCATGTTACCCTCAAGGACTCAGCTCTCTGCTGGTTTATGGGGTTAGGAGGAAACACCATAACCTCTTCGGATCAGATGAAGAGAGTGTTTTTGTCTAAATATCAAGAATATTTCAAAACTTGGGACATGCAGGATGAAATTTTTACAATCATACAAGATGATGATGAAATGCTTGAAGATTATTTGGAAAGATTTCTGTATATTTTACAAAGGTCAAAACTTAAGCTTGATTTCAACACTATTAGAACCTTGTTCTTAAGAGGACTTACTAATAATTCTAGAAATGATTTGAATATATTAGGACAAGGTGATATTTCTCAGCAAAATTTTGATCAAATTTGTGAATTATGCAAGAAATTTTCAAGAAACCAATATAGATCCGGTAAAGGAACTCGAAATAGAAATAGAAAAACTGAATCTACTAATGCTATAATTATTGGACTAGAAAATAAAATGGAAAACATGAAAATTGATATAATGAACACTATTACCAAACAGTTAGACTCCTTAAAATTTCAGCAGAAACTCATGAAGGAACAAGAGTCATTATGTATTTTATGTCCTAAATGTAGAGACAAGCATCCTCCTAAAGAGTGTCCTCTTAATTTGAAAGAAACTAATAAGTGCGCTATTTGTGCAGAAGACCATATCACAGAAAAATGTCCCTCTATACCAGGAATTAAAGCTGTACTTACAGGGGGACAACCTGAAGCTGAATACTTGAATGCTATGGGAGAAAGAAGGAATTGGCCTCAGGTAGGTACAGGTATGGCTTCTGAATTTTCTCCACACTATTTTGGTTATAATTCACATGCATATTCTTATCCTAACTCTCATCAGCAGTGGCAGTATGGGAATCAATATCAGCATGGGAAACCTTCTCAACCATGGCAAAAAGGTTGGAGAGGGCCAAATCATTCTCCATATTCCTACCAGCCACCTATGAAGTCATATCCATGTACACATCCACCTTATTCAATGTCTCAACTTCCGAGTCAGTCCACTCCACCATTGCCTTTACCTCCACCCTTTTGACCTCCTCAGTTGCCTGCTCAACCTATGCCCAATCCTAATAATAATAAAGCAGTGCAAATGATCTATGTAACAAACCCACCTTTACCATTTGAATACCAGTCTATTCCAGTTGGGGTGCATGATATTCAATTAAGATTGGGAAGGACTATAACATCAGAAAATCAGAAGCAACCTATGGTGATCATTGAAGAGAAAGGAGAAGAGGAAACTCTTAACCATTCTCTGAAAGATGTCACTAAGAAACCCTTACCCTCTGAACCCTTGCCATCTTCTTCCAACCAGCCTCCCTTCCCAGAGAGGCTAGTAATGGAGAGGAGTGAGCCTATTTCTGAGACTAGTTTGGCATCTGAGCTTCAGAATCTTTTCATTAAGATACCCTTGCTTCAAGCCATCAAAGAGATCCCCATTTGTACTAAGATTATTAAGGAACTCCGTCTCAAGAAACCCAGGAGGAAGAGATTGGAACCCCGAACCATTCAATTTGTTGGTAGGGCAGCAGAGTTGATGATGGGATGTGTGTCTGTGGAAAAATATATTGATCCCGGAAACCCTGTTGTCTCAGTTCAGATTGGTAATGTGCTTATCTCTAATGTTCTTATAGACCTGGGGGCAGCCATTAATTTCATGACTAACCAAACCATGGATCAACTTCGGTTATCTCATCTTCGCCCTACTCCCACTGTGCTTGAATTAGCAGATAGATCTAAAATTAAGCCAAAAGGAGTATTGGACGATGTGATCATCTCATTAGATTCTTGGGAATATCCTATTGATTTCATTGTGCTTGAGCCAAAGAACAAAGTCGAAGGACATCCCTTGATCTTAGGTCGACCATGGCTTGCTACGACTAATGCATATATTGGATGTTGTTCCAGTGATATGTATATTTCACATGGAGATTCTAGGAAGAAAGTTATCTTATACCTCCCTGCTAGATCCATTCAAGACCTTCGAGATACTTTATGGTTGGATAAAAGCAATGATGAGGAGACTCAGTCTATTTCCCTTATCCATCATTATACTGGGTCTTCACAAGAAGATGAGATTCAAGATTTTCTGAATAATCTAGACACTGCGTAATTATGACCCTTTGAGCCAAATTTTCAGCCTAGACTTTCAAGAAAATCATGATTCTCATTCTTCTGTACCACTCATTTGACCACTCCCTTGAGTACTCTTGGCCTGATACCACTCTTGTTGAGATTAGCCCTTGTAAATCCTTGCATATTAGTTCAGATTTGGACTCATCTCAGTAAGAGAAGCTTGTGAATTTGCTGCAAAACCATCTTAGTGCCTTTCCTTGGGGCTATGAAGATATGAAGGGTATCCCTCCTGAAACTTGTCCACATCACATCTATATTTAGGAAGGAACCCGACCTGTCCGAAAACCCCAAAGGCGAATGAATACAGCTCTAAGAGATATTGTGAAGGAAGAAGTACAGAAACTCTTAGATGCCAGTTTTATTTATCCTATTTCTGACAATCAGTGGGTCTCTCCATTAGTACTAGTACCTAAGAAATATGGAAGATGGCGTATTTGTATTGATCATCGAGAATTGAATAAATCCACTCTTAAATATTACTTCCCTCTCCCTTTCATTGATCAGGTGCTTTATACCCTTGCAGGAAAGAAATATTTCTCCTTTTTGGATGGCTTCAGTGGTTATAACTAGATACAGATTGCACCCGAAGATTAAAATAAAACTACTTTTACATGTCCATGGGGGGAATCTACTTAAAAAGTGCTTCCCTTTGGTTTATGTAATGCCCCGACTACCTTCCAATGGGTATTCTTGGCCATTTTTGCTGATCTAGAATTTGTAGAAATTTATATGGATGACTTTTCTGTGTTTGGTGATTCTTTTAAGGAAGCTCTAAAAAATCTGGAGAAAGTAATTCTTCGTTGTCAGGAAGCCCATCTCACTTTGAGTGACAATAAATGCAGATTAATGTGCAAAGTGGGAGTGGTGCTTGGCCATTTGATTTCTGACAAAGGTATCCAGGTTGATCCGACAGAGATTGAAATCATTTTGCATCTTCCTGCACCCAAAACTCAAACGGATGTAAGAGGTTTTTTAGGACATGCTGGTTACTATAGAAGATTCATTGAAATTTTTTCGAAGATAGCTACTCCTCTTTTTCGACTTCTAGCTCAGGATAGTGAATTTTCTTGGTCCACAGCTTGCCAACAGTCTTTTGAAACATTGAAGGAAAAGTTGGTACAGGAACTAGTTTTGCGAGGTCCAAACTGGTCCCTTCCTTTTCACATTTCCTCTGATGCTTCAAATTTGGCTATTGGCGCAAATTTAGTACAAGAGGAAAATAAGAAATCCTATGATATTTATTATATTAGTAAAAAAATTTCTTCCGCTGAATTGAATGATACAGTTACAGAGAAAGAGTTTGTAGCTGTGATTTTTGCAGTTAATAAGTTCAGGCACTATATTACAGGATATGAAGTATTTGTACATACTGATCATTCCGCGATTAAATATTTGATGAACAAACCATTGACAAGTGGTAGAGTGACTAGGTGGTTACTATTGTCGCAGGAGTTTAATGTTACTATTGTAGATAGACCAAGGAAATCTAATGTTGTAGCAGATTTTATTTCTAGATTAGATAATCCTGGTGAAGTAACTCCTATTAATGATGATTTTCCAGATGAACATATTTTTTCTATGTCAACAGATTCTTTGTGGTTTGTTGACATTGCTAACTATTTGGTCACTGGAAAAACACCACCTCATCTGTCCACTCGTGAAAAGCGGAATATTATTCAAAAAAGTGCTGCATATTCCTGGATTCAAGGAGATCTCTTTTACACTGGTCCAGATCTAATTATCTGATGTGTAAGAGAGGAGGAAGTGTTTGACATATTTAAATCTACTCATGATGAACCTTGTGAAGGCCACTTCGCTGACAAGCGGACTGCATATAAATTATTACGTGCTGGTTACTTTTGGCCTTCCTTGTTTAAGGATGCCAAACAGTACGTCAGGCGATGTGATAGCTGTCAACGAATGGACCAGCCTAATCAAACCAATGAAATGCCTTTATGCCCCCAATTTATGATTGAACCATTTGAAAAATGGGGTATTGATTTTATAGGGCCAATAAATCCAACATACTTAAGTAAAAAGAATATTTTGGTTTGTACAAATTTCGTTACAAAATGGGTAGAAGCTAAAGCTGTTTCTTTTGCTACAGAAAAAGTTGTTGTTGATTTTCTTTTTTATGAAATCTTTACTAGATTTGGTGTGCCTAGATAAATTGTTTCTGACAATGGTTCGAAGTTTATTTCTAACCTGGTACAGGGTGTGATGGAGCAATACAAGATCTGGCACAGGAAATCCACGCCATATCACCCGCAAGCAAATGGCCAGGTGGAATCTACAAACAAAGTGATCGAGTCCATTCTTACAAAGACAGTCAATATGCATCGGAAAGATTGGGCTAAAATATTACTAGAAGCTTTGTGGCCATACAAAACCACTTGGAGAAATAACATATGACATACACCATATGAGCTGGTATATGGCAAACAGGTTCTGTTACCAATTGAGTTCCAGATCAAAACTTTCAGAACTGTAGTTCAGTTAGGACTAGATCTCTCTAAGGCACAACAACAATGTCTTCTCCAATTAAATGAGTTAGATGAATTTCGCAGAGATGTTGTTCAACAAAACATCCTAATTCAGCAGCAACGAAAAAGGTGGCATGACAAGACTATTCGGAAAAAGCAGTTCCAACCAGGTGATTAGGTACTCCTCTTATGATTCTAGATTTAAAATTTTTAAAGGGAAGTTCCATACATGTTGGATGGGACCTTATGAAGTGATCCGAGTATTCGAGAATGGAGCAGTAGAATTCAAAACTATTGATGGAAAAGATTTAGTATTCTTGGTAAATGTGCATAGATTAAAGAAGTACTTTCAGCCGCTTGCCAAGAAAGATTTTACACAGCAAGTACCTTTTTGAAAACATGAATTCTTCTTCTTCTCAAAGAAAAAATAATAATAAATTTAATAAAAAAAAATTAAAGAAAAAATATTTTCCTGTAATTGTGAAAATCAGTTCGCTGACATAATTGCAGAAGTGTCAACCTGAAAAACAGCTTGTTGGCAGGAAGATCAAAAATTTCTAATAAAAAGAGAATGTTGCTTGATCTTTAGATATGCTAGTGACCACCGAGTAAAAACAGGTTCAGTAGACCTTTATACATTGGGGTAATTAGCATGGATATTTTTATTCAAGTAACATTTAATTCTCGTTGTAGTTATTTTTCTTGCACCAGTGCAGGCAAACCTTCCAGAAAATTTTCTGCCTTTCTTCATATCTCATTTCATAATATTCCCTTAGTTTTCTTCTTTAAATCCCAGAATGATTAACCTTCCCACATTCTTCTGAATTTACCCTACCTGTTTCGTAAAAATCCCACTTTAACCTTGAATTTTTTTTTTCCCTATCCCACTTATGTTTATCCCCTCTTTGGTACTATTCCTAGAATCCATGTAACAAAATTCCTTCCCATTCTGAAATTTTCCCCTTTCCCACTTCTTTGTTCCCTCTTGAATTCATTGCAAGATCTCATACATAAAGAGCAAAAAGATGCCCTGAAGCATCAAGAAAGGGCGAAGCAAATTTTCAGTATCAGTTGAGGAAAGCTATGTTAGAAGTCCAGCCTATATTTTACTTAAATTCTTTGTTATTTTTTTAAACAATATGCTTGCACTAGTGCAAGCATATCTTCCTATATAATAATATAAGCAGAATGGTACCAGCAGAACAGTATAGTAAGCGGTGTAAACAGATAAGTGCAAGCATGCACCTTGACAGAAGCAGAGTACAATTTGTTTTTTGAGCATATGTCATAAGAAGTGGTCATCATAAAATTTTACAAGAAGCCTTTTTCACTTATTTGATGAGTACTTATGCTATCATATTAACTAGGAGAAAATTATTTAAAGTACAAAATGTTTTTAGTTAAGAATCATGATCATTTTTAATCAATGCTAAAGTTTTTTTGAATTATGGAGTGTGGAAATGTTTAAACCATTGCTTGGATATAATTACCCTTTCCACCATGATCCTAAACGTCCTTCACTTATGATGATTACCTCACTTAGCCGTTAAAAACGCTGCCACAAGTACCAATATTGCACGATTCTAAACATGTCACGCATCCATGGATATTTTGGTGGGATGGATCAGTGATAAGACAAAAGGGATGGTGGACGATTGGATCCCTATCTATAAAGAGCCAAGATTTTCAGTATTGCATGCAATTTTATTTTTTGATTGTTCATAAATGTTAAAGAAAATATGCCGCTTGTTAGATGTGAACCTTCGTCCCTCAGTGAGGTAGATCAGACCACCGATTTTCACAATAGTCTTGCACTACTGTGAGACTCAGGCTTTCTTCTGTTTTTACAGAAATTTGATGGGCACAATAGTGAAGTGGCCCTAGAGTTTGCAAAGAGTTTTAAAAATTCCCGTGTAAATATTGGGCCACTGAGATTTAAAGTCACAGAAAAATCGATAGCAGCAGCGACAGGCTTGCAAAACACTGGTGTGCGGTACTTTAAAAATCAGAAGCTCGAGAGGAAGCATTGGCAACGTTTCGTCGTTAATAAGGACATGAAGGTATACTGGAAGAAAGGAGTTCCGCGCAGCACCCTACTGGGACAGTGGCGGGACCTCCTTTTCATTCTCCAAAAATTCGTGACTTGTGAGGGAAGGTACTCCCTCACCTTTGTGTATCATTTCAGGATGCTGCAACACTTTGAACCCTCCCGACACGTCTGGTGGAGGATAGATTTAACTTAATTTTTTCTTAAGAGTTTAGAAAATATGGCCAAGAGTGTACAGGGCGCACGGGTGGACTAGGCCGATAAGAAATTATATCACTGCGGCCTGATCAAAATCTTGGTCCAGAAACAATTGGAAATTAAGGGCGTGACCTGGAAGGAGTTGTTGAAGAAGCTAGATTAGAAAACCCTCTGTAGGAAAGAAGACAGCTCTGAAAAGAAAAAAGAGACCTGCACTAGCACAAGCAAGGGTCCAAGTGTAAAGAGAAGTCCTTCTTGCCCTAGTGCAAGAAGGAAATTACCTGGGAAATCAGCAGAAGAAAAGGGACCATCTCCAAAGAAACAGAAGACAGTGGGTACACCTGCTGAGGAAACTCCTCCGACGCCACCAGTACATGAACAGACCCCCAAAGAAGATGATTTGCTGTCAATCGTTGCAGACACAGCAAAATATGTGGGAATTGAATATGAAACTCTATTGGCCGACTTTATTAAGGGCCGGAAAAAGAATGAAGAACCTGGTGCAGAACCACAGTCCCCACAAAATATTGAATCCCCACCTGCACCAGTGCAAGAAGAACTAGTGCATGATGAACCGGCACAAGAAAAAGAAGAATCAGAAGAGCAATAAGAAGAAGAAGAACCAGAAGAGCAAGAGGAAGAAGAAGAACCGAAAGAGGAAGAAGTGTTTACTGAAACCCGAGGTATACTGAGGTCCCTGAACAAAACATAGCCCCTGTTGAGATAGAAAAGGAAGAAGACTCGGTAGCTCCTGCTGCTCGGATAGTCGAGCTAGAGCTTCATGTTCATAACTTAGAGCAACTCGTAGCTAAAACACAGGAGGAAAAAGAATAGAATAAAGAAGAATTCACGACAGAGATTCAGAAGAATAAAGGAGAAGTCAGGGTATGGAAATACCATGCTTCGCAATGTTTCAGACAACTCAAAAAGGTGACGAAGAAATTGAAGAGCAGCAAAAAGACGAAGTCTGAAACACTACAGACTGATGATAGTATGTCGGAGCAGGAGTGAGCTGGAAAGCTCAAAATTTTGAAGGTTTTTTGCAGAGGTAAAGAATTGTGTGAGGAGACACAACATCTTAGGGATGGGAAGATGTTAGCTCCCTAATTTTCTCTCTTTTTACCATTTTCCCCTTCCTAAATCATAACCATTTACCTCTGTTTAACCCTTTTATGCACCCTCTTCTTGCACCAGTCCAAGAACGGTGACACATTTCATATAAACCTTTATTTTTCATGTTTTAATTCAATTTAACACTAATTAAATATTTATTACATGATTTTTTTACTTTTAAATCACATTTTTAACCTATCTATATCTCCAAAGGTTATTTGATGGTTAAAGTGCTTATCGTGACCGATGATCTTAGTGCAGGATCAGATCTTGCACTATTGCCAGCACAACAGATCTTCGTGGCAGATCCGAACCTCCTCGATCACTGCCACATATTGAGCCATTTCAGCCATGAAAGAAAATGATTCAGAGGCAGCCGAGACTAATCCATGAAGGGAGAAAGCTGGTTAGCTACGACCATTTTTGCAAAACCGTCTTATCTTGAAGGCCGAAACTAAATTCTGCATTTTGTTATGAATTAGTTGAACGATCTATTTTGGCCTTCAGTCAACAGATCTATATAATTTAAAGTGTAAATAGGACTTGAGGAGAACTTGGGAGCAGAGTCTTTAGAGAGGCGGTAATCGATCATTTTATTATCACTTGAATCTGGGCTGGACATTGTATCAATGCATGTATTCACCTCAATAAATTAATAAAAGGTTTTTCCACCTCATGTTTCCGAAATTATGTTTCTGTTTTTAAGTTGATGAATTAACTGGTTTACTGAGTAGCATTTTAACTTAAAAAGGGAAACACGCTGGTTGGATAGGGCCCAGCCAACCCAGCACGTTTACCCTATTTTCTGTTTCCTGTAATGTGTGTTTAAATTATTAAAGTGTGATTTAAATTTCAACACATGTATTCCTGTCTTATTGAAAATGGATCCGTCGTGTGAAATAGATACATTTTCCTTCCCTGCAATTTACTTTCCTGCATTTAATTTTAGATTGGATTTCCCTGCCTGGTCTAAGCAGGAGAAACAAACCTGCACCAGTGGACGTTGGTGTGATATTTATTTTTCCTACAATTCTATTTATTTGGTTTTCCACCGCCTGGTACAAGCAGGAGAAATGAACCCTCACCAGTGCACGTTGGTGTGATGCAGCAAGTTTTCTTAATCTACTTTCTGCAATTTTCTTTCTTTCTTTAAATGCTTATGATAGGATATTAAATTATTGTTTCTTTACTTATGCATTTTGTTAAGATCAGAAACATTCACTTTTATGTGTGCAATTTGATTTGATAGTAAACTAGCACTTGCAATAATTGAACACTTGTTTTAAGGATTAAAAGCTAAGTGTAGGAAGCTCTGATCCGGTACAAGACCCAGTTTCTTGCCACAAGATATGAGTGCTCTGAACCTTGAAAAGTTTGAGCTCTTGCATGAAGTAATAAGCCTTCATTAAAGACACTATTTATACCTTCTACATAACTCTCTGATCCTGCACTAGTGCAAGCACTAGTGCAGGACAGATTAACGCAAGAAGGAAATCTCTAAGGAAGCAGGTTTAAGGGCCCATTTAATGAGACTGCTAAAGTGTCTCTGCTAAGGGAAAACACACACTCAGTATATTAAACAACCATTAGTGGGAGTGATTGCCTTTTATCTTTAATTCTCTCTTGCAAATGCATACTTTCTCATTCCAGTCTTAGATTATTTTTGATGGTTCAAGTTGCCTTCTTCTATTTTGATTTGATTCTGCAATATTTCCTTTAAAGAAAGTAGGGATTTACATTAGAAATATTCATACCATCTCTGGCATTTCCTATGCTCCGTCTCTAAGTTTACGAATCCCCCGGGTTGAAAAATTAAGTGTTGAGGAGTTTGCTTAAGTGTAATTCCTACACCCAACAAATTCCAGATCAGCAAAAATGGCTAGGACTTCCCTTTGAAAGGTATTCGGGGCATTACATAAACCAAGGGGAGCACTTTATAAGAAAATGTCCCCCACGGACATGTAAAATTAGTTTTATCCTGATATTCAAGTGTAATCTGTATCTGGTTATAACCACTGAAGCCATCCAAAAAGGAAAAATATTTCTTTCCTGCAAGGGTATCAAGCACCTGGTCAATTAAAGGGAGAGGGAAGTAATCTTTAAGAGTGGCTTTATTAAATTCTCGATAATCAATACAAATACACCATCTTCCATATTTCTTAGGTACAAGCACTAGTGGAGAGACCCACTGACTGTCGGAAATAGGATAGATAAAATTGACATCTAAGAGTTTCTGTACTTTGTCCTTCACAATATCTCTTAGAGCTAGATTCATTCGCCTTTGGGGTTGTCGGACAGGTCAGGTTCCTTCATGAATATAGATATGAATTGTACAATTTTTAGGAGGGATACCCTTCATATCTTCATAGCCCCAAGCAAAGGCACTAAGATGGTTTTGCAACAAATTCACAAGCTGCTCCTGCTGACATGAATCCAAGTTTGAACTGATATGAAAGGATTTACCAGGGCTAATCTCATCAAGAGTGGTGTCAAGCTCAGGAGTGCTCAAGGGAGTGGTCAAATGCAGTGGTACAGAAGAATGAGAATCATGATTTTCTTGAAAATCTAGGCTAAAAATTTGGCTCAAAGGCTTAAAATTAGGCATAGTGTCTAGATTATTCAGAAAATCTTGAATCTCATCTTCTTGTGAAGACCAAGTATAATGATGGATAAGGGAAATAGACTGAGTCTCCTCATCACTGCTTTGATCCAACCATAAATTATCTTGAAGGTCCTGAATGGATCTGGCAGGGGGGTATAAGGTAACTTTCTTCCTAGAATCTCCATGTTAAATATACATATCACCGAAACGACATCCAATATATGCATCGACCGTAGCAAGCCATGGTCGACCCAAGATCAAGGGATGTCCTCCTACTGGGTTCTTTAGCTGAAGCACAATGAAATAAACATGATATTCTCAAGAATCTAATGAGATTACCACATCGCCCAATACTCATTCTGGCATAATTTTAGATCTATCTGCTAATTCAAGCACAATGGGAGTAGGGAAAATATGAGATAACTGAAGTTGTTCCATGGTTTGCTTATTCATGACATTAGTGGCTTCCCCCAAGTCTATAAGAACATTAGAGACAAGGAAATTACCAATATGAACTGAGACAATAGGGTTTCTGGGATCAGTATTTTTTTCCATAGACACACATCCCGTCATCAACTCTGCTACCCTACCAAAAAATTGAATGGTTTGGGGTTCCAATCTCTTCCTCCCAGGTTTCTTGAGACATATTTCCTTAATAATCTTGGTACAAATGGGTATGCATTTAATGGATTGAAGCAAAGGTGTCTTAATGAAAAGATTTCGAAGCTCAGATACCAAACTAGTCTCAGAAATAGGCTCACTCCTTTCCACTACTAGCTTCTCTGGGAAGGGAGGCTGGTTGGAAGAAGATGGCAAGGATTTAGAGGGTAAGGGCTACTTAGTGACAACTTTCGAAGAATGGTTAAGAGTTTCCTCTTCTCCTTTCTCTTCAATGATCACAATAGGTTGCTTCTAATTTTCTGATGTTACAGTCCTTCCCAATCTTAATTGAATTTCATGAACCCCAACTGGAATAAACTGGTATTCGAATGATAAAGGTGGGTTTGTTGCATAGATCATTTGCATTGCTTTATTATTATTAGGATTGGGCATAGGTTGAGCAGGCAACTGAGGAGGTCGAAAGGGTGGAGGTAAAGGCAATGGTGGAGTGGACTGACTCGGAAGTTGAGGCATTGAATAGGGTGCATGTGTAGATGGATATGACTGCATAGGTGGCTGATAGGAATATGGAGAATGAGTTGGCCCTCTCCAAACTTGTTGCCATGGTTGAGAAGGTTGCCCATGTTGATATTGATTCCCATACTACAACTGCTGATGAGAGTTAGGATAAGAATATGCATGTGAATTATAGCCAAAATAGTGTGGAGAAAATTCAGAAGCCATACATGTACCTACCTGAGGCTAATTCCTTCTTGCTCCCATAGCATTCAAGTATTCAGCTTCAGGTTGTCCCCCTGTAAATACAACTTTAAGTCCTGGTATAGAGGGACATTTTTTTGTGATATGGTCTTCTGCACAAATAGCACACTTATTAGTTTCTTTCAAATTAAGAGGACACTCTTTATGAGGATGCTTGTCTCTACATTTAGGATAGAAAATACATAATGACTCTTGTTCCTTCATAAGTTTCTGCTAAAATTTTAAAGAGTCTAACTGTTTGGTAACAGTGTTCATTATATCAATTTTCATGTTTTCCATTTTGTTTTCTAGTCCAATAATCATAGCACCAGTAGTTTCAGTTTTTCTATTTCTATTTCGAGTTCCTCTACCGGATCTATACTGGTTTCTTGAAAATTTCCTGCATAATTCACAAATTTGATCAAAATTTTGCTGAGAAATATCACCTTGTCCTAACAGATTCAAATTATTTCTAGAATTATCAATAAGTCCTCTTAAGAACAATTTCTAATAGTGTTGGGATCAATCTTAAGTTTTGACCTTTGTAAAATATACAGAAATATTTTGAGATAATCTTCAATAATTTCATCATCATCTTGTATAATTGCAAAAATTTCATCCTGCATGTTCCGAGTTTTGCAATATTCTTGATATTTAGACAAAAACACTCTCTTCATCTGATCCCAAAAGGTTATATTATTCCCTACTAGCCCCATAAACTAGCGTAGAGCTGAGTCCTTGACAGTAACAAGAAATAGTCTTAACTTATGAACATCAATTGCATAATCATAACTTCCACACAGAATATCAAACTCAATTAGAAAAGAGCAAGGATCTTCATGAACTTTACCATGGAAATGAGGGAGATCTGATGGTGGAATATTATTCATTTGCGCCACAGTATCAGGATCCACAATTGGAAACACAAAAGTGGATTGTTCTTCACTTACCTGGTTGTCACCAGTCCCTTCCAAATGATCTTCTTGGTCCACCATTGTTCCCCTTTTACTTGTACCGCTCTCAATAGGTTGATCCACACCTGAGTTGTTATCACCAGAGTCCAGATGGATTGTTCCTGCGTGATGGGTTTGAATTGGATTGGGCTTCCTGCTTACAGAAGGAGACCCAATATGAAAATTGTTTTCAAAAAATTTTTGGCCCTTAGTGAGCTTCGAACCCTTACCTTTCCTAGGCATTCATTTCAAAAGGAAAAAAGAAAAAAAAAATAACAGAAAACTTCTAAAAAATGTTGTCAGAAATCAATTAACACTAATAAAAGTCCTTCAAAGAAACATCACTACAAAAATAAAGAAAAATTACCTCTATTGTATAATCAAAAAATTCTTTCCAAATCAAATCACCTCCCCGACAACGACACCAAAATGTTGGGTGCCGGAATTACACTTAAGCAAACTCCTCAACACTTAATTTTTCAACCCGAGGGATTCGTAAACTTAGAGACGAAGAACAGGAAATGCCAGAGATGGTATGAATCTTCCTAATGTAAATCCCTACTTTCTTTAAAGGAAAGATTGCATAATCAAATCAAAAGAGAAGAAGGAAACTTGAACCATAAAAAATAATCTAAGATTGGAACGAGGAAGTATGCATTTGCAAGAGAGAATTAAAGATAAAAGGAAATCACTCCCACTAATGGTTTTTTAATCTACTGATTGTGTGTTTTCCTTTAGCAAAGACACTTTAGCAGTCTCGTTAGATGGGCCCTTAAACCTGCTTCCTTAGAGATTTCCTTCTTGCATTAACCTGTCCTGCACTAGTGCAGGATCAAAGATTTATGTAGAAGGTATAAATAGTGTCTTTACTGAAGGATTTTTACTTCATGCAAGGGCTCAAACTTTTCAAGGTTCAGAGCACTCGGATCTTGTGGCAAGAAACTAGTTCTTGCACCGGATCAGAGCTTCCTGCACTTAGCATTTAATCCTTAAAATGAGTGTTCAATTATTGCAAGTGCTATTTTTCTATCGAATCAAATTTCACACATAAAAGTGAATGTTTTGATCTTAACAAAATGCAGAAATAAAGAAAAAATCATTTATCCTATCATAAACATTTAAAGAAAGAAAGAAGATTGCGGAAAGTAGATTAAGAAAAATTGTTGCATCACACCAACGTGCACTGGTGCAGGTTCATTTCTCCTACTTGGACCAGGCAGAAAAACCAATTAAACAGAATTGCAGGAAAAGAAAATATCACACCAACGTGCATTGGTGCAGGTTTATTTCTCCTGCTTGTATCAGGCAGATGAAAACCAATCTGAAATCAAGTGTAGGAAAGTAAATTGCAAAGAAAGAAAATGTATCTACTTCACACGACAGATCTGTTTTCACTCAGACAGGAATACATGTGCTGAAATTTAAATCACACTTTGATAATATAAACAAAAATTACAAGAAACAGAAAATGGGGTAACGTGATGTGTTGGCTGGGCCCTAGCCAACCAGCGCGTTTCCCTTTTAAGTTAAAACACTGCTCAGTAAATTAATCGATTCATCAGCTTAAACACAGAAACAAAATTTCTGAAACATGAGGTGGAGCTCCCTTTTTATTAATTCATTGAGGTGAATACATGCGTTAATACAATGTCCAGCCTAGATTCAGGAGGTAACAAAACAACCTGTTACTTCCTATCAAACTTCGCTATAAAAAAAATCTGCTAAAAAATTCCCCCCTAGTCCTATTTACATTTTACATTATATAAGCCCTTGGCCAAAGGCCAAAATAGGTCCTTTAACTAATTACATAACAAAATGCAGAATTTAGTTTCGGCCTTCAAAATAAGACGGTTTTGCAAAACTGGCCTAGCTAACCAGCTTTCGCCCTTCACGGATTGGTCTCGGATGCCTTTGAATCACTCTGCTGTCATGAGTGAAGCGGCTCAAGACGAGGCAGTGATCAAGGAGGTTCGGATCTACCGCAAAGATCTATTGTGCTGGCAATGGTGCAAGATCCAATCCTGCACTAAGATCAGCAGTCACAGTAAGCACTCTAACTATCAAATAACCATTGGAGATATCGATAAGTTACAAAAGTGATTTAAAAGTAATAAATCATGTAATAAATATTTAATTAATGCTAAATTGAATTAAAACATGAAGAATAAAGGTTTATACGAAATATGTCACCGTGCTTGGACAGGTGCAAGATGAGGGTGCATAAAAGAGGTGAAACAAAGGTAAATTGTTATGATTTAGGAAGGGGAAAATGGTAAAAAGAGAGAAAATTAGGGGGCTAACAACCACCTCAACCATCAACCAATGATTCCACCTCATGGTCAAACATCACAAATATCACCAGATTGGTCTCCACCCAAGCTTTCCAGGGCTCCAGAGTGTTTATTCCAACTAGGGCTTCCAGGACTAGTAACTCAACCCAAGCTATTATAGGGCTTCCAGAGCATTTTTCCAACAAAGTCTTCCAAGAACTAATAATTTAACCCATAGCCAAAAGCATATGAGAACCAACGAAAGAAACAAGCAATGAAATGAAACAATGACACCATGTTTATCCAGGAAATGGCAAGGCTAGGAAAATCCACTATCAATCCAGGAAATCCTCCATGCCACTACCTGATCATGACTAGGAAACCACATGCATATTCCATGAATTCCAAAACTAGGGAGGAAAACATACATGCAACTCAATACTTGCAAACAGAATATGATGTAGTTGTTGATACTGATTTCCTCTTGCACTTTCCTGATATTTATTTTCCTTCTTGCTCCAAAACTCAAAATATGCCACACTCTCCAATAGTTCTCTAAGAAACTCTAAGTGTCCAAGAGTATGAGAGAGAGAAAATATAGTGAGAGATCTAACACTGAATTGACAAAATCTTGAGATAAAAAGCTTGCCAACTAATATTTAGAAACCTTTTTATTAATGAGGCCTCTATTTTCTTCATTTTCCATTATTTTCCTTCAATTTCCTCCTCACATGCAACTTTTGACCTTTCACCTTCCTTTTCTCCTAATTTCCATTATTTTCGTAAATAAATTGCCAAAAATTCCATTATGTCTTTCCAAATTCCTTTTCCATTGCCTTTTCCAATTTCCATAGCCATAATAAACGAAATGAACACCCACACTAGGATGTTTTTCCCACCATTCTGCTTGGAATATATGTACCATGACCTTGGTCTTATATTTTTTTTACATGGATTTTTAACTAGGGTTGTTACAGAACCCTCCCCCTTGGAGGAACACCATCCTCGGTGTTAAATGACACCTACAACCAGAACAAAAAAACATATTACCAATGTAGATTTAAAACATAGCTTGTTGCAATATTGACAATTATCACTACTGAAAACATGACAAACATACCATTTATTGAAGCTTTATAACACAACTCATTATGATATACAATAAACACCATATTTTCTTAAACCAACAATTAATCATATTTTCTATGGAGCTTTATAAATCTACCTTGATACAATATTTACAGTAATATACACATACACATATACATGTTTTATCAACCAACAAAGAGAAGGATACGATGCTCGTATCAGAAATAAAGGAATCCATAGGCTCACACCTCCACCATCAAAGTAATCCCAAGATTAGAATTCCATCATCAACTGCCAAATTCAAAGTCTACATCCAATTTCTAGTGCTACAATTATGTGCTTTTGTACCCTCAGTGAACAGTTACCCATCTCATTGTTCCAAGGAACACTCCCAATGTGCATTTGATTCCATATGGAAATGCTCATGACCAAGAAAAATCCATCCCCGACCTTCCATTCTCTACTACATAACCCCTCAGGAAATTTGGTCACCCCCTTCCTTGCAATCACACACCTTCCAAGTTCTATTGGAACCCCCATCTTGGGTAGTCCATCCCTTGGTAAGGATTCCTCACATCGAAAGGTACAAAAATCAAGGCATGTCTTTGCCTCAAAATAATCATGTCGGTCATAGCATGGTCATGGCAATCAATGGACATTAGTGGGTACCACTGTCCCAAAATAGCCTTACTCCTGAAGTGCTTTACCAACATACTGATGCATGTCCCAACTCCTTTTGCTGATTCTTCTATTTCTTGCAGCCAGTTTCAACCAATCCAAACATTTCATTTTATGCATTCATGTACTAAGCATATAATTTCCATTAGATTCAGAATAAATTGAAATAAATTCAAATCATACCTCATTGGTGGCTGGTCAATAAGGTACACTTGCAATTTTGTTCACTTCCTATCACATAAGTCAAACTAGTTGTTTGATCAAATCATCATTTATAAACATATCACATTTGGTTAGATCAAAAGAAAAAAATCATAGGTAAAAATCATGAATCACATGCAATCATCATAAATCCCATGTAGTGATCATAAGTCAGAATCGTAGATCACATGCATAATAGAACTGAAATAGAATATCGATACTTATCCTTCATCAGTCCTTACTTTTGCCTCTATTCTTTCTGTACACACTCCGGATTGGTTTCCACACCTGGAAAGCACCCAATTCCTTTGCTTCTATTAGATAACATATACATACACACAATGTACATCAAAACATGTACACCCACATATGACATACAACACCATACAATACATGCAGTCACACCAACAAACGACACATCCGCATACACCCGGTGTACAATACAAGATAGTACATATGGCTACATTGACATAGAACACATACACCTACACCTGGTGTACGATACAACACAACACATACACCTACATTTGATGTACAACAAAACACAATACATATACATATATAGAGTGCAACAAAATGAATACACATTTCACGATAACGTTGCTACAACATGCACATACATAGTGTCACATGCCCGCAACACAACATGTATGACATGCACACAATACCACATGTATACCAGTACCATATGCACAATATGTACATAATACCACCTATACACAGCACTATATGCATAATGTGTGCACAACATCACATGTACATTTCACCACCTATACAATGTGTACACAACACCAAATGTAGATAGCACCGCCTCTACAATTTGTACATAATACCTCATTTACACAACACCACATGCACAACGTGTACATGATACCACTTGAACACAACACCACATGTACAACATGTACACAACACCACATGCATGCAACACCACATGTACAATTATGCAAGCAACACCATATGTACATAACACTATATATCCAACATGTACATAGCACCATATGTACAAAAAACTACATATCCAACATGTACATAACACCATCTATACCTAACAATGCATATGCAATATACATACAAAAATATATATACACAACACTGTATGCACACAACATCACAGGTGCAACATTTACAAGGTATATACAACATTAGTATCGCGCATCTATAAACCACACACTGACTCCACAAATCAACCTTGCTTCTAGTGTCTTTCCATTATCCACGCTTATCCTAGCATTCCCCAAATCACGTTGTTTTCATTCCGCTGATGTATCTCTAAGTATTACCTGTCCAAAGCATAAGCATAGTATAAACACATAATATCAAATCATATCCACATGATACTAACCTCATAGACATTTCAAGTTTACTCTTCCCACTTGATTCCTCATAAGACCAATAACCTCTTGATGTCATTTACCTACATAAGCAATTAATATTCCTCCAAAAGAATGATCCTTGACAACCCTATCAGAAAAAAAATAAAAAATACATACATACATATATACATAGAAATATCAACATAAAACAACCATGACCACTGAAAACCCCATTGGAAAAAAACATGCATACATACATATATACATATATAGACATCAAAATAATCATGATCATAACATAATTACCAAATTCCATAAGGTCTAGGTTAAGAGAACTTCCTTTATCTATGCACACCATGCACAACATCGTTCTCAACATAGCCAAGGCATTCGACACCTCATATCCATTTACTTTACCCTTTTATGTTACCATTCTCATGTATGTACTGCCATTGTCCATTTACCACGATAGACCCAACCATTCCAACTGACTATCATACTCTTGCCTTCAACTTCCCTCACTCATGCACCTAGTTTCATTCGGGTCTTACTTTACATGTCGGGTACCACACATCTCTTCCTGATCTCCATTAACTTTCCTCTTTCCAAACCAATTACCAAGACCCCAAAACATAAAAGGCGAGAGAAATAAAAACAAGAACAAGACCATGAAAAGCCAAAAGCAATACAACACCACAACAAAGTGGCAAGGCCTTGCACCATACATAAACAAATCACTAAAGGCAAAAATCAAAATACTATAAACAAACACCATGACTCAATCCCCTTGGTTCCTAGTACTACCAAAGGAAAGTTGAGCCCGAGCCTTATTCAAGATTTCATTGCAATCTCTTTTTCCATGCAATCCCATGCATCATACCACCATACACATAGTTGTCAATGTATAATATAAACATACAATATACCAGTTATCTTACCTTTTAGTGCCAAGCATATTTTCTTCTAGTTGAATACATCTGTTCCATCTCTCAATGGACTCCAATTCCCTTGGAAGATCATTTGTAACTAGAAACCAATGGTTATTTATATAAACAAATCAACTATTACCTTTTCATGTTAATACCAAGCATGTTTCCCACAATTTTTCACACATGTCAATCACGTGTTCTGAATATCAAGACAACATTTCTATTAATTTGAAATCAACATTTACCAAGTCTAAAAACCATGTCATAATAAATAATCAACTCACATTCATTAGTCATAATAAATATTGCTACAACTATCACCTACCGTACACTCAATTACATATCAAGTGTATGAACACATATGTGTTATTACAACCTTCTTAAAACAAGATCATTTCTTCAAGAAATCTTATGGACCCCTACTCATATCATGCAATTAATCAAACAGTCAAATAGACTGTAAATGTACCATGTTAGATAAATCAGCTACATGACATACTCAAACACTCAAACACCAAATAGACGACATAATCAAATAGTCAATCACCAAGTACACCACATAAGAAAACACATACCTTAATGTATCTCAAGGAAGGCTATATTGTCTGCACAATCACTCTAGATCAACACAATATAACTTCTCATCATATCAACTCAAACATAAATAAGGTCATGATATCCATAACAGTAACTAGTAAACATGGTCACATCAATTTTTCATTCATGCATAACAGTCACATATGCACAATTAATCTAGATTATTACAATACACCATAATAATTAGGTAAACTCCTACCTGAATGTCATAACCCTAATCAACTACATATGCTAATCCAAATTAGCATGATACATATAACATCAAGATCTTACTGCAATACTCCTAATCATCAATTTAACTAACATAAAAAAAAATGAGTTAACATATAACATACTCATAAACAACATATAACATAATCATCAAGTTAACTAACATAAATAAATAACAATGCATATAACAACAAGTTACTATCATTCATGACTATTTGACACATTTTCTATGAACACACTAATTTTCTAACATCTATCATACATGTAACCACAACAACAATAGACGAACAAACATGTCCATAACCCTAATGCTTATAACAATCATTAACCAACATATCTGCATCCCAAACATACAAAACATGTATGATTATCTACTCTTACCTCGAGGTCCAATGCTGCAACCTCGCTTTGATGACCCACATCTCTTTCTCTATCACAACCAACAAAACAACGTCATAACATATCAACGACATCATGATGACCTAAAATTCCTACAATGACCTCATGGACAACAACTATAACCATGGAAATGCATACATAACAACATATAGACATTGACATGTAGAACAAATGCATAACCAACATGCACTCATGATGATCACATTCAAAAAAAACACCATCAACTACCACATGGAGACACAACTGCAACAATGACCACCACCTTGCATACATAAAAGTACATATTCCACAAACATACATAACACATATTCAATTGAAATGTATGCATGACCAACACATAGCGCCCATCCAGTACAAGGGGTGAACCATGCTCTAATGCCACCGTGTGGTATCAGATATAACACAAAGAGACTGAAATTCAAGCATCACCCAAGGAGAGTGCAACCATGCTTTGATAGAACTTTGTAGTATCAGATATGACCTAAAGAGAGTGAAACTTACTCTGATACCACTATGGTATCACATATCGCACAAGGAGAATGAAAACCAAACATCACCTAAACAGAACGAAATGCCACTCTGATACCACTCTGTAACACCCTCATCCCACATATACAGAAGTAGCTAGCCAACCGGGGTAAATATGTGACGATAGGCCACTATAATGAGATTCAACCTCCTATGTGACCTTAAGGAAATGAAATCAATGGAAACACATAAAACATACCTTCCAAATCAACAATAAAATTCCCAAGAGCGATCCCAACCACTGAGGTAACCATCCCCTGGGTCCCAAAAGGTTTTTAGACCATTAAATCGATGGATTCTCCCTTGATATGGACAAGGGTACATCTGGGAGGCTCTGGATGCTCCCACAACATGGGCATGCATGCGTCCAGGGAATTTTTTCCTTAGAATTGTGCCATCATCCCCGTGATTTGAGCTACTTTTTCATGCCTAGAGCCCATGTCACTACCCATAACTCAATGATAGGTTCAGAAATTAATTATAACAATGAAACAATGATACGTTTGCAAAAACATTGACAAGGTCTAGACTGTACCCCTACTAGCCATGACTGGAATTTCTTCAAACATGTCACAAATATGTAATCTACAGGTTTAAACAACATACATTCGCATAGGGGTCTCATACTTATCTGAGAATCACTAAGAAGCACCACCATCAGATTGGTCTCCACCCAAGCTTTCTAGGGCTCTAGAGTGTTTTTCCAACCGGGGATTCCAGGAGGAGTAGCTCAACCTACAACTATTGTCGGGATTTCAGAGTGTTTGTACAACCAAGGTTTCCAGGACTTGTAACTCAACCTACCAAGGGCTTCTAGAGTGTTTTTCCAACCAAGGATTCTAGGACTAGTAACTCAACCCAAGCTGTTATAGGCCTTCCAGAGTGTTTTTCCAACCAAGGCTTCTAGGAACTAATAATTCAACCCATAGCCAAAAGCACATGAGAACCAACCAGAGAAACAAGAAATGAAATCAACCCACAACACCATGGTTATCTAGGAAATGGAAAGGCTAGGAAAATCCACTTTCAATCTAAGAAATCCTACATGCCAATGATATATCATGACCAAGAAACCACATACATATGTCATGCATACCAAAACTAGTGAGGAAAACATACATGCAACTCATTACATGCAAACAAAATCTGTGGTAGTTGTTGATCCTGATTTCCTCTTATGCTTTCCTTCTCTTCCTTTTTCCTTCGTGCTCAAAAAATCCTAATATGCCATAGTCTCCAAGAGTGCCCCAAGGAACTCTAAGTGTCCAATAGTATAATAGAGTGAAAATATGAAAACTCCAACACATAACTGACAAAATTATGAGCAAAAAATATTTCCAACTGATCTTCATAATCCTTTTTATTAATGAGGCCTCTATTTTCTTCATTTTCCATTAGTTTCCTTCGATTTCATCCTCACTTGAAACCTGTGACATTTCACCTTCCTTTTCTCCTAATTTCTATTATATTCATCAATAAATTTCCAAAAATTCCATTATATCTTTCCAAATGCCTTTTCCATTTCCTTTATCAATTTCCTTAGCCATAATAGACCAAAAGAACAACCACACTAGGATGTTTTTCCCACCATTAATCTTGGAATACGTGTTCCATGACCTTGGTATTATCTTCTTTTTTTAAATGGATCTGTAACTAGGGTTGTTATATAGCAGCAGTGTTGAGATTTCTAAGAGAGAATTAGTTGCATTCTAATCTTAGCAAATATAGTTTCTTTCAGACAGAGATGCATTACTTGGGACATGTTGTTTCCAAGGAAGGCATAGAAGTGGATCCAGAAAAGATAAGGGATATCATGGAGTGTAATATTCCCAAATGGGAAAAGCAGGAATATAGACCAAAACCATGGAAATAGCAGTGTAAAACATTACATCAATAATGGATACCAATATGGTGCTTGCCTATTCACGAAAACAACAGCAAACATGTACGAAATAAGGGGCCACAAACCATAATACAAGATATAACAAGCCTCCAATGAAGAAACCCCTCTATAAGATGTGCTGCTACTATATCAAAATGCTGGAGACACTGCTACAATGCATTTTTAAAATTATTGCTATAGAAAATGAGTACACAAAATATATGGGGCTGATATATGCCACAATAGATACAAAAATGAAGATCCGGGCTCTATACAACCTCCAGAAAAGAACCCAAAAGGGTCTCCGAGAAAAACACCCAATAATACAATGTGAGTTGTAGCCCTATGGCTGAAAGTATGCTGCAACAAATGACTGAAGAGTAAATGGCTGAAGCTAATATAAGAATGAATGTGATCTCCTTCAATGAATCCTCTAGATGAAAGGTTGGCCCTTTCACTCAATAAATCACCTCCCAAATCAACTACTGCAACCCCTACAACTCCTCCCTAAAATAACGCAGATCCAGATTGATACTGTGCTATAGGGGATAAATATACTATGTCCTGATGCTAAATGTGTAAATAAAGCTCTAGGGCCTTCTTTACTAGCCTCCAAAGAGAAAGGAACCTCCCTCCAATGAGATCTAGCTCAAAAATATCCCAAAACAAACCTCCACAACTTCTGCCCTGCAACACAACACAAAATCCTCAACAGGAACTACGTTGTACATTAAGACTGAAGCCTTGCCCAAATGCCTGATAGTGGAATGTAGTGCAGAATCTTCCAATAGGCCTCTCAAGGAAAGAGGTGGGATTCCCGATCACGAACACCCAGTGGTAAACAACACTTGCAATCTTAGCTAAGCAACCAAAGAAAGCTATATTGTCTAAACATACCATATAACAAAACATAACATATCGTAATCTGAATAATATGGCTTCCATCCTCTTCCTTTTATAAGACATTAGCTTCCAAACCATAAGCCCCATTCATTAATGACACTACTTCCATGCAATGAGTCTCCATCTAAAACTGCACTGTCCCTCATTGAATGCCACTCCTCCATGACAACGTTGTTGATTTGGTCAAAGTTGACCAAGTCAAGGTGTTCCAGCCCCTTTTCACACGTAAGGGTGCTTAATTAAGCTGCCAAGATGTCTTATTTTCACATTTTCATTGATTTATTCATTATTAAGGAGACTTATGGACCTCCATTATCCTCTTATTCATTAAACAAGAAATAAAATACAAAAATTAATATTCCAACTAGCTCATGGCTGATTGGGAATATTACAGTCCTCTCCTCCCAAATGTTGCTTGTCCTCAAGTAACTGATAAGGTGAGTGCTACAACTCTTCTCCTCCTTCATTGGTGACACCTTCATGTGATAAGCTTCCCTCATAAGCTAAGTTCCTCCCAATCCATCCCTCCATGAAATGCTCCTCCAAAGCTCTCATGAGATGCAAATGATTCATCCCACAAGGAAGAAATAGATCCAATGAAAAAATCACGGTTTGCCCAATGTTCTCCCTAAAACATGTAGCATAATGAACATGGAGAATATCCTCTCAAAGGGCACATATAGAAAATCCTTGTTGAGCCTCAAAATTGTGCTTTCTTTCATCTCATTTTACCTCATTTTCCCTTGTCCATTGCTATCCTAGACCCAATTGATCAATGAATATGGTTAAAATTACTTTTAGAATGATTTACATGACTGACTTGCTAAGTTTTGTGATTTTTGCCATTGTAAAGCATTTTGACCGGAACTAGCTGCAGAATGCAGACATTCCGTAGCTAACCGGCGATTCTGCAGCTGTCTTCATGTTTGGGTATGTTCCAGGTGGCCTCTTGAGAAAAACCGCATATGGGCAGAATCCACGTCATGTCTACATGGTTCGTTGCTCATTATGGAGGAAGAAACGAATTCTGGGTATGGTTTTTGAACGTGGGAACACATTTAGGAAAGCAGACTTCTATTAGGACTGTCTCAGTCCAGATGTCTTTTTCCTCTTCACGCAGCCACTTCAAGAGTTCTAATGTGATTCCGATAAGGAAAGACAGTGTTCCTGAATTGTTGCAAATCTTGTTATGTGCATTTGCTATATAAACACTTGGGAAACCGAGAGCTATGTTAGATTTGATGTTAGATTTTATGCTAGATTTCATTTAGATTCTGTGCTACATTTCTGAAGATGCAGAGTGTTATGTTCAAGTTATTTCATCTTTAATGAAGCAGACAGAGTTGTTTTGAAGTCGTTGATTTAATTTGGAGTTGAATTACGTCAGGTGGTAGAGGGCCCCTGCCTCTTGCACGGATTTATTTTGCATAAATTAGATAAGTCTTCTAGCTGCCTTTACGTTTTGAATTTGAATTAATAGTTGTTTTAATTAGCTACCGTAGTTGTACTCATTCTAACTCTTCCACAAGAAGAAGCTCTTCCAAAAGACTATAATGATGAATGGGAAATGACTATAGTATTGTAGGATTAGGAGTTGAATTCATAGTTGTTTTTAATTAGCTACTGTAGTTATATTCATTCTAACTCTTCCACAAGAAGAAAATCTTCCAAAAGATTATAATGATGAATGAAAATGGCTATAGTACTGTAGGATTTAGTTGTAATTTTTGTTGTTCACTATCACAGTTACACTTGTTCTAATCACTCTTCCACAAGAAGAAACTCTTCCAAGACATCCTTAAGAAGTTCAAGACATGACCGTGATAATGAATGATTTAGTTGTGTGTTTGCACTAAGTATCATCTCTGTTCTTGCTCTTAAACGCTTGCCCAAGACATCATAATGACGAGTAGGATATGAATATGATATCTTAGTTTTTCATTTGCTTTCAGTCTTTTGCTTGCATTTGCATTCAATTACACAGTCAGAATTGTTCTAATACCTCTTCCAAAAGAAGGAACTCTTCCAAAATATCACTAATGATGGACAAACAGATTGTGTAACTTCATAGAATAATGCATAATAGTATAGTTAGGATGCTCCGGAGTTTAATTTCACTTAACTCATGTTCAGTTACTTTGTTTTGAGTTTGATGATGACTTGTAGCTCAGCATTGTTCTAGATTAGTGGCATCTTAAGTTCATTTTTAGATTAACTCATTACACTTGCACTTACCATTCAGATTGTCATCCACTGCACAATAGATTACTTCGGTTGTTAAGATTAACAAGACAACCTTCATTATTCACAAACATCTTCTTGTTCTAAAATCTACAATTGATCCATAACCATATGAACAGAAGACAACATCACTATAAGGCCTGAAGTATCTCTGCAATTTCCTTATCATTTCATAAATAGAGTCCTCCCTCAAAAGCCTACTTTGAAAAGAAATCAATAACTTTTGAGTAAAGGTTTTGTGACATTCAATTGAATTGCAGAATAGAGATAGGAACTAGTTCTAGAATAGAAGATCTTATGATGATAACAATGTTTTCCTCTAAATATGTTTCAAATCTCTAATCAAGGACAAAATGTTGCATCATTGTAAGTTAGTTGTTTAATTGATTAGTTAGAGGATTTGCATACTTAGTGATCATTTCTCAAGTTTAGTTTGTGTTTTGAATCATTTGCTTAAAAGTCATTATCAAGCTTTGCTTTTACTTAGTCATAGTTTAAATTTGATCCTGCTTCAGTGTTTCCAATTGCATTTTCCATTTGTCATTCCATCAATTAGGCTTAACTCTGTTTTTGACCACCAGCTCTTTTCCATTAGTTTTCTAGGCATTTTCCTTGTGAACATAAAATCACCAAAAGACCAAAAACATCATAAATCATCACAAAAGACCAAAAACATCACAAAACACTACACACAACGCATTAGGAAACAAGCACCTAGGTACATATGGTACACTTCACTTCAGCAGTTTACAAATCCTGGTTGACAATTAAATGAGCTCGGTTTAGGAGACTAGATTGAGACCAAACATTTTGGCGCCATTGCCGGGGAAGTGAAAACTAGGTAACCTTTGTTTCTTAGCATCCAAAAACAATTTTATGCGTAGGGAGAGAGATTCAAGGGGAAGATTTATAAGCAGCAGAGGCAGAAGTTTGATTTCTAGAGCACCACTTGTTTCATCTAGATCCAGAGCTAGTACACCTTCAACTCAAACCAATCTTCCATCCTTTACTGATCCTGGACTTCTAGAAGATCTAAGGTCACCTATTCCATTAGAGAAACCTTCCACTTCATCCACTGAACCTACCATAGAAGAAGATCTAAAGACTCCTAGTAGGGATACAAACCTTCCCACTTCCACAGGGGATTCAACCATGGCAGAAGAAGGGGGAGGAGGAGTTTTTAATGGAGAAAACACACTATTTGGAAATAGAGGTAGAGGTAGAGGAGAAGGAGGTAGAGGAGAAGGAGGTAGAGGTGCAAATGGGGGAAGAGGTAGAATAGGAAGCTCTTTTGGGTTCCCTATACTTGATGAAGAAACCAATACAACCATGAAAAACATTTCACCCTCTGTCCTTCCAAACTTCTATGGACTTAAAAATGAAGATCCTGAAACTTTCTTATTTGAATTTGAAGTGCTGTGTAGAACTTATGACTACCTACAAGATGCTCAAAAACTGAAATTATTTCCTTCAACTTTGAAGGGAGCAGCATTGAAGTGGTTTATGAGTCTAATCAGTAGTTCTATTAGAACATGGGAAGATATGAAACAAGCATTTCTAGAGATATATTTGGATTATTGTATGCCGGTTAATCATAAGGAAGAAGTGTTCAAGATGTTACAAAAAGAAGATGAAAACTTAGAAGATTTGTTGGAAATTTTTAATTACAACATCAAAAGGGAAAAAATGGAAAATCTAGATCAAGACACCTTAAAAGCTCTTTTGTTGAAAACAATTAGGGATGAATGGTTGGATATCCTTAACATGATGGGAAAAGGGGATATATCACAACTTACATTACCTAAAATATCTGAGTTATGTATCAACCTTTCCAGAGGGAAATCTAAAGCTGTCAAAGGTCCAAGAGATCCCGCTCTTGCAAGGGCAAGTAAATCTTCTTCTGGGACAGTAAGTAGATCAGAAATAGGACACATGCTTGATGATTTTAAATCTGACATCTTAGGGAGTCTTAGTGAACAAATAGACACCCTCAAGATACAAAACAAGCAAAAGGCTGAATCTGATGCCTTGGCAATCTTTTTTCCCAAATGTAGGAAGAAACATGCCTTGAGAGAGTGTCCTTTAGATGTAAAAGTTGTAGAAACCTGTGTTATTTGTTCTGAGAAACATGAGACCAAGAATTGTCCTTCTCTTCCTGGTCTCAAGGCTGTTTTTCAAGAAGAAACTCCTACAGACTCCACAAAATCTCTTAACTTTGTATCTAGAAGACCTTGGCAGGGATCTCAGACACAAGGATTCCATGATCAAATGTATAATCAACCTCCACCTTGGAATTCTTGGCAGCAACCTTGGCCCCAATTTCAAAATCAATCTCAATCTTGGGCACAAGGATCACAAAGTCCCTATGGAAGATACTCTCCATATTACCAGTATCCACCATCCTATCCACCATATCCACATTTTTATCCTCAAAATCCTCAACAAAACTTTCCTCAAAATCTTCCACAAAATTTTCAACAAAATCCTCAACAACATCATCAGAACCAACTACATCAAAATCAACCACTTCCATTACCATTCCCTCAAAAATCCAATCAATTGCCAGCTCAACCCATACCAAACCCCAATAATAAAAACCCTCAGAATACATACATGATAGAAGGTCAACAGTTTCCAACTTATTTAATTACTCCTCTAGACCTTAGTGATGTTCAACTTAGGTCTGGCAGGATACTTGAAAAGAGGAAACCTTCTGTGATCATACAAGAACAAGATAATTATGAGGAAGACTCTCTACGGGTGAATAAAAGTCTTGAGGAAGACACATCCTTTCAAGACCCACACATTGAAAAACTAAAACAAAAAGATCCAATAAATCCAACTCCTATATTAGAGCAACCATCCACATCTACTTCTATACCTCCCTTTCAGGAAAGATTACAAATTGATAGAGGTGTAGAAAAACAAATCATGGTGCCTAATTATGATTTCTTAGATGAATTGAGAAATGTTTGCATTAAAATTCCATTATTGCAAGCCATCAAGGAAATCCCAATTTTAGCCAAAACAATAAAGGAGTTGAGTATGAAAACAACAAGAAAAAGAATAAGAGAAACCAAGAAAATTCAATTGGTAGGACAAATAGCAGACATTATGATGGGCAAGATTGCTATTCCAAAGTATCTTGACCCAGGAAATCCAGTTGTCAAAATTCACATCAATGGAATTGAAATTCAAAAGACACTCATTGACTTAGGAGCAGCAATAAATATCATGAGTAGACAAATCATGGACAAACTGAAACTTCCTAATATTCTCTTTACACCCACACTATTACAATTAGCAGATAGATCTGTGATCAGACCAGATGGGGTAATAGAAGACATTCCAGTGTCCCTAGACTCTTGGGAGTACCCTATGGATTTCATGATCCTAACACCCAAGAATAATCTAGGAGGCCATCCTGTTATACTAGGAAGACCTTGGTTGGCTACAGCTGATGCTTTTATTAGTTGTAGGTTCGGTGATATGTATATTTCTGATGGTAGTTCAACTAAGAGATTCACTTTATATCCTCCAGCTAGGACAATTACAGATCTATATGACACTCAATGGATAGAGGATGAAGAAGATTTACAACCACTCTTCACAATTTCAGAAATTAGTGAAGATAATCAAATTCTGAATACTCTAGAAAACTTTGAATCCTCTCGAGAACACAAACATGAATCATTTCAAGAGGGATCCAATATTGAGTTTTTGTCATCTATTTAGATGTCTCTTCATTCTATGGACAAATTTGGCAGCTCTACAAGTGAAATTTTTCCAGGAAAAACTTTGAACATAAACAAGAACCTAGAAAAATCTCAACAAGAAGAGTTAATCAAAGTATTACAGAGACATTCTTCTGCATATGCATGGGAATACACTGACATGAAAGGGATAAGTCCCAAGACTTTTACTCATCACATCTATATAGAGGCAAATTGCAAACCAATCAGACAGCCTCAAAGACGGATGAATCCAAATCTTAGGGAAATTGTCAAGGAAGAATTGCAAAAATTATTAAATGTTAATTTCATCTATCCTATTTCAGATAGTCAGTGGGTTTCTCCTTTGGTAATTGTGCCAAAGAAAAATGGAAAATGGAGGGTGTGTGTTGACTACCGAGAACTGAATAAAGCTACTCTTAAAGACCATTTTCCCTTACATTTCATAGATCAAGTATTAGATACATTAGCTGGCAAAAAGTACTTCTCATTCCTAGATGGGTTTAGTGGTTACAATCAAATCCAAGTAGCACTTGAAGACCAAGACAAAACCACATTCACCTGTCCCTGGGGTACCTATGCTTATCGAGTATTACCATTTGGATTATGCAATGCACCTGCAACATTCCAAAGGGCAGTATTAGGAATTTTTTCGGATCTAATACATGACTGTGTAGAGGTGTACATGGATGATTTCACGGTTTATGGGGACACATTTGAAGAGGCTTTAGAAAACTTGGAAAAAGTCTTAAAAAGATGTCAAGAAGCAAACCTTTCACTTAGTCATGAAAAATGTTTTATGATGTTCACTGAAGGTATTGTTTTAGGGCACCATATTTCAGGGGATGGGATTAGAGTTGATGAGGAAAAAGTTGAAGTCATTTCTAACCTATCCATTCCTAGTTGTCAAAGAGATGTTAGAAGTTTTCTAGGATTCACAGGATATTATCGGAGATTTATAGAAAACTTCACCAAAATAGCATCTCCACTCTTCAAATTACTCACCAAAGATTGTGAATTCAAGTGGACTTATGATTGCCAGTTAGCTTTTGAAACCCTGAAAACCAAAATTTCTGAAGCACCTATATTAAGGGGACCTAACTGGAAGTTACCTTTTCATATCTCGACAGATGCTTCCGATACAACTCTAGGAGCAGTATTGGGACAGAAATATTTGATTCCCTATGCCATCTATTATATCAGTAAAAATTTGACTACTGCAGAGTTAAACTATACTGTAACTGAAAAAGAGTTTTTAGCTGTTGTTCATGCCATAAACAAGTTTAGACACTATATAACAGGCTATGAAACTTTTGTTCACACTGATCATTCTGCCATTAGATACTTAATGAATAAATCAATCACTAATGGCAGAGTTATAAGATGGTTGTTACTATTACAAGAATTCAACATTACTATTCTAGATAGGCCTGGAAAACAAAACACAGTGGCTGATTTCCTATCTAGAATCCAAAATATCAAAGATGACACTCCGGTTGAAGATCAATTTCTTGATGAATATCTTTTTGCAATCTCTACTCAAACTCCATGGTTTGCTGATATTGCTAATTATTTAGTTTCAGGAAAATTTCCTTCAATTATGAATGTAAGGGATAAAAGAAAAATCATTAATGATAGTGCAAGATATTCATGGGTCGCTAATGAGTTGTACAAGACAGGTCCAGATTTGATCATTAGAAGGTGTGTTCGTGAAGATGAGATGCCTGAGATTCTCAAGGCATGTCATGATGAACCTTGTGGCGGACACTTTGCAGATAAGAGGACAGCCTATAACATCCTTAATTTAGGATATTATTGGCCATCTTTGTTTAAAGATGCTAAGGAGTATGTCAAAAGGTGTGACAATTGCCAAAGGGTAGGGAAACCTTCTCCTTCAGGTGAGATGCCATTACAACCTCAGGTACACATTGAACCTTTTGAAAAATGGGCTTTGGATTTTGTAGGACCTATTAGTCCTCCATCGAGACAAAAGAAATACATATTAGTTTGCACTGATTATGTTACTAAATGGGTAGAAGCTAAACCATTACTTGTTGCTAATGAATCATCTGTAGTTAATTTTCTTTTTGAGGATATTTTTACTCGTTTTGGTGTCCCAAGGGAAATTGTTACAGATCAAGGAGCTCAATTTACATCAAGGCTAGTGGAGCAAATGATGGAGAAATATAAGATCAGACATAGAAAAACAACTCCTTATCATCCACAAGCAAATGGCCAAGTGGAATCTACCAATAAAGTCATTGAAGGAATCCTAACAAAGACTGTTCATCTACATAGAAGAGATTGGGTAGATAGGCTTCCTGAAGCCTTGTGGGCCTATAGAACTACATGGAGAAACACAACAGGCCATACTCCTTATGAGCTTGTTTATGGAAAGCAAATTTTGTTTCCCATAGAGTTCCAAATTCAAACATTCAAGATGGCAGTTCAGCTAGGACTTGATCTAACGGAGGCACAAAAGCATAGACTGGAGCAAATTAATGAATTGGATGAGATCGGACAAGATGCAGTTCAGAAAACAAGTCTAGTCCAACAGCAAAGGGCTAGATGGCATGACAAGTACATCAAGGAGAAGAAATTCAAAGAGGGTGACTGGTCTCTCTTGTTTGATTCAAAATTCAAGGATTTTCAAGGGAAATTTCAGACACATTGGCTTGGGCCATATGAAATTGTTCGAATTTTTGATAATGGGGCAGTAAAAATCAGAACTATAGATGAAGAAGAGGTCACTTTTCTTGTGAATGGTCATAGACTGAAGCTATACCACAAACCACTCTCAAGAGAAGAGTTTGTCAAGAAGTTCCAAGAAAGCAATGATGTGAAGTTAATGAAGAAGAGTCTCTCTTCTTCATCAACTTGATTAAATTTTCTGAAGCATCTCTTTTTGAAAAAAAAATAAAATAAATAAATAAATAAAGGTATAAACATGAAAACCAATCATTGATTGGCATGTTTATACAGAAAAGATAGGGTGAAAATCAGAGTCTCTCTGACACTCTAACTTTTCCCATTTTTGTTTTTACAAGCAGCTGTTACAAAAAAATCATAAGTTCAGATCCATAGTGCTTATGATCCATCTCATTTCATTTCACTCCATTCACTTATCCATCCATACTCCATCTCATCCATCATTCATATTTCACTCCATTCCACATTTCATTCATCTCATTCCATCCTCCATCCATCTCATTTTCATGTCAAAATACAAAATTTGATGTCTTGCTGTAAGTGAATAAAACATGTCATGAATTGCAGTACAGTTCTTATGTTCTTTCACTCCATTTCATAAACTGAATCCATTTCATTTCATCATCCACTTCATACATATCATAATCCATCATCCATCTTCATTCATAACATATAACATTTCACCCATATTCCAAAAACACTCCATTTTCATGATTAAAATGCTCTACAGGAACATTCTGCAGCTCAGTAGACATTCTGCAGCTGATCAGCCGTTCTGCAGCCAGACAGTCTTTCCGCAGCTACAAACCCTGAAGGCATCAATCAGCAGACATTAGAATTGCAACAAAATGACCCAGTGTATCCATGAATCAAAAGCATCAAGAAAATTATGAAGACTCTTCCAAAGATGACAAAGAAGACAAAGACTACAAAAAAAAATCAAATGAAAGGCAAAGGTAACAAGTTTAAATTATAATGGCATTTCATAAAATTTTAGCATAGTTTTAGTTATGGATTGTTCGAAAAGGTTGTTTTAATTATTTTTATTGATCAAGACCAATAAACCCTCCACAGACTTTGGATTAAAATCTCCCATTTCAAATTTCATGCCCGATATCATTTAAGCGGTTAAAATGGTCAAGGTATTTGAATTCTTCACGTCTCTTAACCAAATCATTCAATGATGATTCTCTTTGCCGTCGTAAAAATCTCCGCCGTCTCTTCAATCATTAATTCATTCCCTCCACCTCACTCCACTACTTCATTCCGTGACCACTGCCATCACTCCATTCTGTAGCCGGCATTTCATTCCGTAGACAAAGATATTCTTATCACCGAGAGCAGAGCCAAAGGATATCAGTTTGAATAGCATTGAGCATTGTAAACGCAGAGCAGAGCAGAAGGGTAAATTTGGAGGCATAACAGCGTGAGGACTTGAAGCCACTTGATTCCGTGGGCAGACAAAGTATCACTGTGAGCAGAGATTGAGCATTTTCAATTTAAACACAGAAGTGCAGCAGTGTGGAGTTTGAAGTCTTTTGTCATTAGAAGACAGAGGTATTGCAGTGTTAAATTTGAAACCATTTTCTACCAAGAGACAGAGATATTGCAGTGAAGAATTTGAAGCCATTAGCCACTATCTATCAGAGACATATCAGTTCGAAATTTGAAACTGCTTTCAATTGTCAACAGAGGTATATCATTCCGAAATTTGAGGACATTTGTCATTATCAATCAGAGGTATGTCATTCTGAAGTTTGAAGCTATTTTCATTTAGAACTTGAAGTCATTTCAATTCGAAGGTGAAAGCTATTATTTTTGTGGGTAGAAGAGTGTTAATTTGAACATTGAAGAAGCAATCATGGGTTTCATTGTAAGAACAGAACCAGTGGGTTCAAAATACTTAGAAGGCTACCCTCAATGCAAATAAATGTTACAACAAATAGGATGGCTTCAATTTTTGGAGAAATTTAATGGCTTCCACAAGGAAGTCACTAAAACATTTGCAAGATCATTTCAAGGAACCGAAGTTGAAGTGGGAGATGTAAAATTTACTGTCACTGAAGTTTTCATTGCAGAAGCTACAGGGTTGCTCAGAACTGGAGAGAGATGGTTTAAAAATAGAGAATTCCACAATGACTCCTGGAAACAAATTTTAAAATCACCAGGTATGGATATCAGTGTATTTAAGAAAGGAATTCCCAGTTCTGCATTGAAAAACAAATGGAGAAACATACTACTTCTTCTGCAAAAATTTATTACATGTGAGGGTAGATATGGAACATTTTATGTCTACCACATTAGACTGATAATGCATTTTCTGGGGGAAGACTTAAACCTACCATATTTCTTGCTTCAAAGTCTGAAGAAGATGGCTTCCTGTGTTCAAAGAAGGGTTCAATTTTAGAGACAACCCTATATCATCATGGTTTGGTCAAAATTTTGATTGAACATCATCTAGCTAAAACAAATGATACATGGGACGATTTCTTGATAAGAAATCATTTTGAAGAGCCAAAAGAACCCTCACTAGAACCACAACCTACAAAGAGAAGTAGGAAATGGAGGGCTTCAAAAGTTGAAATTGACAAAACAGTCTAAGAGAGCAGTGAGGAAATCATTTTAGAGAAGTTGACCCAAATCAAGAGGCAACTTAAGAAAGAGAAGGTAATTAAGAAATCTGCCACAGAGAAAGGAGAGGGATCCTCTCAGCCAAGGAGAAGCCACAGACTAAAGGGAAAACTAAAGAAAACTCAAATCAAACAAACAGGGGTGATTGATATAGAAGATGAGGAAACATCCATGGAAGAAGATGTTGAAGAGGATTTTTATGAAGGAACCCCTAAAATTGACCCTGCTCAACAGGAAATTTATGACTATGTGGAAACTTTGGAGAGGAGAGCTTCAGAAAGCAGAGAGAGAACCCCCAGTCCTCCACTATCTGAAATAGATATATTAAGGAGGGATAGGTATGAGTTGGAATTACTGAATAGACACATCAAAAATGAGAATGAAATTCTCAAGGATCAAGTCAAGCTCAAAACTGATATGAACTCAACCTTATCCCTGCATATAGACAAAGTGGAGAAGACCAATGAGAAGTTGAAAACAAGGAACAAAAAGCTAATCAGGGCACTCACCAACCTAAGGTTCAAACTTGTTATCAGGAAACCCATAAGATCTCTAGCTTCCAGACAAAGGAGAAGAAGAGGATTAGATGTCCTTGCAGAAGCCTCTGAGTTCATAGGATAATTTGCATGAGGACATGCAAAGAGACAGCAGTGGGGGTATGTTGAGCCTCAAAATTGTGCTTTCTTTCATCTCATTTTACCTCATTTTCCCTTTTCCATTGCTATCCTAGACCCAATTGATCAATGAATATGGTTAAAATTACTTTTAGAATGATTTACATGACTGACTTGCTAAGTTTTGTGATTTTTGCCATTGTAAAGCATTTTGACCGGAACTAGCTGCAGAATGCAGACATTCCGTAGCTAACCGGTGATTCTGCAGCTGTCTTCACGTTTGAGTATGTTCCAGGTGGCCTCTTGAGAAAAACCGCATATGGGCAGAATCCACGTCATGTCTACATGGTTCGTTGCTCATTATGGAGGAAGAAACGAATTCTGGGTACGGTTTTTGAGCGTGGGAACACATTTAGGAAAGCAGACTTCTATTAGGACTGTCTCAGTCCAGATGTCTTTTTCCTCTTCACGCAGCCATTTCAAGAGTCCTAATGTGATTCCGATAAGGAAAGACAGTGTTCCTGAATTGTTGCAAGTCTTGTTATGTGCATTTGCTATATAAACACTTGGGAAACCGAGAGCTATGTTAGATTTTATGTTAGATTTGATGCTAGATTTTGCTTAGATTCTGTGCTACATTTCTGAAGACGCAGAGTGCTATGTTCAAGTTCTTTCATCTTTAATGGAGCAGACAATGTTGTTTTGAAAGCGTGATTTAATTTGGAGTTGAATTCCGTCAGGTGGTAGAGGGCCCCTGCCTCTTGCACGGATTTATTTTGCGTAAATTAGATAAGTTTTCTAGCTGCCTTTACGTCTTGAATTTGAATTAATAGTTGTTTTAATTAGCTACTGTAGTTGTGCTCATTCTAACTCTTCCACAAGAAGAAGCTCTTCCAAAAGACTATAATGATGAATGGGAAATGACTATAGTATTGTAGGATTAGGAGTTGAATTCATAGTTGTTTTTAATTAGCTTCTGTAGTTATATTCATTCTAACTCTTCCACAAGAAGAAATTCTTCCAAAAGATTATAATGATGAATGAAAATGGCTATAGTACTGTAGGATTTAGTTGTAATTTTTGTTGTTCACTATCACAGTTACACTTGTTCTAATCACTCTTCCACAAGAAAAAACTCTTCCAAGAAATTCTTAAGAAGTTCAAGACATGACCGTGATAATGAATGATTTAGTTGTGTGTTTACACTAAGTATCATCTCTGTTCTTGCTCTTAAACGCTTGCCCAAAACATCATAATGACGAGTAGGATATGGATATGATATCTTAGTTTTTCATTGCTTTCAGTCCTTTATGTTTGCATTTGCACTCAATTACACAGTCAGAATTGTTCTAGCTCTTCCAAAAGAAGGAATTATTCCAAAATATCAATAATGATGGACAAACAGACTGTATAATTTCATAGAATAATGCATGATAGTATAGTTAGGATGCTCCAGAGTTTAATTGCACTTAACTCATGTTCAGTTACTTTGTTTTGAGTTTGATGATGACTTGTAGTTCAACATTGTTCTAGATTAGTGGCATCTTAAGTTCATTCTTAGATTAACTCATTGCACTTGCACTTCATTGTCATCCACTGCACAATAGATTACTTCAGTTGTTAAGATTAACAAGACAGCCTTCATTATTTACAAACATCTTCTTGTTCTAAAATCTACAATTGATCCATAACCATATGAATAGAAGACAACATCACTATAAGGCCTGAAGTATCTCTGCAATTTCCTTATCATTTCATAAACAGAGCCCTCCCTCAAAAGATTACCTTGAAAAGAAATCAATAACTCTTGAGTAAGGTCTTGTGACATTCAACTAAATTGCAGAATAGAGATAGGAACTAGTTCTAGAATAGAAGATCTTATGATGATAACAATGTTTTTCCTCCAAATCTGTTTCAAATCTCTAATCAAGGACAAAATTTTGCATCATTGTAAGATTAGTTGTTTAACTGTTTAGTTAGAGGATTCACATACTTAGTGATCATTTCTCAAGTTTAGTTTGTATTTTGAATCATTTGTTTGAAAGTCATTATCAAGCTTTGCTTCTTAGTCATAGTTTAGATTCTGCTTCAGTATTCCAATTGCATTTGCCATTTGTCATTCCATCAATTAGGCTTAACTTTGTTTTTGACCACCAGTTCCTTTCCATTAGTTAACCACCAAAAGACCAAAAACATCATAAATCATCACAAAAGACCAAAAACATCACAAAACACTACATACAATGCATTAGGAAACAAGCACCTAGGTACATACAGTACACCTCACTTCAACAGTTTACAAATCCTCGTTGACAATTAAATGAGCTCAAATAGGAGACTAGATTGAGACCAAATAATCCTCCCATCCTCCCTCCAATCATTCCCATAAAAATAATAAGGAAATCATCAATGTATGGGATAAAAACCAAGCACATGCAAACAAAAATATGCAAAAATGGAGGTGGGTGATAGTCCCACATGTGGAACCAGCGTAGTATATCTCTTGACTGCATCAGATAATGATGTGGTTAGTGGTTTCCCCACCACTTACTTGTTTTCCAAGTTTTCTCACAATGGATGAAAAGGTGAGAAATGTTTGGTGCCTTTCGAGTGTACCCAGAGTGGCCATGAATTTTATTGGAAGGATTCTCCTCCTTGGAGCAATGGCCTGCATATACATGGTAGAGGAATGAAAATAATCATCAAATGAAGCATCATGTACATAAGCATGTTCCTTACAAAAAATTCTACTCATACAAATGGAATGGTCCATAGATAGATCCTGTCTCATTCCAAAAGAGGAAAGAGGTGGTTGTGATAATTCTGTTGTGAAAACAGCTCCAAAAATAGAAGAAAAGAGATCTCAATGCCTTAGAAATAAGCTAGTTTGAGGGGGCAACCTCCAATATATTACAAGAATGAACAATTCTTGGATGATACAAATTACAAAACCTCCTTTCTATATATAGGAGTCCATGGGGCCACAATGTAATCCTAGCCGAACTAACAATAATAATTTAAGGGCACAATAATAACAATATGGGGGTTACAAGGGTACAATAATAACAATAATGGGGTTACACTAAAAAAAACAAGGGACTATACTAGTAATATAGGGACCTAACATGCCCCTCTCCTTCAAAAAAGTGTTTTCCTCAACGCTTGAGTAGCTCTGGGTGTTTCTGTATAAAATTCTCATCCTCCCATGTAGAATCTTCAGTGGGTAAGTTCTTCCACTTGATGAGATACTCTGAAATTGATCGATTCCGTAGTTGTCGAGTTCTTGTTTCCATGACCGCTTCAGGTTCCAATATGATTTTTCCTTCCTCATCAAGTTCTGGCAACATTGTTTGAACTGGAATATTTTCACCTATAACCTTCTTTAAGCATGAAACATGGAAAACTGGATGTACTCGTGAAGAAGCAGGAAGCTCCAATTTGTATGCCATAGTACCAATCTTTTGCAACACCTTATAAGGACCATAGTACTTTGGCGATAATTTGTTATCCTTCTTAGCTTGCTTGAGGGACATTTGTTTGTATGGTTGTAGCCGTAAAAATACCCAATCTCCTACATCAAAACTTCTCTCGCTGCGATGTTGATCTGCCTGTTGTTTCATTCGATTTTGTGCCAAATTTAGGTTGTCCTTTAAGAGTTGGAGAACTTCTTGTTGATGCTCAATGTGATATTCCACTGCTTGAACCTTCGAATTTTCTCTTAAAGATGATGTGATGGATGGTGGATGATATCCATAAAGTTCCATAAATGGGGTCATTTTTGCCGCAGTATGGAAGGAAGTGTTATACCACCATTCAGCGAGAGGTAACCACTTGACCCATTGTGTTTGTTTATCAGATAAAAAACAACGAAGATATCCTTCCAAACATTTATTTACTATCTCAGTTTGACCATCAGATTGAGGATGATAAGTTGAGCTATGAGCTAATTGAGTACCCAAACAAGAAAATAACTCCGTCCAAAAATTTCCAGTAAAAATGGGATCTCTGTCGCTCACAATAACCCTTGGGTTTCCATGTAGCTTTTAAATTGTGTCCATAAATGTAGTAGCAACTGTACTTGCTTTAAATGGATGAGATAATGCACAAAAGTGTGCATACTTGGTAAGTCTATCAACTACCACCACGATGACATTCTTGCCTTCGGACTTCGGTAAACCTGTGATAAAATCCATTGAAATCTCCTCCCAACGTTGACTTGGAATGGATAAAGGTTGTAGAAGTCCCGGGGTCTTAATTGTCTCCACTTTATTCTGCTGGAAAACCAAAAATTCCGCCACAAACTTTTGAATATCAGATTTAAGGCCATCCCAAAAAAATCTTTCTTCACCCCGTGGTAAGTTTTTAAAAATCCTGAGTGTCCTCCTAAAGGAGAAGTGTGCAATTCCAGAAGAATCTTTTGTTTTAGTTGGGAATTCTTACAAAGATATAAGCGATCTTTGTACCATAAGGAATCATTTTTCCAACTAAATGTATCAAATGTACTAGGATCTTGCTGCAACTTTTGAATGAGTGTCCACAATTCTTCATCCTTCTTCCATTCATCTCTTGCTTCGGTTATCCAATCTGGTTGGATAATAGAAATGGCACAAAGTAATGCTTCCACCTCTTCATTCTTTCTTGAGAGTGCATCTGCAACAACATTTAGCTTCCTTTTTTTGTATATTATTTCAAAGTCATAACCCAACATCTTTGTGACCCATTTTTGCTACTCTTCTGAAGATAGTCTTTGTTCCAAAAAGTGTTTAAGACTATCATGATCAGTTTTTACCTTGAAGTGTCTTCCCATTAGGTAAGTTCTCCATTTCTTTAGTGCATGCAGTATTGCTAACATTTTCTTCTCATAAATAGGTTTTTGTAAATACTTTCCTTTGATTGGACGACTTTCAAAAGCAATGGGTCTTCCTTCCTGCATTAAAACTGCACCAATTCCATTTCCTGAGGCATCACATTCCACAATAAAGGTTTTTGTGAAGTCCGGCGTAGCTAAGACCGGTGCTAGGCACATTGCCTCTTTAAGATGTTCAAAGGCCTTAGTTGCTTCAGGAGTCCATGAAAATGCATCTTTCTTCAATAATGCTGTTAGAGGTGCTGCTATTCTCCCATAATTCTTAACAAACTTGCGATAATACCCTGTTAACCCGAGAAATCCTCGCAACTGCTTTATGGTTGTGGGGACTTTCCATTCCTTAATGGCTTTAATTTTGTTAGGGTCTACCTTAACACCCTCGTGAGGTACAATATGACCCAGATATTCCACCTCTTGTACTCCAAAGAAACATTTGGATGTTTTTGCATATAATTGTTTCTCCTGCAATAGTTTGAGCACCCTGTCAACATGTTCAACATGATCCTTCCAAGATTTGTTGTAGATTAGTATATCATCAAAAAATACTAGCACAAATTTTCTAAGGAAGGGTTTGAAAATGGAATTCATCAACCCTTGAAATGTAGAAGGTGCATTGGTAGGGTGAAAAGGCATGAACAAAAATTCTAAGGACCCTCATGAGTTTGAATTTTTTTTTTTTGAATATCTTCAGTCTTCATTCTAATTTGATGATATCCTGAACGAAGATCCAACTTGGTAAAATAAATTGTTCCATGTAATTCATCCAATAATTCATCAATCACAGGAATGGAAAATTTATCTTTAATGGTGAGCTTATTGAGCTCCCTATAATCGAGACACATGCGCCATGATCCATCCTTATTGTGTACCAATACTACAGGAGTAGAGAAAGAACTTTGACTAGGTTGAGTTATACCCGCCTCTAACAATTCTGCAATCATATGTTCAATTTCGCTCTTTTGGACATAAGGATATCTATAAGGCCTGATGTTTGGAGGAACACTTCTTGGAATCAAATGAATAGCATGATCATGATCACGAATAGGTGGGAGTCCTTTGAGAGTTTCAAAAACCTTGGAATGATTGTCCAAGAATTTTTGGAGATCTGCAGAAATAGATGATTTTGATGTTGGAACTTCTAGTGAGCATAATTGTGCAATTATGCCTTGTTTTTCTTTATTTAGAAGCTTTGTCATGACATTAGAGCTTATTATCTTTCCCGGCTTCCCTGCAATACCCCGTAATTCGACTTCCTTTCTTTCTGAAAAAAAATTCAAGAAAAGTTCTTGAAAATTAAAACCTACCGTCCCCAAATATTGTAACCATTGTACTCCTAGTACAACATCAACACCTCCCATAGGAATGGAAATAATTGTACTATCAAACTTCCTCATATCCATCTTTGGAATATGGTGGTTCTTCCCGCCAACATTAGAGTTTATGAAATCATGATTAGCATTTATTTTGTTCTCATCATGATTTTCCTCTACTATCTTTTCACCATTAGGAAACATTTGTTGTACCAACTTTGTCAAACCTTCCATGTCTACTTTTAGTTCATTCTTCATGTTTTCCATTTTAGATTCCATGCCAGCTTCCATGCCATCTATCTTAGATTCCATGTCATTCTTCAAACCATCCATCTTAGATTCCATGCCTTTCTTCAAACCATCCATCTTATTTTCCACGCCTTTCTTCAAAACTTCCATGTCATTTTTTGTTGCTCTTTGCGAGAGCGAAATATGTTGCACTTGCTCTTGTAAATTTGATATGTCATGTTGCCATTCTTCGACTTCATGAGTCATAGTAGAGAATTCTAAAGGCTTAATGGGTGTTGAATTATTTTTATGGGCCATTTTAGAATCTAATACTAATATATATTCTGCAATATGCCCTTGGAATCAATTCAACTTGATTCTTCAAACAAGACTTATGCAATTCAGGAAAAAAAATATACACACCTTTTACTTGCTTTTGAGGAGCTCTATATTGAAATTGAATTATATCTATAATTGTAGATCCTAAATATCTGAAATTAGGCCTTGTATTATCCCTCTAAAGCTTCTTTCAAATGTCACAGATTTGGCCTGATTTGGATTCTTCAAGGCAAAGTTATGTCCAATCTCCCACAATGACCCAATTATGGACTGGTTCAGTAGAGCGAACTTGTACGACTTGCCACGTGTCATTGTTTTCTATTTTGGCTATGAAATTGATAGAAACGAAACTAAAATCCGTGTAATTACGGCCACTTTTTATAGCATTCCAATCCGATGCTCAAAGAGAGAGTTATGAATATTTTCCCATGATAACCTCTTTGAGATGAAATTCGGGAGCCTGAAAAAGACCTAACTTCCACAGATCACATCTCCGAAAATATTGCTAGCCAATATCTGATATTTTGCGATGATCTTCCTCGGGATTTTGGCTTCACTCTATAAACATTTCAGCATCTGAAACTTTGTAGAAAAAAATTTATAGCGAAAATTCTGCGATGACCTGTTTAGGTTAAATTCAGGAGCCTACAAAAGCCCTAACTTCCACAGATCATATCTCCGAAAATATTGTGAACCAAGCTCTGAAATTTTACAACGATGTTCCTCGGGATTCCGGCTTCGCACTCTAAATATTTCAGCTTCTGAACCTTCATAGGAAAAAAATTATGGCGAAAATTCCATGATGACCGGTTTGGAGAAGCGAAAACCCTAGAATCCAAAGCTCTGATACCAAATGTTGTGAAACCAGCTCCAAATAGAAGAAAAGAGATATCAACGCCTTATAAATAAGCCACTTCGAGGGGGAAACCTCCAATACATTACATGAATTAACAATTCTTGGATGCTACAAATTACAAAACCTCCTTTCTATATATAGGAGTCCAAGGGGCCACAATGTAATCCTACCCGACCTAACAATAATAACTTAAGGGAACAATAATAAAAATATGAGGGTTACAAGGATACAATAATAACAATAAGGGGGTTACATTAACAACAATAAGGGACTATACTAGTAATATAGGGACCTAATAAATTCCTTCATTGAGTTATGTATCTCTCCCATATCCACATGGTCCATGCATATTTTCAAATGCTGATATAGTTCCTCTTCAAAGCCTTCCCAAGTATAACCCTCCATGATGGTGTTGTAGGCTCTCATGGAATAAGTATGGCTGAAGAGAAATTCTTCATGAGCTCTTTGTAGCAACTTCTCCTTGAGCTTGGAGGCTCTCTATAAGAATATCCTACCATGATAATAGATGACTTCATCTTGGAATGAATATCCCTCTTCATGTAGCTGGTCATCAAGTACCATGCATATAAAAAGATCCTTCGAATAATCCACTAACAGTTGGGATTTCCAATATGGATCTATCCTCCATAGTGACAACGCTGATGATCTATCACAAAGAACATTTTTCATATCGCTGCCCTTCTCCTTCACATCTCGTATGCCAAAGGTACATATTGGAAGGTTGTTATCCTTCCCATTTTGTTTATCCCACAACACAGAATCTGAAACGAGAGTGGGTAATGATGATGTTGGGAGAATTTCTCCCTCCTCCTTGAGTCTACCCAAGATTCTCAGTGTTTTATCAAGGCCTTGTAATTCTCACATTCCTCCTAGATCTATGAATGGTGTGTCATGATGTGAGACATGTCTCACCAAATCTGGATCAGGTGGCCTCCCAGGTGTTTTTCCACAAAACAATAATGTCCCATGGGCCAAATCCATGTGTATAATAGATGGTATTGTTAGGTCCTTACTTCCACTACACAAATCCATCTCTGATTTTTGTGTGGAAGTTATATGTGAGGGATATGTGTGCATGCCCTTAATCATCTGAGTTTTAACACTCTTTCTATCCACCCATTCCATCTGCAAAGTCTCCCAATCTGTGGTGACTTTCCCCAAAGTAATCAACCACTGCACACCCAATATCACATTGGTGTCAGGTATGTCAACCACAAAGAAGTGATCAGTCAATGTATATGTCCCCACGGTGACAGATAAGGATGGAACATAATGAATTAATTGCATAGTTCTATCTCCTGGGACCAAAACAAAAAATCCCTCAAAATCACCAGTGGGTATTGCCCTCCTCTGCACTAGTTGGGCATCAATAAAATTGCGGGTAGCCCCATTTTCAATCAAAACAGAAACCCTATGATCTAAGATGGAACCTCGAACCCTCAAGGTCACTACTTGGGTACTCCTCTTAATGATGCAAGAGCCCCTCCAATTGGAGAAAATGTCCCATTCCCATCTCTTGATGGTGTTGGTTCATCTCCTGTTGTGTCAGCGTTGTGACCCCTTCTTTGTTCATATTCTTCTTCCTTCTCATCATTTGAGAAGACCTCTATATATTGTGCCTTTCCTGCTTCACATCTATGTTCGGCTGCCCATGATTCTTGGTATGTGAAGGAAAGCTTCCTTATCCTCAAATCTCTTTGGACATCATCATCAAGAGGTTTTTTTACTTTGGCTCTCCTTTGAAAGAGGATCCTTCTCATCTTTTCCCTTTGATGGAAAATAGGGCTTTTGCTTAAATGTTGCCTTTGCTTTTGGCAAGGCATCTTCTAGATCTCTAGCCCTTTCAATGGCATCTTGAAGGGCACTAAACTTGGTAGACTTAACCAACCCATGAAGAGGTTCTTCTAACCCATCAACAAACATATAGACCCTTCTTGCTATAGATAAATAAAGAACCATAACAGAAAGTTTTAAAAACTTAGAAATGTAAGTTTCCGGATTACCTAATTGTTTGAGTTTCGCAAGCCCCATGAATGGTGCCTTAGGATCTCTTCTATCAAAACTCTCCACCAACCTCCTTGTGAATTCCAAATATTCAGTCACATTGGCATGACCCAATGTAGACAAGACATGGAACCACCAATCATGTGCTTACCCCTCAAGGTGCAACACTGTTATCTTAATGGCCTCGATCTCCAGTACTTTGTTTAGCTAGAAGTAGATGTCAAGCTTCTCTACCCATGATTTGGCAGTGCATTTAGATGACCCATAAAATTTGGGTAAGAAAAATATTCCCATAATGCGATGTAGATCATAATTCTAAATGAATCCTCCACCTTTGTTGTGATGCTTGGGTCTCCTATTGTCCTTGATTTGACAAAATTCTTGAAAACTCAAGTGGTCCTTGAATCTCTGAGATTGAGACTCATACTCCATGAAATAGTATTCAAGAGTTTCTTGTTCTTGAGACCCTTCATTTCCCATTGCTAAGAATGTAGGCATTTTCGAGCGTTGGGAAAATTGTTGTTGTTGCACTGGTTGATCACTCCAGTGATGAAAAAATGTCGAAGCCTTCACCATGTTGAAATCCTTTAGGGGATTCCTTGTATCTATCCATCCTCATCTCCTTTATTTCTCTTGCAATGTCTTGCATAAATTTGAGAAGAAACTTAGGAAACTCTTTCTCTTCATCTTCTCCTGATAAATGGGTCTTACCCTTGTCTTATTTTGAGATATCTCTTCTCTCTATCAGTGAGAGGATCTCCTTCTTCAGATGACATATTGGATTTTCAATATGCACAGGTTGTGCTAAGATTATGCTCTGATACCACTATAATATTCCCAACTGGGAAAAGTAGGAATATAGACCAAAACAATGGAAATATCAGTGTAAAACATTAAATCAATAATGGAGACCAATATGGAGCTTGTATATTCATTAAAATAGCAACAAACATGTATGAAATAAGGGGCCACAAACCATAACACAAGATATAACAAGCCTCCAATGAATAAATCCCTCTATAAGAGGTGCTGCTACTATATCAAAATGTCGGAGACACTGCTACAACGCAGTTTTAAAAGTAATGCTATAGGAAATGAGTACACAAAACATATGGGTTTGACATATACCACAATAGATACAAAAATAAATATTCGGGCTCTATACAACCTCCAGAAAAGAACCCAAAAGGGTCTCCGAGAAAAACACCCAATAATACAATGTGAGCTGTAGCCCTATGGCTGAAAGTACGTTGCAAAAAATGAATAAAGAGTTAATGGCTGAAGCTGATATAAGAATGAATGTGCTCTCCTCCAATGAATCTTCTGGATGAAATCCTCACCCTTTCACTCAAGAAATCACCTACTACAGAAACCCTTGCAACTCCTCCCTAAAATAACGCAGATCCAGACTGATACTCTATTGTAGGGGATAAATATACTATGGCCTGATGCCAAATGTGTCAATAAAGCTCCAGGGCCTTCTTTACTAGCCTCTAAAGAGAAAGGAACCTCCCTCCAATGAGATCTAGCTCAGAAATCTCCCAAATCAAACCTCCACAACTTCTTCCCTACAACACAACACAAAATAGTCAACAGGAATTGCACTGTACATTAAGACTGAAGCCATGGCGAAATGTATGATAGTGGAATGTAGTGAAGAATCTTCGAAGAGGCCTCTCAAGGAAAGAGGTGGGATTTCCAATCAGGAACACTCGGTGCTAAACAACACTTGCAATCTTAGCTAAACAACCAAAGAAAGCTATATTGTCTAAACAGACTATATATCAAAACATAACATATCATAATCTGAATAATATGGCTGTCATCCTCTTCCTTTTATAAGACATGAGCTTCCAAACCCTAAGCCACATTTATTAATGACACTACTTCCATGCAATGATTCTCCATCTAAAACTGCGATTTCCCTCATTGAATGCCACTCCTCCATGACATCATTGTTGATTTGGTCAAAGTTGACCTAGCCAAGGTGTTCCAGCCCCTTTTCACACCTAAGGGTGCTCAATTAAGCTACGAAGATGTATTCTTTTCACATTGGCATTGATTTATTCATTATTAAGGAGACTTATGGACCTCCATCATCCTCTTATTCATTAAACAAGAAAGCAAAGACAAAAATTAATATTCCAACTAGCTTATGGCTAATTGGGAATATTACATGGAGTGGCAAACTCCTAGGAATGGGGATGAGATAGGATCATTTATGGGGTTAGAATGTTATTACAGTCGGTTCATCAGGAAATTATTTTAGATTTATTATCACATCATGTCATTGCAAAACAAAGGTAATAAGTTTTAATGGATAGAGGCATGTGCAACCAATTTTGAACTGCTAAAGTAGTTTTTGACACATGCTCCAGTGTTGAAGTTTGCATATTCTGACAAAGAGTTTTTTGTGTGTACAAATGTTTGCAAGAGAGGGCTTGGTGGAGTCCTTATGCAGGAAGGATAGGTAGTGTGCTATGAGTCACGAAAACTATATGAGCATGAGCATAATTATCTGGCACATGATATTGAATTGGAAGCAATCATTCATGAATTGAATATATGGAGGCACTATCTTCTAGGTAGACGATTTGTATTGATGAGTGATCATAGTGGATTGCGATATATATTTGAGAAACTGAATCTGAACACCAGGAAATATTGGCCATGATCAGTGAGTTCAACTTTGAGATCATGCATATTAAAGGTAAAGAGAACATGGTTGTAAATTCTCTTAGCAAGCAGATACATGTGAATCATATAGCAACTATGAGTTCCTGTGGGATAGATCTACATGATAGGATCTTGTAGGAAGGTCGGAAGTATGTCAGGTATATGGAGCTTAGGCACATATTGTAGTATAGTATAGGTACATGTACAGGTACAAGTATAGGTAGTGGTGAAAGTGTAGGTGCAAAAGCATAGGATGTGGACTATCATCTAACATCAGACGGCTTGATCACGTTTAGAGATAGGATATACGTTCCAGACAAAAGTGAACTCAAGAAGGTGATCTTGAGGGAGTTTCATGTGAAACCATATTCAGGTCACCCATGATATCAAAATATGCTAACAACAGTAAAGAATTTTTACTATTGGCCAAATTTGAAGAGGAAAATAGTAGAGTTTGTGGTTAGCATTAGGAATCTATAATTTGTGAAATTGGCAAGTACAAACTGCAGAGACAACACTTGAACCACTTTGGGATTCTAGGATGTAGCCCTCCTGAATCCAGCGAGGGATCTCTCTTATAAGTGAAAATATTGATTTATCTTTAAGGCTTGAAAAGTGATATTAGGCTAGTTGTGAAGAACAAGGTTTTTGTTTGCTTTGGATGGGAAAAGATATGTGAATGTGAACGAAGTATAAATGAAGGGTGAAGGTGAATGAAAGTGAAAAATGATTCAGCTAAGAAGATAGGCAAGAAATAGATTCAAACTATTAAGCTATGGAGTCATAGTAGTATTTAATTGAAACAACAAAGTTCAAGAGTGGTCCATGGGGCAAGTCATCTATGTCTAAGGATCTCTTTAAAGTTTATTTTATGGAATGAAATGATACAATAAGAAGGGGAACTAAACAAATGAAGAACAAAGAGCAGCGTAAGATCGAGTAAGTACTTTGAAACTATCCTGCTTTCGGCATACACTTAAGAAAGACATAAAAGTAATCTAAGATCTGGTAAGTACTTCGAAACTAGCCAGCTTTTGATGCACTTTCAATAGAAAACATTTAAAACACAAAAAAAAATTAGCTTAAGATCAAGTAAGGACTTTGAACCTATCCTTCTTTCAGCATATTCTAAGGGAAACTTTTCAAAGAAAATGTTGGAGAAGAAGCTAGAGGACAGGGCTCACCATAAACTTCCCTAGCTCTACTTTACTTAGTAAAATTTCAAGACAAACACATAAGATAACAAAGAATAGTCTAAGATCAGGTAAGGACTTTGAACCTAGCCCGATTTCAACATAATCTTAGGGAAAATTTCAGACAACTGTTGGAGATAAAACTAGAGGACAGGGCTCACCATAGACTCCCTAGTTCAACTTTACTTAGTAGACACTGAAAATAACATTCAAGAACAATGTTTAGTTTAGACAGTAGGATGAGGGAATGCCAGCATTCCTAACTGCTTGGACTGTATTAAATCATTCTTAAATACACAATTTTGGAAGAAAACATGTAGATAAAGCTTATCAGTAAGAGCAAGGTACCTTTGACAGTAAATCCTAACTCTATAATTGTTGTTCTTTATTAGAGAAGATGGACATAATGGAAACAGAAATAAAATAACAATTTATAATAACAAAAACATCACAGTTGACATAGACTAGGATCCCATAAATCAGGTTGTATTTGACACTTCAAACCAGTTACAATATTCAAGTCCAATGGGTCTCTATAGCTTCAAACTTCTCATCTCAACTTAGGTATCTTCAATAACAAATAGAGCTTACAGCAGCTTCAGTAAACTATTTACATGCAACAGATATGAAGTGACCAACATTATCTCATCTTCTACAAAAGCACTTATAGAAGAAATGAGGAGGTGGGATAGGATAAAAGATATTCTAAGTTCAATTAATATAGTTTAATGCTTCTCGGCCTTTGAGGGGCTCAATGGAGAAGATTTCAGATATTCCTCTGTATTAATTGTTTTTACGTTAAGTATTAAGCTCACTGGGATAATTTTGTTGACTTTAAGGCTCTTAGTTATCTTTGCAATAACTCTGCTGACAGTTTACAATAAGTTCCTTTGGTCAAATTAACTGTTCAGCTGTATTTATTAAAATATCTTTTGTTCTGGTAATGAATATGGCCTCTTTTGTATGCTTTGAGGCTACAGGTGGATTTGGCAGCTGAGAGGATTCAATTAGCCTCTGATGTGGCAGTGAAGGCTTTCTCGAACTGATAGATTTTATTGTTTTTCTTTAAACACTGTTTAATTTGCTTTAATTCTATGTGTTAGGCTTAATTCGGCATAATTTCCTGTCTTCTTTTCTTCAACTATGTTTAATTGAATAGATTAGGCCTTTAGATAGCCAATTTAGGCCGTAATCCCTCAAAACTGGGTAAACAACCTTCAATTCTTCATTTCTGCCGTGACTAAATCTTTAACACTGATACTCTGTTTATTTAAGCTTTACTGTGTCTTGTTGATGTGTAGGCATTACAGGGGCTTTAAAATGGCATCAGTGCTCATGAGGCACTGATAAAACATGATGTTGAATCCTTTAGTATGATATCATTGATGAATAAAGGCCTGGGGGATTGTCATCCCCAGCCTTCGACTTTCTTTTAAATCAATTGAAAAACTTTTAAAGCCTGCATAAACCAAAAAAAAATTAGAAAGATCCTACGTATTTTGGTTTAACTGCTTTGGAGGCTAGGGTTAGATCACAGCTGTTGGATGAAAGCATCTAATGGCGAGGATTGCTTTGCGGGGATCGAAAGGGAGGTGTTTGGATAAACAGTGCAAGAGATTAAGTGACGGTCGAGATTTATCAGGGGAAATATAATGTAGAGGGCCACATTATAATAAATAGGCGAAAATGCGAAGAGAAATGAGAAAATAGCTTCAGCGGAGGAAAAATGTGTTGAAAGGAAATTCAGGGTTTCCGAAAGGAATCTGGGCCGTCGGATGAGATCGGCCTTAGAGATCAACAACGGAGGTTGATCGATGGAGTACCTTGGAGGATGGCGGAGGGAAATGAATTGAAAATGATATTGAATGCGGGCTGTTGATCTATAGAGATCAACGGCGAAGAACAAACGCGATGGGATGCAATATAAATGGGGTAAAGTGGTTTAGGGCTTAGCCAAAGGGGCTAAATCCTTAACACAAAAAGGCTTATTTTTATTATTTTTTTTCAAAGTTTTCAAAGGATTTGAAAGCTTCCAATAAGGCAAAAAAGGATTTTTAAGCCTTATCAAAGGGGTTTTTATGAAGGGAAGAAGGGAAATGAGGAAAAATAGAGGAACTCTATGAGGTAAAAAGGGGATAAAAAGGAGGTTAATAATGAGTGAAAGGAGGGGTAAAATGAGGAAAAAATGGAGTTCTTTGCAGCAATCTTTTCTTCATGAAAATAGTAGATTTTTAGAATTGAGAAGGAAATAGCAGTGAAGATTAACTCAGGGATAAGTTATCTTCATAAGACTTCAAGAACTAACAATTTGGAAATAAAATTGTTTCTTGAAGGCTTTCAAAAATGATTTAGCCACCATTTTATATGAAAATTTTTATCTGTGGCTAATAGCAGCTCCACATGGGGATGGTGGCTTCTTGAAGGCATCAAGAACTTCAGACTTATATTCTCTGGGGGGCTGATCAATGCCTCATCCATTGGGCTGCAAATTTCTTCACTTGGATGATCTTTTTCTGCTCTGAAAATGTTAGCAGCCATGAAAGACAATGGAAAACTATCAAACCAAGCTTTCTAGCTACCTAATTCTACTGATCTAACATTTTTCTTCTTTCAGAGTGCACTTGGATTGACAAATTCTTTTACAAACATTTTATTCTTTTGAAAGAAAAAAACAAATCTAAGTCTACTTATTATTTCTCCATGAACTCAGATTAAACAGTTGAGTTCGTAAGCTTCTCTACCTAACTACTATCTGTTAGGATTAAATAGTCTAACATATTTTTATTCTCTAACTTCTAAAACAGAAATTTAAAAGCATGCTAGTCATGATTGAACAGTCTAACTTGTTGCTGATCTATGGCATAAAAACAAGCTGTACATAGATTATAATTTGCAGAAAATTAAATCAAAATGTTGAAGGCTTAATATCTGAAAGTTCTAAGCACGACTTTCTCTTTTCTTCAGTTCTGTTTTTTAGTTTGTTTGAGTTGTTTTTTGTTTGTTCTCTGGTTCAAGTTTTGGGCTTATTAGAACCAATTTAATTCTGTCTTTGACTCATGATTTAAACAGATTAGAGTCACTCTTCCTTTGAAAACTACAGTTTCATATTTTGAGCTTGTTTGAACCTTTATTTATCTATCCTAATCTTCCTAACTGATAAGCCAAGATTAAGTTGTTTGGAAAATGGATATCACTAACCTATCAGTAGTAAATTCAAAACTAATTAGTCATGATTAGGCTGTATGACTAATTAGAAGTGTGTTTCTTAGGAGTGGCATTTGCGCTTGCACACTTTCAGATTTTGTTTCTCTTTTTTGGTACGGGGCTGTACCTTTCTTGTTTTTACAATCTACCCTCTTTTTTCTTTGTATTGTTTTTGTATTTTTTATTTTTCTGACTTTGAATGCAATGATGGATGAAATATTTATAATGAGAAAAAAGATAAAAAGGCTCCCAAACATGATGGGATCAAGAGAAATAATGTTTGAGCATCCTGACATTGACAGGACCCCCAAATAGTTCATCTCCATTCAATTCCTGCAAGAAATATGCATTGTTACCAGCAGTAGAATGAATGAGATAAGGGTCAAGCCATAAGTTATCAAATTTCCCATGCTTTCCCTTGTCTTCTCTCCTTGAGTCCCACTTTAACACTTTGTCACCAACATTGAAATTGATGGCCTTTGTTCTTCTATCAAAAAGATTCTTGATGCTCTCTTGCTTTTGTAATGCTCTGTTGTAAACCTCCTCTCTGGTTTGCTGAAGATGTATAGTTTGATTAATCCTTCTGATCATGTCATTGTCTTCAGACTGCACTTCTTGGATCAACTTCATAACTGGCACACCAAGGCTGGTTGGAAAAATTGCATCTGTACCATACACAAGCTGATAGGGTGACATTCCAATAGATTTCTTAAGTGTTAATCTGTCAGCCCATAGTGCATGTACTAGCTTTGTGTGCCAAGACTTTTTGTTGTCCTCCAGCAACTTCTTGATTATGTTCACCAAAATTTTGTTTGAGGATTCTGCCAGTCCATTACCTTGAGGGTAATAAGTAGTAGAATGACCCAATGTTATCTGATATTTGCGACAGAATTCAATCATCTTCTTGGATCCAAATGCTGCTGCATTATCAGTGATGATCTTCCTAGGACAGCCAGATCTAGAGAGGATATGAGTCTCAATTAATTTTATGATGACAGAGTCATTGGCTTGCCTAGAAGGGATGGTTTCTATCCATTTGGTGACGTAGTCTACTGCAGTGAGTATGCATATATGCTGGGCAGATGAGGGTGGATGGATTTCTGCTATGAAGTCAAGTCCCCACTGTTGAAAAGGAGCTTCAACAGTGATTGGATGCAGAGGTAAGGGCAACAATTTTCTTTTGCCTTCAAAAAGTTGGCATTTATGATAGGAAATGATCATTTTATGGACATCTAGAAAGAGTGTGGGCCAATAGTAACCAACCCTAAGGATTTTTTTGGCTGTTGTCTTCCAGTAGAGGTGGTCTCCACATTCTCCTTCATGGAAATCGTGCTTAACCTTCTCTAAATTATTCTTAGGCAAACATTTAAGCAATAACCCACTTGCATTTTTCCAATAAAGACATTTATCTATAATGCAGTAGTTTACAGCTTTTAACTTTAAAAACCTTGCCTTTGTTTTTGATAAACCAGGAGGTGTATTCAAATTAAGAAAAACATATAGAATATTAGCATACCAAGAGGAATTCATAAAATGGTCTTCAATAATGGGAGTTGGAAGTTCCTCTTGTTCATCTAAAGCATTTATCATATTTATATCAAGAACTTCAAAATTTGATTCAGCCATTAATCTAGCTAGACCTTGGCATTTAATGAGTTTAGTGGGCTTGATTTCTAAATCATATTCAAGTATCACAACTATCCACTTACCTCTCTTACCATCTAGGTCCTGTGTTAGAATTTCTTTCACAACTGAATTTGGGACAAAGGCAATGATGTGGGAGTGAAAAATATAAACTCTAAAGTCTTTTAAAGCTTTGACTAAGGCAAATGCTTGTTTTTACATAAATGTGTACTTCAGAGGAGCATCTCTCAATTCCTTGCTAAAGAATGCAATAGGCTGCTCTTGTCCCTGTGGATTTTTCTACAATAGGACAGCAGCTATTTTATGTTCTGATGAAAATGAAAAAATGTAAAAATCTTTTGAAAAATCAGTACTTATTAGAACTGGTGTTTTGGTTAACGCTTGTTTGACCAGCTCAAAGGAATTCTTTGCTTCTAAGGTCCATTTAACTCCTTGCTCCTTTTTCAACATGTTTGTTATATTCCTAAGAAACTCAACTAAGTTGGGTATGAACCTTCTCAAGAAATTAATCTTTCCAATGAAAGATTGGATTTCCTTGATGTTTCAAGGATGAGTGATTTGCAATATAACCTCTATCCTTTTTGGGTCAATCCTTATCCCCTCTTCTGATATTATGTGTCCAAGTAGTTTACCTTCTTGGAGACCAAATAGTGTTTTTTAGGATTTAAATATATCCCAAAATTTCTGCATTTCTCAAATACTTTTCTCAAGTGTTCTAAGTGCTCTTCATCTGTCTTGGAAAAAAAATAACATCATCAAGGTAAATAATGATGAAGTAGCCTAATTATTCCGAGAATGCAATGTCCATGGCTCTCTAAAAAAGTAGCACCAACATTCATTAAACCAAAGTGCCCCAAGGTGTAGTAAAAACTGTCTTTAATTGATCATCAGGATGCACTAAAATATGATTGTATCCTGAGTAGCCATCTAGCAAAGAAATTATTTTAGAACCTACTACCCTTTGTAAAATATGATCCATTTTGGGTAAAGGGTAGTTTCCCTTCAATGAGGGTTTTTTTAAGTCCCTAAAATCAATACAAAGCCTAATCTCTCCTGTTTTCTTCCTAACTGACACTAGATTAGACACCCACTCTGAAAATCTAATAGGGACAATAATACTAGCTTCATACATTTTCTTGATTTCCTTCTCAACCAAAGGTAATTGAACAGGGTTTATTCTACGCAGTTTTTGTTTAAATGGATTTTGGTTTTCCTTGAGAGGTATCTTGTGCTGAATTATTTCAGCATCACAGGATTTTATATCCTCATAACTCCACACAAAAACATCAGAAAAATATTTAAACAGTTCTATGTATTTCAGTTTGATGTGAGCTGGTAAAGTTTTAGACAATTTTATCATCTTTGGTTTTATTTCACTGCCTATATTACACTCTTCAACTTCAGTCTCGACAGGCTCTAGTTTCAATTTCTTGGCCATATCGTTGAAATCAAACAACTCTTCTAAAGGGGCCAGACCCTTTGGCAAACTTTGATTGTTAGACTGCAGAGTTTCTAAGTTTTCTGTTTCTAACTCTGCAACAATTTCTGTTTTATTTTCAAGTTTTTTAGACAGCAAATTTATATCAGCAACCTCAGGAGAATTTTCTTCTTCATCAAGTATATTTTCTTCACTAGGACAGTCTGTTTCATAGTCTAAATCTGAACTTGGTAGTTCAAATTCATTTATGGACTGTAGGAAGTCTTCTATTTTTTTGTCTCCATCAAACACTTGCCAATATTTCTCATTATCAGGGATAGCTGGTCTAAATTTAATTTGAGTTGTGCATTGTTTGGTTTCATAAGGAGTTAGGCACGTTCTAGCAGCAAAATCCAAACTGTGGGACATGGTATTCCTTTCTCTTGGGACAAAAATAAGTTGGGATTCCTCAAAAGTTTTCAGTAAATCCATGACATCGTTCTTGTAGGCTCTAAGTGTGGGGTGTTTGGCGCTGTATTCCCCATTCACTTGCCTAATGATTAATTCTGAATCCCCATGCACTTTAATTCTCTTGGCTCCTAATTTCTTCAACAAGTGTAAGCCTAAAAGAAGGGATTCATATTATGTTATGTTATTCGAACATTGAAAATTTAATCTGTAGGAATGGCCTTTCGTGTGGTTTTTTTCAGTGTTACATATCCAGATGCCTGCACCAACATTTCTCTTAGTGCAAGACCCATCGAAGTTCATACTCCAAAGAGGATTAGTTTCGGGTTTATCAGTTTGGTTACTATCCTCTTCAACTAGCGTGATTTCGGATTGTTCTTGAAGGTCAGCACTTTGTTGAATTTGTTTTAATTCCTTAGGTTTTTCATTGTATTGAGGACTACTTTCTTGACTCTCAAGGTTTAGAAGCAAAGGATGCATGATTTGTAGCTCAAGACCTGTATTCTGTTTGCTGGAGTTTTCAGGTTTAGCAAATTGTTTTGACATTTCTACGTTGTCTTCCCCCCCCCCCTCTCTATCTGCCATTAATTCAGTTAAGGTTACTTGTTCACTGAATGTTTCATCATTAAAAAGGATAAATGAGTCAAGGCCTATGTTTACAAAATAAAGAGGGGAGTTTTGCGGTCTCTCTTGGCTAGTAACCATGTATTGCATATGAGACTCCCTGTAAAGTCTTCTAGTCTGATTGAAAACAGGGATGGTCGCATAGGTCATATCCATCTGCATAGTTCCTTGTAACTTAGCTCCCCAAGATCTTGATAACAAAATACCATATTTTGGGGGTACATCAGCCACTACAATATCCATGACTAAACACTTGGTTGGGATTTGTGCTAAGTTAACAAAGAGGTCTTTGACTAAACCTAAACATTTCACTCTGCTTGAGTCAAAGGAGTAAAGATCTTTGTAAGGTCTAGTGATTTCAAGGCCTAGGCTCTCCATTACAGCTTTGGGCATTAAATTGTTAGAAGCCCCCGAATCATGCATAGTGTTATGTAAAATTTTGTCATGAACATTTAAACTAACATAAAAAGGAGGAACTGGTCCCTCTTGATATCTACCCTCAATCTTAGGACCAAATATGAGCTTTGGTTGGTCATCATTAAGATTGACAGTATCGTTATTCTCTTCTATGTTAAAAGCCTTCAAAATTTGAGATCTATATACATTCTGGGCAGCTAATTTAGTAAGGGGAACAGAGAATTTGATTCTGGAAATTTCCTGCTCCAAACTAAAAGGCATCTGATTCTTTGAAGTACTCGTTTCAGCCTTATTAACAGCCACTCTATTAGCAAAATCAGTTTGTTGATTTCCTCTATTTACATTTGTCAAATTTTTTTTAACATGAGCACTGACTAAGGTACTAGTGCTACTAAGGTCCGCACACTGTTTTTCATTGTGTTGAGTGCCTTTCTCTTTGTTTTTATCAGAATTTATAGCCACTGTTTTATCTTTCTATTTTGTAATTTTGGGTTTATTTAAAGTGCTGCTTTGTACAGATTTATTAGAGGTTTTAGTCTTGGGAGTTTCATGATTGATCTTACTCCTAAGGTCATACTCTTTTTGAGACTCTATGATGACATTTTCCATTTCTTGGTAGTAATATTCATCTTCTGCTCTCTTGTCATCATAGGGTGTATATAGACCTTGTTTTCTATCATAATGAACTTCAAAATCATCATTATCTACTCCCAGCATGTTGATGTCATCTTCCTCTGTTTTTTCTAATGTTTCTTCAACCTCACTGACATAGTTTTGATGAAAAGGAGGAGTGATCTGTTGATCATCCTCCCTTGGTCTATTCTGAGGCTGGTTTCTCCTAAAATTCTGATTCTGGTTTTGATTTATGTTTTGAGGAGCTGTTTGATTTTGACTTGCTTGTGCTCTCTTAAGTATGCTCATCTTTTTCATCATCTCCTTCATCATTCTCTCCATCTTTGAGCTATATGTGGAAGGTGTAGATTCCTCTCTGAAGGACACTCTCTTTTTATTCTTCATTCTTTCTCTTTTCTCCATTAGATTAACTTCCACAGAAAGAGCTCCTTTTTGCATATCTTCAAGAGTTAAAGGATCTCTCTCTCTCAGCTGATAGGCCTTTTCAGGATCAAATCCTTCAGAAAACTTATTTAAAGCTAAGCCTTGTGGAGGTTTTAAGTCTAGGGGAAGTGCATTATAAACACTGTTAAACCTAGTGCAATAAGCTTGTACACTTTCCCCAGTATTTCTATGGAGATTCTTGTAGTCCAAAAGTATCTGGAGAGGGTTTCTCTTCACTTCCCATTTGTTTAAGAATAGTTGATGGAAGGCTTGGAGATCATTAATACTGTGAGGGGTTAAGCCTTTGAACCATTTTCTTACCTCTCCCCCTAAACTCTGAGCAAATAATCTAAGTTTGACGGTTTCATCATCAATTTCATTTTTGTCAAAGTAGTCATTCATCTTATCCACATGTTGTGAAGCAGTGGTAGCATTAATGGCATCATACAATGGTATCTTGGACTGATAGTCCTGTGGAACATTGACTAATGGTAAAGGAAGGACCAACGGGGCATACCATGTTGCCATGATAGGAGGTGGAGGTGGATTTACAAGAGGTGGATTGACAAGAGGGAAAGTGGGCTAAAGTGGAGTGGTTTGAACAGTAGATGTATGAAGAACCGATGTGGATGGACCAGTAAGAGACTGTTGAGCTGATCTTGGATGAGAGACACCTAAATTTTGAAGGAAATGTAAATCAGGTGGTGTAGTTTCTCTGCTACCAGGATGTTCACTTCTGTCCGGGGATGAAAATGAAGACTCTGAATCTAACTAATCTAAATCATCAAGTGACCGAGTTCTAAATGGATTTCTTAAGTCAACTTGTGATTGTTGTAGAGTTGCAAGGTTTTCTGGAATAGAATTAGCTCTAAAGGCTGATCTAAAAACAGTTGAAGATTTAACCTCAGGAGACTTCCTAAGGATTCTTTTAGGTTTATCAACTATCTCAGGAGGGTTTGGGTCAGGGTAAGCTCTAGTATGAATCTTTCTAGGAGCCACTATGCTATGTTTTTCAGACCCAACTTAAATAAGAAAAGCTTAACCAAGTAGGACAATCTTTAAGAGGTTAACTGATATTTTAAACAAGAAAAATTTAATCCTAAAGCCCTCTTACTGAGTTTAAATGATGCTATGATGATAATGGGTCTTCCCAGTGGAGTCTTAAGGTCTGTTTAGTATCGTGGAGTCACTAGGTGGAAATTTTTAGCTCTTTTGGAGGTAAAAGGCTTTATGGTCCACCGCCATGTTTATTGAATACCAATCTGAAATATTTTTAGGTTTTCTGAATTTATTTTAGTCCTATGGGTTCTAAGAGTGTCCTAAATCTATTTCAACACTTAGCTACGGTGATGAGACAAAGAAGTATACTCTTATGGCTAAGCTAGCTGATCCTTCAAGGTTTGATAAGTTCTTATGAGAATCCTAAGGTTTACTTAGTTTGTCACTGATTCAAATAAGTTTCATCATGATTACCATTTTCTTGGTAGTGCTTGAAGAGGGCTAATTTTACTCACTGTACAATTTTCTTGAATCAAGAGGTTTCTTGAGGTCCCAAAAGTATCTAGGATGAAGTTTGCTCAGAAATTCCCCAGTGGAGTCACCAGAAATGTTAGGAATCTGTAATTTGCAAGATTGACAAATACAAACTGCAGAGACAACACTTGAACCACTTTGGGATTCTAGGATCTAGCCCTCTTGAATCCAGAGAGGGATCTCTCTTATAAGTGGAAATATTGATTTATCTTTAAGGCTTGAAAAGTGATATTAGGCTAGTTGTGAAGAACAAGGTTTTTGTTTGCTTTGGTTGGGCAAAGATATGTGAAGGTGAAGGAAGTCTAAATGAAGGGTGAAGGTGAATGAAAGTGAAAAATGATTCAACTAAGAGATAGGCAAGAAACAGCTTCAAACCATTGGGCTATGGAGTCATAGTAGGATTTAATTTAAACAACAAAGTTCAAGAGTGGTCCATGGGGCAAGTCATCTATGTCTAAGGATCTCTTTAAAGTTGATTTTATTTAATGAAATGATACAATAAAAAGGGGAATTAAACAAATGAAGAACAAAGAGCAGCCTGAGATCAAGTAAGTACTTTGAAACTATCATGCTTTCGGCATACACTTAAGAAAGACATAAAAGTAATCTAAGATATGGTAAGTACTTCGGAACTAGCCAGCTTTTGATGCACTTTCAATAGAAAACATTTAAAACACGAAAAAGAATAGCTTAAGATCAAGTAAGGACTTTTAACCTATCCTACTTTCAGCATATTCTAAGGGAAAATTTTCAAAGCAACTGTTGGAGAAGAAACTAGAGGATAGGGCTCACCATAAACTTCCCTAGCTTTGCTTTACTTAGTAAACTTTCAAGAGAAACACATAAGCTAACAAAGAATAGTCTAAGAACAGGTAAGTACTTTGAACCTAGCCTGCTTTCAACATACTCTTAGGGAAACTTTCAGACAACTGTTGGAGATAAAACTAGAGGACATGGCTCACCATAGACTCCCTAGTTCAACTTTACTTAGCAGACACTGAAAATAACATTCAAGAACAATGTTTAGTTTAGAAAGTAGGATGAGGGAATGCCAGCATTCCTAACTGCTTGGACTGTATTAAATCATTCTTAAATACACAATTTTGGAAGAAAACATGTAGATAAAGCTTATCAGTAAGAGCAGGGTACCTTTGACAATAAATCCTAACTCTATAATTGTTGTTCTTTATCAGAGAAGATGGACAGAATGGAAACAGAAATAAAATAACAATTTACAATAAGAAAAACATCACCATTGACATAGACCAGGATCCCATAAGTCAGCTTTTATTTGATACTTCAAACCAGTTACAATCTTCAAGTCCAATGGGTCTCTACAGCTTCAAACTTCTCATCTCAACTTAGGTGTCTTCAATTACAAATAGAGCTTACAGCAGCTTCAGTAAACTATTTACATGCAATAGATATGCAGTGACCAACATTATCTCATCTTCTACAGAAGCACTTATAGAAGAAATGAGGAGGTGGGATAGGATAAAAGATCTTATAAGTTCAATTAATACAGTTTAATGCTTCTTGGCCTTTGAGGGGCTCAATGGAGAAGATTTCAGATATTCCTCTGTATTAATTTTTTTTACATTAAGTATTAAGCTCGTTGGGATGATTTTGTTGACTTTAAGGCTCTTAGTTATCTTTGCAATAACTCTGCTGACAGTTTACAATAAGTTCCTTTTGTCGAATTAACTGTTCAGCTATATTGATGAAAATATCTTCTGCTCTGGTAATAACTATGGCCTCTTTTGTATGATTTGAGGCTACAGGTGGCTTTGGTAGCTAAGAGGATTCAATTAGCCTCTGATGTGGCAATGAAGGCTTTCTCGAACTAATAGATTTTATTGTTTTTCTTTAAACACTATTTAATTTTCTTTAGTTATGTGTGTTAGGCTTAATTCGGCCTAATTTCCTGTCTTCTGTTCTTTAACTGTGTTTAATTGAATGGATTAGGCCTTCAGATAGCCGATTTAGGCCGTAATCCCTCAAAACTGGGTAAACAACCTTCAATTCTTCATTTTTACCATGACTAAATCTTTAACACTGATACTCTCTGTTTATTTAAGCTTTACTGTGTCTTGTTGATGTGCAGGCGTTACAGGGGCTTTAAAATGGCATCAGTGCTCATGAGGCACTGATAAAACATGGTGTTGAACCCTGTAGTATGATATCTTTGATGAATAAAGGCCTCGGGGATCATCATCCCCGACCTTCAACATTCTTTTAAATCAATTGAAAAACTTTTAAAACCTGGATAAACCAAAAAAAAATTAGAAAGATCCTGCGTATTTAGGTTTAAATACTTTGGAGGCTAGGGTTAGATCACAGCCGTTGGATGAAAGCATCCAACGGTGAGGATTGCTTTGCGGGGATCGAAAGAGAAGTGGTTGGATAAATGGTGCAAGAGATTAAGTCAGGGCTGTCAATCTTCAAAGATCAACGGTTGAGATTTATCGGGGGAAATATAATGTAGAGGGCCACATTATAATAAAATAGGCGAAAATGCGAAGATAAATGAGAAAAGACCTTTGGCAGAGGAAAAATGTGTTGAAAGGAAATTCGAGGTTTCCGAAAGGAATCTGGGCCATCGGATGAGATCGGCCTCAGAGATCAACGATGGAGGTTGATCGATGGAGTACCTTAGAGGATGGCAGAGGGCGATGAACTGAAACAAGATTGAATGCGGGCCATTGATCTGCAAAGATCAATGGCAGAGAACAAACACGATGGGATGCAATATAAATGGGGTAAAGTGGTTTAGGGCTTAGCCAAAGGGGCTAAAGCCTTAACACAAAAAGGCTTATTTTTATGATTTTTTTCAAAGTTTTCAAAGGATTTGAAAGCTTTCGATAAGGCAAAAAAGGAGTTTTAAACCTTATCAAAGGGGTTTTTATGAAGGGAAGAAGGGAAATGAGGAAAAATAGAGGAACTTTATGAGGTAAAAATGGAATAAAAAGGAGGTTAATAATGAGTGAAAGGAGGGGTAAACTGAGGGAAAAATGGAGCTCTTTGCAGCAGTTTTTTCTTCATGAAAACAGCAGATTTTCAGAATTGAGAAGGAAACAGTAGTGAAGATTAACTCGGGGATAAGTTATCTTCATAAGACTTCAAGAACTAACAATTTGGAAATAAATTGTTTCTTGAAGGCTTTTAAAAATGATTTATCCACCATTTGATATGACAAATTTTATCAGTGGCTAACAGTTAGGTGCTTGGATTTTCAATAGGTTAAGGCAGAGTGTAAGCATCCAGGTGGACTATTACAATTGATTCTGATTCCAAAGTGTAAATGGTATGTCATTTCCATGGAATTTATCATAGGTTTACTGAGGACATCTAGACAACATGATTCCATCATGGTTGTGGTGGATAGGTTGGCGAAGGTATCTCACTTCATTTGATTGAAGTCTACATACTCAGCAAATTATGTAGCATAGGTCTTCATCTGGGACATGGTAATATTGCATGGTGTTCCACATAAGATTGCGTCAGAGAGGGATGTGAAGTTCACTTCCATGTTTTGGAAGGAGTTGTTTGTTGGTTTGGGAATAAAGTTGGTCTTCAGTACAATTTATCATCTGCAGACATATGGACAGGTAGAGAGGGTGAGCGAGATATTGGAGGACATGTTGGGGATGTATGTGATGCATCAACAACAAAAGTGGGAGGAATATCTTCCACTAGTAGAGTTTGAGTACAACAATGGGTATAAGAAATATTTTAGGATGAGTCCATTTAAGTAATTATATGGGAAGAGTTGTAATACATCTATTATTTGGAGTGATCCAATTAACGGGGCATTGATAGGAATGGATATGTTGGCATAAATGGAATAAGAAATGTGGGTACTCCAGAAGAATATAAAGGAAGCATACGATAAACATAAAAGTTATGAAAATTGGAAAATGTTGTTTAAGTTTCAGGTTGGGGAATAGGTGTACTTGCGTATCAAGCCCAAGAAGAGATCCTTGTAGATTAGATCATGTTCCAAGATGGCACCTCAGTTTTGTGGACCTTCCAAGATTCTTGAAAGGATTAGACTAGTAGCCTATCGACTTGCACTCCCTTTGAAAGTGGAATTCCATGATTTTTTACATGTATCATTTCTTAATAAATATTTTAATTATGTTAATCATTTGATTAATTGGTTTATATTGCAAGTGGATTCAAAACGATAATTCCAGCAGAACCTAAGTGCATTTTGTAGAGAAATATGATCATGCTCTAGAATCGAGCAATCAAGCAGGTTAAAGTACAATGGAATCACTTTGGGCCCGATGAAGCTACATGGGAGATGGTGGATCAGATGTGGGCTATGTATCCTTCCCTATTCACTTATTGAGCTAATGATTTTGTATATGTTTTTGGTACATACCTTGGTGATTTTTTTGTATATGTAAATATGTATATGGATGTAAGTAGTTCCATGAGCTATTTTATAAAGCTCCAATAGGAGGTACTAGTGTCATGTCATTCTGATGCTATAATTGTCATGTTGTCATGTTAGTTTGCTTCTTAGCAGGTTGATCATTGTAAATATTGTAACAAGTGATCCAGGTGGCTCCAGACACCCATAGGAGACCAAGAGGGCTTGGAAATGGTTAAAATTCAAAGTGGTAGGATTTCTCTCGAACTAGGTTCATATTGCAGTGCTCGTCACCCTGATTCCAATGGTGTGAACGGATCTCCAATCCGAGTCCGTATGGAGAAGTTAGAACGAGTCAATTTTTTGGTCAAATTTGGGCAGTGGGCCAGGTTTAAGTGTCCCAAAAATTCACCGTCAACCGACAAGGAACTTAGCTCCCGAAAATGGAAAAAATTGTGGCCTCTTTAAAAATCCCAATAACCCTTATTTTTGTTAAATTAAAAAATAAACATTTGTTTAAAAAAAATGAAAAAAAATATAGCAATAGGGGTGGCAGGCTGCCACCCCCACCACACCCACATAGATCTATATCATCACAATTAAAATAGGAGTGACTCGCCATGACCCATGCTACCTCTATAAACATATATCAATACATACAAATATGGATGGGTCGGCGTCCGGTTGATTCGGAACCCCGCCCTATGGCCCACGACACAATCAATGCACTAGAGAGCAGAGATAAGTGTGTCGGTGGGGGCGAACCTGCTCGACGCATGTGGCCAACCCCAAATCAGGCGACCCCAAAAAAAATATATGTGAATACAAACCATATATTACCAACAACAAAATATTACAACAAAAAATCGTCGGGCTATAAAAAAATTAACATTCCCACTATTAATACATCCAAACACTATTTCAGTTGTGGGGGGATTCAAACTCAGATCTCTGCCCAACCAATCAAATTTTCCACCATTGAGCCACAAGGCTTGAACTTGGTGGCTCCGCCACCCAAACCTTATATAAAAACTTATTTTATTAGTGCGCCTAGAGGCAAGAGACTGGTGCGGAGTTTGAGTTCAATTATTTTTTATTTGTAGGGCAGAACCACAAGCCATGAAGACAGTGGAACCATGGCCAAGGGAATCTTAAGGGAAACAAAAGATTCCTTGAGGTCCTGAACTTGCCGAAGTCAGTTTTTGACAAAATTTGTGTTGATTTTACACCTCTCAGCGATAGGAACTCAATGGCGATGCTCGTTTTAGCAGTAGAGCTTCCCATTTTTCTGTCATTTTCAAAATTAGAGTGATAACGTTAGATTCTCAAGTGTGGATAGTCGATTTTATGCCTCTCGACGTCAAAAATTCGATGGTGTAGCCAGAATAAGCATTTGAGCATCCACTTCTTCAGAGAAATTCATGGGTTGAGAAGTAAAATATCATGGGTATATCCGGTAGCAGACCCAGATCAAGTGGTATCAGAGCAGTCTTCTTGCTGATGCGAATTTCCAGTGTGAAAAATAATTTAATGTGCAACAATGGAGGATGAAAAATACATGTAAAAGGCCATTCTGAGGATGTCCGAAATGGTGGACATAATGTACGATGGTTATGAGAATATAATAGAGGAAGAGAAGAAAGGAAGATCAGAGAATGATGCTTCATCCACATCTTCAAGTGCTTATGCATCTTCTTCGTCGCCTTCATCCTCTTCTCATTACTCGAATGAGGAGATCAACGAGAGTCTTCGAGAAGAGAATGCTGAATTAAGGAGGCTACTACGAGAAGAGAAATAAGAGAAGCAGAGATTGCAACTTTAGTTGTGAGTTGCGGAAGAGGCCTTGGAGGAATTTAAGCGCAATGAAGGCTTAAAGAAGCCATCATCACATGTGTTTGAATCAACAGTTGAGGTAAACAATGTTGATTTTTCTTCAGTTTCATCTTCACATTCTATTATTTCTATTGGAGATGTGGAGATACCCATTAAAAGGCCATGCTGAGGATGTCCAAAATGGTGGAAATAATGTACGACGGTTATGAGAATATAATAGAGGAAGAGAAGAAAGGAAGATCAGAGAATGATGCTTCATCCACATCTTCAAGTGCTTATGCATCTTCTTCGTCGCCTTCATCCTCTTCTCATTACTCGAATGAGGAGATCAACGAGAGTCTTCGAGAAGAGAATGCTGAATTAAGGAGGCTACTATGAGAAGAGAAAGAAGAGAAGCAGAGATTGCAACTTCAGTTGCGAGTCGCGGAAGAGGCCTTGGAGGAATTTAAGCACAATGAAGGCTTAAAGAAGCCATCATCACATGTGTCTGAATCAACAGTTGAGGTAAACAGTGTTGATTTTTCTTTAGTTTCATCTTCACATTCTATTATTTCTATTGGAGATGTGGAGATACCCATTACAGGAACTGGCATGAGACTCCATACCAAAATGGGATATAAAGGAGGACTTGGTGTGAATGGCTAAGGCATAACTCAACTATTGGAGGTGGTTCAGATACCTTGATTCATAGGTTTGGGATACACTGAAGGAAAATGATCAAAGGTGTCAGAAGCTTCCAATACATGGTTGAAACCATTGGGGAAAGAGAATAATGGGAACACTTCACCATCATCCTATGAAATCGCAAATTATAGAGAAAGAGTTGAGGCAAGCTCTTGTCACCATGATTGCACTAGAGACCAACAAGAAAGGTATAACAAGTTTAGGAATTCTAATATTCATTTTGATTACAATAATTTCACTAATAATGAAAATAAATCTTGGCATCGAAAAAAATGTAGTTTTTGTGGATTACATAACCATTTATTTGTTGAGTGTTGGAAGAGAATGGCAGCATGAAAGAAGATCAGACCTGAAATGCCTTCTCCACCACACGAAAAGAAGAAGGTAAAGCAGGTCTGGAGGAAGAAGACTAATTATAGTCATTGTGACAGAAGTGGCCATCAAAGAGCCATGTGTTGGAGGCTCCATCTAGAGCAGCGTCACAAGGACAAAGTTTCCATACATGAATCACTTGAAACAATTGTTCAACAAACAAATGAACCACAGAGAGATGATCCGCTCACTTTTATAACTGAGAGATGGTTTTTCTAGGTGTGGTAGTGTGTCATGATATTATTTTTTAAATAATGTGTTGCAATTTAAAATGTAAAAGTGATGATGTGTTTTCCATCACTTATGAAGCAACAATGATGTTTTGGCCTTGTATTGATAGCTCAAGTATTGATTCCATTTTAATGTAAACTTGACCACCGAGTATGTCTTATAAACTCGTGGGAAGCATGGGATGCTTGGGTCATAGTTGGTCATGTAACTGAGCATGTAATTTGTAGAATATTTTACTACAACTTTTTATAGGATGCAGGTGTCGGCTCATCACTTATGGCTCTTAAGAACAAAGGTGAAGGAGAATGAAGGTTGACCTTTTAGGACACTTGTGGTGTAGACAAGGAACAAAGCAGTTGTAGTTTGTTTCCATAATTTTAGTGGACCAAAAGCTCCTCAATGGGGAGGACTGATCCAAGTGGCTCCAGACACCCATACGAGACCAACAGGGCTCAGAAATGGTCAAAATTCAAAGTGGTTGGATTTATCTCAAACTAGGTTCATATTGAATTACTCATCACCCTAATTCCAATGGTGCGAACAGATCTCTAATCTGAGCCCATATGGAGAACTTATAGCGATTCAAATTTTGGGTCAGAGTTGGGTAGTGGGCCAAGTTTAAGTGTCCCAAACATTCACTATCAAATGGAAAGGAACTTAGCTCCCGAAAATGAGCGAAATTGTGGCCTCTTTAAAAATCCCAATAACCCTTATTTTTGTTAAATTAGAAAACAAACATTTTTTTTACAAAAATGAAAAAAATATAAAATTAGGGGTGGTAGGCCACCACCCCCGTATGGATCCATATCATCACAATTAAAATAGGAGTGACGGGCCATGACCTCTGCCACCCCCAATAAGCATATATCAATACATACAAATATGGAGGGGTCGGGGTCCGATTAACCGAGAACCCCGCCTCGTGGCCTATGGCATAATCGATGGACTAGAGTGCAAAGATAAGGGTGTCGACGGGGGTTGAAACTGCTTGGCCCACATGGCTGACCCCAAAGTGGGTGGCCCAAAAAAAAATATATGTGAATACAAAACATATATTACCAACAAAAAAATGTTACAACCAAAAACTGTCGGGCTATAAAAAATTAACGTGCCCACTATTAATACGTCCAAACACTATTTTAGTTGTGGTGGGATTCAAACTCAGATCTCCACCCAACCAATCAACTCTGCCACTGTTGAGCCATGGGGCTTGAACTTGGTGGCTCTGCCACCCAAACCTTATATAAAAACTCATTTTCATAGTGCGCTAAGAGGAAGGAGACCAACGCAGAGTTTGAGTTCAATAAAATTTTTTTTTTCCATGCAGAATCACGAGCCATGGAGATAGTGGAACCATGCCTTAGGGGATATTAAGGGGCAGAAAAAGTTTCCTTGAGTTCCCAAACTTGCAGAAGTCATTTTTTGACAAACTTTATGTCGATTTTACACCTCTCGGTGATAGGAACTCAATGTAAATGTATGTTTCAGCATCATAGCTTCCAATTTTTTGTTCATTTTACATATCATAGTGATTGTGTGAGATTCTAAAGTGTGGACAATCGATTTTATGCCTCTCAATGCCACAAATTTGGCAGTGTAGCCAGATTTAGCTGCTGAGCATCCACTTCTTCAGCCAACTTCATGGGTTGAGGATTAAAATATCATGGGTAAATATGGTAGTTGACGGACCCGGATCAATGAGCTAAGTTATAAATATCCATGGGCAGTATGTTTTTCTTTCAGCAATTTTTTGGTTGTACGTTTCATTTAACACTAAGGACGGTGTTCCCCCAAGGGGGAGGGTTCGGTAAAATCCCTGGTGAAGAATCCATCTAAAACTTAATTAAATGTAAAATAATACCAAGGTCATGGGACACATATTCCAAGATGAATTTTGGGAAAAACATCCTATTGTGGGTGTTCATATGGTTTATTAATGCCTATGGAAATCAGAAAAGGAAATGGCTAAGTCTTTAGAAAGGAAAAAGTGGCATTTATTGGAATTTCTTTATGAAAATAATAGAAATTAGGAGAAAAGGAAGGTGAAGGATCATAGGTTGCATGTGAGGAGGAAAAAGAAGGAAAATAATAGAAAATGAAGAAAATAGAGACCTCATTAATAAAAAGGCTTCTGAGGATCAGTTCATGGATTTTGATCAGTTCAATTTTTTAGCTCTCATTTCTCTCTATCTCTGTCTCTCTCTCATACTCTTGGACACATAGAGTGTCTTGGAACACTCTTGGAGAGTGTGTCATACTTGGTATTTTGGATAAATAAGGAAAAGGAAGAGCAAGAAAGCACAAGAGGACTTAGGTATCAACAACTACAATGGATTTTTCATGTAGGTACCGAGTTGGATGTATGCTTTCCTCACTAGTATTGGTATGCATGACATATGCATGTGGTTTTTTGGTCATGATATGTCATTGGCATGGAGGATTTCTCGGATTGATAGTGTATTTTCCTAGACTTTCCGTTATATGGAATTCTAATATACTGATAAACTAGATTCCCTGAGTGTCGTGTTCCTTCACTCAGAACAACCGAAGAAATACAACTATTATTTTCTCTACAACAAATAGATAGATATAAAGGAAAGGAACCTACTTGTGATCCTTTCACTCTCCTTCTCCTTCTATCATTGTTGTTGTCGCTCTCAATCCAACTAAAGCTGCTAGATCAATTATTGCAATCAAAGACAAAGAAAAAAAAACAACATACAAATATACATGTATCTACTTATCTTAACCAAATCGAATCGATTAGATCTGGGAATACATACATAATTAAGAATCCAATCCACAAGATATAAGCATACATATGAGAAAATGAACATATATATTTATTAAGAAAGTAGGAGGGGAGGATTAAAACCAATAGATAGATTCATCGTCAACCTGATCCAACTTCATTCCATCCTCATCACACCAACCATCATCTCAACAGCATAAAAGTACTTCCAACTCTCATCAATTGAGAATCCAACAGCATAACATTACAAAAATTTCTCTCCCTGTCACTTAGATGAGTGCTAAATTTATAGGGAAATTGAAGGTAGTTTCTCAGTAAATGGAATTGAATGGCTTTCTAATAATAGGTGAGACATGTTTCCAAGTTTAGAGGTGATGGATGAACACTTTTATTTGAAGTATGACACCTATGAGCTCTTCTAGAAGGCACTAGATATGTGGAGATTCATGGAACAATGATGATTTCGCTCTTAGGACCAACACACCCTTAAGTATTGGGAAGTGCATTGTAGTTCACCTTTGCATGGAGGTAAGTACATAGTTAGGCCCATGTAGAGGAGCGTTGATGAGTCAATGGGTCATATAATATATACTTCAAACCTTGGAAATATCAAAATTGAAACCATTAATGGAATGAATTATCTTAAAGCATATAGCAATTGAATTAGGGGATGATTGACCTTATTCATTGGTCTTGGGGGATGATGCCCAATTTGACCAGGTTTTGGGGGATGATGCCCAAATTGACCTATAACAGCTGCCCCCTAAAACATGAAGTCAAAATAATGATAATATTTGGATGATATTCTTTACGATGTGATGAGTAGGATCTGAAGCGGACGATGACCTATATAAATTTGCAATACATTACATCATGATATCTTACATCTTGGACATGAATTTTTGAGGGAGGCTTTGCCATTCTCAACACATAAACTATCATAACATATACATAATTTAGAAAATTGTCTACATCATAATGTTGCTCGATATAGACATGCCTACAGATATAGGCTCATGTTCAAATGATAATCTGCATGTAAAGCCATCATACAGATGACAAGTACAATTCCTGAAATCACAACCCGGATGGATGAAACTGGATCAGGGGTCTTATTATCTCATTCACTCAATCATTCAAGTATAAGTCTAACCATGCGAATATATGATTTGAAGTCGAACATGGGAAGACATCGTCTGATTACCAGCCAATGATGTGAGTTGTTAACAGATGCAAGAGAAACCACCTTTGATGTTAATGTTCTTCAAGGTACTGCAGTACAATTTGCAAGGTGTGAATAGATTATTTGATTTCAAATGCCAAACAAAATCTTTCGGTCGAAGGACTGGAAGCAAGAAACTTTTCGATGACGTAGCAAGCTCCAAGGCACTGGAAATATGTTTCTAAGCTAACTTACTGGATGATGATTTGATGTCAATAGGAAGATACTTTATCGTGAAATGAGAGTAATGATTTCGGAGACAAAATGTGACTTGATGTAGCAAAGTTTTAGGGATGGATGTCATGAAAATGAACGTTTATGAGTATTGCAAAAGATGAGGAATTACTGGATGAATTCTCTTGAAAATATTGGCAACACTGAAATGAGTTGGAAACATTGACCCAAAATTGAAGTAATGGCATGATGAACCATAGGTATGATGAACCATCAAGAATATTACCCAACCCAAAAGTCACGGTGATGGAGTGAAAGTGTCATGTTCAAGAGTGACCTGCTACCATAAAATGTTCTACTCTTTTTCCCAAATTTTCCCCAATCATTGTTGACCAGTACCTCTTTATTTTTTAACAAGCTTGAGGAGGGTAACATATGCTTGATCTATAATTCGACACTTCAGGTGAATCCATCGCTATTTAATGATTTAAAAAGTCTAGTGATAATGAAACTTGATCTTGCCATGATCAACAAGTTTTTCGCTTTTTTATGTTTTAACGAGTCTAACAACAGTGAAAACCCGATCCATTTTCATATTTAGAGAGTTTGAAAAAGGGGACAAAAGAAAGTTCCATGAGTCCTTTTTCTGAAATTTGTCGCTCAGGTCCGAAAAAGTGTAAAATGATACTTGAGAAAACCTCTTAGCCATGTTCGACTAAGGTTTTCCTTTTCATAAATAATCTATCTCATTCCTAAACGGGTTAAACTTATACTGAGTAGATGTCGTTTCATTTACTTTTACAAGCTCAAAAAGACAAGTGATCGACAATATTTTCACATTATCGGAGTCTAAAAAAAAGCTAAAAGAAGACTCTAGGGGTTCCTTTTTCACATTTATCAAAGCTCGAAAAAGAGATAAAAGTGTGCTTTAATTCCTTTTTCATTTTTATCAAAGCTCGGAAAAAGAGGATAAAAGTATGCTTTGTGGTCAAATCATTCTTTAATAGGTGTGCACACTATACTCACTGTATCAGTTGTAAAACATATTCAATGAACCATCAAATGGATTAAAAATACTTTTTTCATAGTAAAAATGAATAAAAACTATAGTCACAATATTAAATATGATTAAAATAATCAAAATTACTAATAAAAAGAGTTTTTACCATTTCATTTTTAGTATTCCATAGTTACCATTTTAAAATTAGGAGCTCTGAACCGGTTTTTCCCCTCGAACTTTAGCGGTCAATTACGACCATTTTAGTGGATGATTTCTCTTGCAGTTTGATCGAGGTTGGATCTTACCTTTCTTTTGGTATCATTTATGTTGCATTTCATGGTAAATTTTTAGGGTTTTGAGCCCCTTAGGGTAAATATATTACGTTCTGAGGGAAATGCACCCTTGAATGTTGAAAGGTGCATTGTAGTGCACTGAAATTGAAGTCCAGGTGCACTACAATGCTCTGTCCCTTGACCTGGGGTGAGTTGGGTGTATTTCTCATTTTTTTTTCTTGTTGTGTGCCCAACATTTCCCAAATTTTTTGCATGAAATGGATCCTAATGAAGCTTATGATTCTATTTCAGGTGTTCATTAGTTCAAAATGATGATTTCATGGCGAGAAAGAGAGCATTAAGAACAAGATATGATTTCCTTGAACGATTCTGGTACAGTAAGAGCCCTAAGGGATTGTGGTTTGCTTAAATACTTTTTATTATGAGGTATGAGGTAGAATATGGAACTATTGGAGTTGCTAGTTTTTTCATGGGATCCGGTATTGCAGGATTTTAACATTGGGGACAAAGTGCTCCCAATATTGGTTGAGGATATTTACTTTCTCATTGGATTATCTAGACGAGGTTCTCCTATTTTCCTTGCAGGATCTGCTCTTGGAGGAGAGAAAATGAAGGATTACATATGCCAACATTTCCATCCAGGTACTGAATGAAGTAAATATGGGAAAATAAATATCTGTGATGTGTGTGATTTACCTTTGAGAACCATCCTTTTTACTATTGCAAATCTTGTTGGTTCTGCAACACTACATGTTGCAAACCGATCATACATGCAGTATGCTCTTGAGTGTTTAGAACCAACAGTATCCAACTGGGTTGAAGCAGTGCTCTTTCATATGAAAGAACATCTAAATAAATCAAAGGGTGTCAGGAATAAGAATTTCAATTATGGCTCGATCCTGATTTCCTTCATTTTAGAGCGGGTTCCGTTGATGCAGCCGCAGCATGTTACACTGAGTATATCTGGTCTGAGAGATCCTCGGATGCAGAGATGGGTTGAATTGATGCGTATACATGCTGGTAAATCTACCATCATATTATATACTGCATTATTTTCCTAGTTTAGACGACAGATGATTTCCATAGATGAGTATCCATATGCAGGCATAGATTTCCGTGGAGATCTGGACTTGATTTTACCAGATGGCGCTCAATGGGGTGCAATAGGTAAGAATTTTTTGACCATGTTTTTTTATTTTGTGAGGTTTCTACATGTTTTAATATTTTTTTATGTTTCCCAAGACTAAACTAAATTTTTTATGTACACAGATGTGGGCCGTATTCGCCCAGTGGGTCAACCAGAGCAGGGAGAAAATGAGCCAGCAGAGAGGACTATCGAGAGAGAAGTCATTCGAGATTTTTATTTGACTGAGACTCTTGCTGAGCTACAACAACATGTTGAGGGATTGACTCTTGGGATATCGAATTTCTGGATCGAGAAGTTACCTATGATACTGCAGCACCATACTATTGGCATTCCTAACCGTTGGATGCTGTTATTGCATAGGATAGATAGAGTAGTTGATTGTTATCACGAGCATAACTAGTTTACTTTGACATTTTTTTCATACATTTTGAGGTCAGATGACCAATGTGTCTTGGGCACAAATTTTGTAAAAGCATAAACTATCTATCAATTTATTTTTAGTGTTTTCCTATGTTTAATGTGCAATCCTATTCAATTATGTGATGTGAATTGCAAATGTGTCTTTACATATGTTGCAAATGTCTATTTAAAACATAATTCACTAAGGAATAAGTTAATGTATTAGAATTTATGGAAATGTGTTGATATTGAATGTAATCAAAATGTCTTTCCAAAAGTCGAAATCTAAGGAACATACGATGAAGTGTTGGATTTAGGACAGTATAAACACTAGTAAGTTGTAGTATGACAAGTTGTGTGTCTAACCTAATGATGATATGGTTAATACCAAATTAAATGACATCAGATATAAGTTCGATAAATGTGCTATACTCGTTGATATTGTTTGTGGATTGACTGATACAAATCCCTTGAAAACTCACTAATTCGCCACCTGGAGCGAAAATGGCCCATGTTGCAGAGAATATGTTTTGCGTACTATGACTAGCACCATCAGCGTACCCAAGAAATGGTTCCAAAGATTTAGTCATTTGAAATGAAATGTCAACTGGATTACTAACTTCAAGAAAACTCTAGAAAAAGATAAGAGAGTAAATGCAAATCAAAGAATATATATACAATATGATACAAATGTTTACTACGCTCAATTAAGCATAGTAACATTTAAGATACAACCCATTTTGAGGTTGCACCAATGGAATTTCATCATAATCAACTAACTTGTAGGCACCCTTAGCCATAACTCTTTTGACAATGCAGGGGGCATGCTATAGTGGCTCAAATTTCCATGTTCCTATCAAATCATCTTCCTGATCATAAATCAAGACTAGGTCTTCCTCTAAGAATATGTGAGGCTTGGCATGTTGGTTGTATTGCACCTTGATTCGTCTCTTATGTGCTTCTTTGGCTAATGAGGCTTCACGACGTGTTTCATCTAGATGGATGAGGTTAAAAAGATGTGCTTCTTCATTAGAAGTGTCAGGTAGCAGGTCACTAGTGATTTTTAATGACGGAATTTCACATTGGATTGGTAAGATAGCTTCCAGACCATACACCAACTGAAAGGGGGTAAATCCGGTTGCATTTCTCACCAAGGTTAGATATGCCCAGAGAGCCGAGTACATGATTAAATGTAATTTTTGTTTGTGAACCCCTATCATTCATTGAAGAATTCGCTTAAGGATCTTGTTAATGGCTTCAAATTGTCCATTGAAGTGTGGATAATAAGGGGTAGAACTATCATGCGACAGTCCTAATTTGGTAGTCAACTCATTCATCATGTGATTGCAAAAATTCTTACCATGATTTGAACTATAGCCTATGGTAAACCAAACCGTGAGGCAACATGATTGAAAAATAACAATGTAGTTGTTTCACCTGTGTTATTGAAGGTAGGCATCACTTCAACCCACTCAGTTAAGTAGCCAAGTACGACAATAATATAACCATGCCCCTCGGTCGAATGAGGGTTGTAGATCATGAAATCAATGCCCCATTTCGCAAATGGTCCCACAATGATAACAAGATGCATTGGTGCTGGCAGCATGTGGATTTTACGATCAAATATCTGTCATGCATGAAAAATTCTGACCGCAAGGATGCAGTCGCGAAATATGGTTGGCCAAAAGTAACTGGCGTGGAGGAACTTCTGCACAGTAGCGTATCTAGATAAGTGTCCACCACAAGCACCAACATGAAAATCATTTAAAACCTTCTTGACCTCTTCATGGGTGAGGCACCTCCTTAAAATCGTATCGACGCCATAATGATAAAGTGTATCACCAACGATCAGATAATATTTGGCTTGGTATCAAATACGTCATTGTTGTGAGCGAGAGGTATCAGGTTGAAAAGTTTGGGTTTGGAGATAAATCATAAAACCCCCATACCAAGGGTCAGATGATCCAATCAGAAAGAGAGACTCATCTGGAATTTATGGTTCTAATGTAGTTTCAGTACTATCAGAGGGAAGGTCACAGAGAAGCTCAACCAAAACTAAAGACTTCTTTGACTTGGATTTGATGAATTCCAAATCAAATTTCTGCAAAATGATGATCCATTTTGAATATTTTCCCCCCAACAATTGACGTGAAAGAATGTATGTCATGGGGTTGCAATCCGAAATGAGGATGGTCTTCTAGAGCAGGATATAATGGCGAAATATTTGGACTGCTTGAACAGCTGCCAAGGCGAGCTTTTCAACGTATGAAACTTAACTTCCGTATCATTAATATTACGACTCAAATAATATATCATATTCTCTATCCTATCTACCTCTTGGACCAAAATCGTAACAATGGGCTTATTTTTCACAACGATATATAGGAAATAATCACTCTGATAATTAGGGGGATAAATTAATGACGCTCGAATCAAGGTATCTTTAAGAGAATCAAAAGAAGCTTGCGCAACCTTATCCCAATTGAATGGAATTGATCTGAAAGGACTATATTAGTTTTTTGTGCTAAGTTTCCTTTCAGTTATAAAACACGTACATATTTGTCTCCATTGGTTTACTTAAGGTTTGAGGAATTTAACCATGAAACATAGATGAAATTATGAATTTTAAGCATGTAAATAAGCCTAAATAACACTGAACAATAGTATATAATAGAGAAATAAAACCACACATAAGTTTTACACAACAGGCATGATGAAGCAGTTCACCCCTCCTGGGCTACATCTATTGGTCCAACTCTTAATGGCATGTCCATCTTTTCATTATGCTCAAAATGGAAAATACATATGCTTACAAGCCTCCAATGGTTGTTTTCTCTACACCAATGGCTCTAGAATGATCAAATTAGTCTAGGTAGACTCTTGTTTCACCGAAATTGGTTGAAAAATGACCTCGTTAAGCTTTTTCCCAATATCCCCTAGAAATCCTCCACTAAAACTGGAGGACTGCAGTTAAAATAGCAATATTCGCCAAAAATGGTGGTGCGCTTTAAATTCCACCATCCGACTAATGGTTGTAATAACTGTTATGGTTAGGGTTCGGGGTGGCCACATGTCGACCCCCTTAAGCCCCGCGGTTATAATTAAACTCCACAATAAACAAGTTGGTGTGGAACTATGATGGAGGCAGAGTTCCTAAAACCGTCGACATGTCTGTCAGACTGCGCGCATGTGAAAAGCTTTGGAGCTGCCATATGTTATGGTTCTGAAACCGTCGATTGCAACAAACATCAGAACTGTACATGTGATGGATAATGGTTAGTCACTGAGGTCATAATTTTCAGTGCCGTCGGGTTTAACATCTTATGTCGCGGTTATTTATATATTGCATGTGATCACACAATGGGGCCGCCGACACCCCCCCCCCCACACATTAGGGGAATTTTGGGGTCTAAAATGGGCCTCCTAAGAAAAATGTACAACCAAAATAAAATTTATAAGGACCAATAGGATTCAAGATGATGATGTCAACCATGGGGGATGATTCACCTTTTTTGGAGTAAAAAAGTAAAAATAATAAAAAATAATAAAATAATAAAACTACTTTTTCAACCCTTATTTTCAACTTATCTTCCTAAATTTTTACTCAAATTTTGAGTGAGAGTACTCATTGGATGCAAAATTTAATTCCTCATTCAATGAGTATCCATGTTGCATACCTTTGATGGACCCCGCTACACAAAAAATGAGAAATACATGAAAAACATTATTGCAATCACACTTTTCATGTATTTCTCATTTTTCGTGGAGCAGGGTAAACCGAAAGTGTGCAACATGGGTACTCCTTAGATGAGGAATTGAATTTTGCATCCAACGAGTACTCCCGCTTGGAATTTGAGTAAAACCTTAGGAAGATAAGTTAAAAATATGGGTTGAAAAATAGTTTTATTATTTTATTCTTTTTTATTCTTTTTACTTCTTTTTTTCCCTCCAAAAATTGATGATGTAATCTAATATTATTTTATTACTTCCACTATTATTTTATAATTTTCTTAGGAGGCCCATTTAAACCTCAAAATTTGCCTAATGACATGGAACGTTTGAAACCTTAAATAATGTGGGCGCCCCTATAGGGTAAGATTCACCTCGTAGCAGAGATGGTGGAAACCTTTGGGGGGGTGCTTGGAGGTCACGGGGTCGAACCTCTTGGACCCCAAACAAAATTTTGTTAAACCGTACAAGGGATGCATGGTAGCCTCAAAGCTAGCCATGTGTCACCAATCCATAGGTCAAATAAAATCCTTCATACAACCATCAATTTCCAGAAGGCGCCACATGGAAAAACATCATTAGTCTAGATAAAGTGGAATATTCCCATAATATTCCATTTTGTTGACTGTACCTGCATGCTGGCTGGGCATCCTAGTCAACCTTATCACAAATTTTTAGTTGTTTGGGAAATTGATAAGAACGTGATATCTCTTTCATACGACATTGGTTTTTTGAACCGTTCACGGCATCGGAATCAGAACGACGAGATCTACCCGGTCGCATACGTTCGGTACAATTTCGAGCACTTTCAATTTTGAGCAAAATTCATGAACTCCTTACAGGAATCCCCATCGGGAAGATTTTGGACCCCAAAACACTTTGATTACCTGTTCAGTATATTTTTGACCCCAAAAGTCTTTGATTACCTGTTTAGTCGATGAGGGGATTGCGCACATGTGACAATATTTCAAGTCACCAGATGTAATGGTTCTGAAACCGTCGATTGCAACAAACGTCAGAACTTCACATTTGATGGATAATGGTTAGCCATCGAAGTCATGGTTTTCGGAACCGTCGGGTTTAACAACTTATGTCATGGTTATATATATATATATATATATATATATATATATATATATATATATATATATATATATATATATATATATATATATATATATATATATATATATATTGCATGTGATCACACAACGGTGCCTCCGGCGGTCCCCTCCCCCGACACGGAATGTTTGAAACCTTAAATAATGTGGGTTCCCCTATAGGGTAAGCTTCATCCAGTAGTGGAGATGGTCAAAACCTTTATGGGCATGCCTGGAGGTCATGGGGTTGAACTCCTTGAACCCCAAACATTATTTTGGTAAACTGTACAGTAGACATGTGGCAGCCTCGGGGTTGGCTACGTGTCACCAATCAATAGGTAAAATAAAATCCTTCGTAAAACCATCAACGATCCAAAAGGTGCCACGTGGTGAAACATCATTAGTCTAGAGAAAGTGAAATATTCCCAGAATATTCCACTTTTGTTGATTGTACCTGCATGTTGATTGGGCATCCTAGTCAACCTTGTCACAAATTTTTAGCTGTTTGGGAAATCGATCAGAACGTGATATCTCCCTCATCCGACATCTATTTTTCGAACTGTTTGCAATGCCAGAATTAGAATGATGAGATATACCCAGTCGCATAGGTTCGGTATAGTTTCGAGCACTTTCAAATTTGAGCAAAATTCTTGAACTCCTGATCACACGTCCCCATTAGGAAGATTTTTGACCCCAAAAGACTTTGATTACCTGTTTAGTAGATGAGGGTACAACTCCCTCACATTTCCAACTTCCATCCACTTTTCCTTGCTTGGCTTACTACCTTTAAGCCTAACTTGAAGGTAGTCGGAACTTCCCCTCTTAGATGCTCTTGTCCTCCTCTCAAGAATGGTATCCTCCTTGAGCTCATCCAGAAATTCTGGAGAGAAATATTCAATAGAAGGAAGTTGAACATCACTTCCTTGATCATCGATCAAAGGTGGCTCATACAAATGTAAATTTTCAACATTAACAACTGAATATATTTGCATATATGAAGGCAAGTCAAGTTGAAATGCATTTTTACTAACTTTCTTTATGATCTTGAATGGACCATAGCAAATGGGCTTGAGCTTTTTTACCTTCTCCTTGCATCCTTTCTTTGCTTATGTGCAACCATACCTCATCTCCTTCTTGAAACTTGTGATAAACTCTATGTTTGTCATGCCTCTCCTTGTATTTTCTTTGACTCTTCTCAAGCTGTTCTTGAACTTGTTGATGAATAAACTGAATTTTCTTAATGAACTTTTGATACTTGTTAATATCACTATGCACATCAATTGCAATATCCTTCTCAAAGATGAATTCTAATGGTGATTTCGGCAAATACCCAAAACATGCTTCAAAAGGTGAAGTATTTGTAGAAGAGTTCCTTGCCCTGTTGTAAACGTGTTGAATGTAATGCAGTTTTTCATCCCACAACTTGACATGTTTGCTACAATATCCTATCAATAGATGCACAATGGTTTTTTTAACCACCTCGGTTTGGCCATCAGTTTTCGGATGAAAAACAATACTCTTTTTCAACTTTGTGTCCATCATCTTCCAAATATTGGACGAAAATTTCCCAATGAGCTTGGAATCCCTGTCACTTAAAATAGAATTTGGAAATCCATAATGAACCCATACATGTTGAAAATAAAGTTCAACAGTTTTTTCAGCAGTAATGGTTTTCTTACATGGAATAAGTATACACATACTGAATCTATCCACAACTAAATAAAGATAATCATGTTGTTTTCTTGATATAGGTAGACCTCCAAAAAAGTCCATGGAGACACTATCCCATGGCCTTTATGGTTCCGGTAGTGGCGTGTACAACCCAAGCTTCCTATTGCTAGGCTTGCTTTTTGCACACATAGAACAACCTCTTATAAAACATGACACACTATCTATCATGTGAGGCCAATAGAAATACCTCTATAGATGTGCCACTATTTTTCTTACCTCAAAGTGTCCAGCAATAAGAGACAAATGAGCCTCTCTCATGACGCTAAGCCTCCCTCCTTATGGAATACACAACTTTCCCAAATGAAACAACAAATTGTTATGCATGTGATAATCATTTCCCTCAACTTGATTCCCTTCACTCAAACTAGCATACACATCTTGAAAATCAACATCATGTGCATATTGTTCTATGTAACTCTCATGTAAAATAGAATCATTTATAAGTAAAGTAGAAGCACTTATGATTTTCCTTGAAAGCATATCAAAATATTTATTGAAAATAACTTTCTTGTACCTTATAACCAAGTGAAATTGTTGAAGAAATCCCATCGACCTAAAATGTCGTGATTGCTGCACTTTTGTTTGTGACTGCAAGTACTGTAATGGTTGGTGATCGGTATGTATAATCATCTCTTTACCCATAAAGTAGTGTTCCCACTTCTTGATGCTTTGTGCCAACACATACAACTCTTTTTCATATGTACGATAATTAGTTACAACACCATTGAATGTTTTAGAATGAAAAGCGATAGGGTTACCATGCTGCAAGAGAACTGCGCCCATGGCATAATCACTGGCATCAGTTCGTATTTCGAATGGTTGTCTCAGATTTGGTAATGCAAGGATTGGAGATGAACTGATATTGTATTTTAAAGCTTCAAAATCTTGTTGTTGTTTGCCTCCCCATTGGAAGCCTTTCTTCACACTTGTCACTGCATGCATAGGAACTTCTATGGAAAAAAAGTTAGCAATAAACTTTCTCCAATACTAAGCTACGCCTAAGAAACTTTTTACCTCGGTTACTATTTTGGGAGTGGGCCAATTCAAAATGGTTTCCACTTTAAAGGATCAATTCTCAACTTGCCTCCTCTTACTGTGTGTCCCAAATAAAACAAATAAGTCTTTTCGAACTCACACTTTGACATCTTAAGAAATAATTTCTATTTCTTCAAAAAATCAAGCACCCTATTCACATGCAAGAAATGTTCTTCTCTTGTTTTGCTTAAAATCAGTAAATTATCTAAATACACAATCACAAAGTCATCAAGAAATGGACACAAAACATTATCCATAACATGCATGAAAGTTTCCGGTGCATTACACAAACCAAATGGCATAACCAACACTCAAAGAGTCCTTGTTTGGTTTTGAATGCAGTCTTCCATATATCACTTTCTGCAATTCTTACTTGATGATATCCACTTCGTAAATCTAACTTAGTGAAAAACTTTTCTTCTTTCATCTGATGAAGAAAATCACCAATCCTTTGGAGTGGGTATCGATTCTTTATCGTTATCTTGTTCAAAGCTTTGAAATCTAAACAAATGCGCCAAGTCCCATCTTTCTTCAGAATCAAGACTATGTGAGATCCGCATGGCGAAGTGCTTGGCCTTATGAGTCCCTTGTCCAACATGTCCTTGATTTGCCTCTTTATTTCACTATTCTCCATTATCTACATGTGATACATGCCAATGTTTGGAAGAGGACAATCTTGTTGCAATTGAATCTCATGTTGAATCTCCCTTTTTAGAGGCAATCCTATTGGCTCCTGAAACATCTCATGATGTGCATCAAATACATCATATAAATTTGATTTCAACTTAAGATCGCAATCCTCAAATTATTCATGATTAACATCAGCTTTAGGCTTAATCATTAGAAGAACAAAATTCTTACTTGAATTCACCAGCCTTTTTACCAATCTAGCATTTACCATAGCAATATTTTTCTTCTTGCGATGTGATTTAAAAATGTACACCTTTCCATCTTTGAATAAATGGAATTTGTTCTCATGGAAATGGAAGATCACTTTCCTGTCATACAAGTAAGGACTACCCAACACAATACCTATAATATCAAGTGGAGCCACATCTAATTCAACTGTGTCAACAAAATGTGCAATTACTGCAAACCACAATATGCACTTCTTTGAAACCTATAATTTGCATCCATACAAATCCACCCAAGTGGATATGGTTTTGGATGTGGAATGGTCTCAATATTAATTTTCTTGACCAAGTCTTCAGAGATTAATTTTTCTTGTGACCCACTGTAAAACAATGTGTCAATCTTGGTATGTTTGGATATGACCCTCACATGAAACTGCTCAGTTCTCTCTTCTTCATTTGGAGCTTGTATGTGATAGTTTGATGTACTAGTACTAGGTTTAGTTTCAATTTCTTTCCCCTTCATGTTCTTCAATCCCATGGTTTTAATTTTAGATTCATCACCCGAATCCTCTCCTAAATCATGTTGAGTTGTAGCTCCAGTTTTCTGTTTCCCTTTGTTGTTTTGATGTTTGGGCCTCTTTTCAGGATGTAATTTCAAACAATGATTCTCATCATGGCCTTCTCTTGAACAATATTTACATACCACTTTTTCTCCCACTTTCTTGACAAATGCATTCTTTTTGTCTTTACCTTTTGAGGTCTTCTCTTTGTTTTTCCCCTTAAAAGTTTTCTTCCTACCCTCATCAGTAATGTTTTTCCCTCTAGCTTCTAGATGTGTGGCCTAAACACAAAATTCATCTAGATTTGTAGGGTTAAACATGAGGATAGTATGTTTTAGGTAGCTATGTAAGCATCCTATGTACTTGAGAAAAGTATCTTCACTCTGCAAATCTACCCCTAATAAGAGATCTCTTCTCCTAAATTCTTGGGTGTATTCTTGCACATTCTGTCCTTTTAATTGTCTAAAATTTTTTGAGTTCATTATGGCCTTCTGCATATGAGCTAATGGATAAAACTGTTGTTTTATTGCAGTAATGAAATCAGTCCATGATAGGATAATCTTACCATGCTTCTTGATCTCTTCCTTTGTATTGGCTTCCCACCAAACAAGTGTTGCACCTTCCATTCTCAATAAAGATGGTTGGATTTTGGTATCACCATCATGAAGGTTCTGAATTCTCAAATAGACCTCCAATTACCTAATCCAATTATCAAGATTTTTTGCATTGACTTCACCATTAAACATTGGTAATTCAAACTTAACATCAAGTTTTAGAAAAGGACATTTACTAGTGTTCTTTGACTTGTGTGGTTGATGTACTGAAGATGAAGTAGAGGATGATGATGATGAGGGTGAGGATGGTGAATTTCCACTCCCTCCTTTTCCTCCATTGCCCTTCTTTAATTTATCTTCATCATTTTGACCTCCTGATCATCCCTGTCATTCCCTATGAATTTTAGATCCTTCTCCTTCTAGTATCTCATTCCTTTCTTGATAAAGGATTCTCACCATCTCAGTCATGTCAAGAAATACTTTCCTGAACACCCTTTCTTCTTCTTTGGGATCCACCTCTTCATGGATTTCTCCTTCTCCTAGAGGAATGCTTAATGCTACTTCTACTTCTTTTGGAGGTGAACTAGGTGGTGAAGAATGTTGCAATATTTCCCTCCTTTGTTGTGGCTCACTTTGAGACCCTCTTGCTTCCACCAATTTTCCTTCTCCTCTCTTAAGCTTGAGCCTAGTAAACATGTGAAAACTTGCAAAAATTTAAACAAATATTTGAACACAAAAACACTAGAGAATAAACTCTAGCTTTGATACCAACCTGATCTGAAAGGACTATATTAGTTTGTTGTGCTAAGTGTCCTTTCAGTTATAAAACATGTACATATTTGTCTCCATTGGTTTGCTTAAGGTTTGAGGAATTTAACCGTGAAACATAGATGAAATTGTGAATTTTAAGCATGTAAACAAGCCTAAATAACACTGAACAATAGTGTATGACAGAGAAATAAAACCACACATAATTTCTACACAATAGGAATGATGAAGCAGTTCACCTGTCCTGAGCTACATCTATTGGTCCAGCTCCCAATGGCATGTCCATCTTTTCATTATGTTCAAAATTGAAAATACATGTGTTTAAAAGCCTCCAATGGTTGTTTTCTCTACACCAATGGCTCCAGAATGCTCAAATTATTCTCGGTAGACTCGTTTTTCACCCAAATTGGTCGAAAAATGACCTGGTTAAGCTTTTGCCTAATATCCCCTAGAAATCCTCCACTAAAACTAAAGGACTGTAGTTTAATTATAGTTAAAAAAGAAGTATTCACCAAAAATGGTGGTGCACTTTAAATTCCACCATTTTACTAATGGTTGTAATAATTGTTATGGTTAGGGGTGGGAGTGGCCACATGCTGACCCCCTTAAACCCTGTAGTTATAATTAAACTCTGCAATAAACAAGTTGGTGCAGAACCGCGATGGAGGCGGAGTTCCCAAAACCACCGGCATGTCTGTCGGACTGCATGCATGTGACAAGCTTTGGAGCCTCCAGATGTTATGGTTCTGAAACTTTCGACTGCGACAAACATCGGAACCACACATGTGATGGATAATGGTTAGCCGCCTGAGTCATAGTTTTCAGAACCATCGGGTTTAACAACTTATGTCGCAGTTAAATATATATTGCTTGTGAGCACACAACGGGGCCGCCGGATGGTTGGGACCACCAGCGGTCCCCTTCCTGTGACACGTAATGTTTGAAACCTTAAATAATGTGGGCGCCCCTATAGGGTAAGATTCACCCAGTAGTGGAGATGGTCGAAACGTTTGCGGGCGTGCCTAGAGGTCACAAAGTCGAACCCCCTAGACCCAAAGACAATTTTGGTAAACTGTACAAAGGACACGTGGCAGCCTCAGGGTTGGCCACGTGTCACCCATCCATAGGTCAAATAAAATCCTTTGTACAACCATCAAAGATCCAGAAGGTGCCACATGGCGAAACATAATTCCTCTAGAGAAAGTGGAATATTCCCATAATATTTCAATTTTGTTGACTGTACCTGCACACTAACTGGGCATCCCAGTCAACCTTGTCACAAATTTTTAGCTATTTGGGAAATCAATCAGAATGTGATATCTCCCTCATACGACATTGGTTTTTCACATCGTTTATGGCATCGGAATCAGAATGATGAGATCTACCCGGTCGCACAAGTTTGGTAATGTTTCGAGCACTTTCAATTTTGAGAAAAATTCATGAATTCCTGATCAAGAATCCCATTTTTCAAGAGACAATTAAATCCTTTATCCATTTTGAAATAGTTGGTTATGGACCTCCTTAGGAATTTAACCTTTCCTTGAAGTTTCTGTAACTCAAGTAAGTTTGATGGCGTAGGAAAATTGAGAATGGCCTGGACCTTCAGTGGATCAATTCAAATTCCATCTTTTGAAACAAAGAATCCAATCAAATGACAAAAAACAAAACAAAACACACATTTTTGTGGATTGAGGCATATGTTGTAGTGTCGGCAATGTAAAAATATAGGTCTCTAATGCGCTGGGTGATCAGTATTTTTTCATGAATGCGTGGGTAAATTGTGTAGAGAAGGTTGAAAAATGTGCTTAATATCATTGAAAGCATAATCCATTTCTCTTTGAAATGTTTCCCCATCGTTCTTTAAACCAAATGGGAGTTTGCGATAATCGAATGTGTCTGAGGGACAGATGAATGTTGTCTTATATTAGTCCTCTGAGTGGATATTGATTTTATTGTAACCAGAGAATACATCCATGAACGAAAATATTTCACACCCGACACATTCGTAAATAATCTGGTTGATAAAGGGAGAAGGATAGTTATCTTTTGGAAAAGAAATATTGACATCCTGATAGTCGACACACACTCTAATTGTCCCTTGTTTCTTCATGACAAGAACAATGTTGGAAACCCAATCAGTAAGCGGAACAGGGTAAATGAAACCAACATGCAAAAGTTTTTCAACTTCTTCTTTAATGGCAGCAGCCTTCTTTGGATGAACATGACGAAGCCATTGACGTACAGGTCTGACATCAGGGTACATTTTAATTATGTATTCAACAATACTAGTATCTATGCCTTGCATTTCCTCATAAGACCAAGAAAATATATCTCGGAATTCATGAAAAAGAGAGCGATAAGTTTTGAGTTCGGATAGAGAACAAGAAATGCTGACATGAATGTTTTCTACAACAATGGGTTTGGTCGAAATATCCATAGAAATGGTTTCTTCAATATTTGATAATTTGTTCTCGAATTTGATGGCATTAATTGGAATAGAATTCAAAAATAAAGTAGAGATCGTAGGGTGATATAGTTCAATAATATTACCTTCATTGTAATCATGAAGATGGGAATGATGATGATGATCTTCCCATGGTTCTCCTTCTAGCATCATAGATTCCACAATGCTCTCATCAGTCAAGAAAGTGGATAAAAAGGATCAGATGGAGTACCAAAATCTAATGAACGATCGACCCAACCGATCAACTACGATGAATCATGATGCACTGCCCAAGCCAAATAAATTTATTTCTATGCCAGCTCAATTGGGCTTGGTGGCAGGAATTCATCCAGGGTAACAACTTCAGAATCATTGGTAATATTCATTAAGTCATATGAAGTGGAATATATCATGCAACAGGTCTATATGCTTGCAATTTTTGTTGACATCGCAGGTGAGAGTAATGCAAAGGTGCCCATTAGGGAAGAATCATTTAAGAGCCCTACACCAATGTTTTGAAGTGCTAGCTGGGGTGCGTGAACTAACAGAATGCTTCCAGATACCTGGGATTTAGAGGCAAAAAAGGAGAGTTGATTGATGACTATGATAATGCCTTTATGAGGGAAGGAGATCATTCTAAAGTAAGTAGATATGATCGTAGTCATAGTGTAAACCCATGGATTTCCAAGTAAAATGTTGTAGTCAAGGGTTCTGTCAATGACCTCGACTTCAATAGTTACATTTTTTCTCCCTATTTCGACGTGCAGGTTATTGATGATACCACAAGGCTTATATGTATGACTGTCAAAACCTTTCAACGTCGTAGGCGATTGAGATAAGTGAGGCGAGCCAAGTGACTTCCAGCAGTTTAGAGACATAATACAAGTAGATTCTCCCTCATCAATGATAGTGTTATGAACGAGGTGATTTAGAAAATTTACTTGGATCAAGAATGCTAATTTAGCTGGTAATTATGGCACATAACCCGTATTATTAAAGACTACAAGATTGGAATCTGTCGGGTCGATTCCACCAATTGCTGACAACGAAGCCTGCTTCTGAGAGGGAAAATTTAGAAGTACCTCAACCGTCGACATAGCTAAAGGTGACTGAGCCAAATCTTAAGCTATATTATAATTTGTAGCTTCTCAGGCTCAAGGATTGAATGTCGATTTGTGGGACTCCCTTCAGTGGCTTTATTGTTAAATCTAGAATAGCAATTGGTGGAATTGATTCAGTGGATGGATTCTTGGTTGAGGTAGTAGGTTGATTAGTAGGCTGAATACCATAATATTTATTTTGTGTAGACACCAAAACATCAATTTTTGGATTTGTGACAGATAGCATAAGCACTTGAGAACTAGAAGTAGGATCTGTAGCAACCATGTTTGTGTCTAGTTAGGAAAAGGATCTATCAATACACCAAATGCAGTCGAGATCCTAAGTAATTTTGAGAATTTAGTGTTGTGAGGACAGTATCACACAAATTGATCCTCTTTACATATCAAGCAAGGATAACGAGGTTTTCAATTATTTCCAGATTGTTGATCAGATGATCATTCCTGCAGGGTTGAATTTTTATTTTTCTTCACTTTCCCCTTTTTCTTGATTTTGGGTTGCTTGGCACTTTTGCCTTTGTCATATGACATGGCATGAATTTCAGAAGAAGGTGCAGGATCAGATGTAGTAGAGGTGTGAGTTTTTTCAGAACCAATCATACCATCGTTGGCATGAGAGTCCTTACCAGATGGAGGAGGAATAATAAAATTTGATCGCGACACATTTGGAATTTTCTCATAGAGCATGCTAAACTGAGTATAAATAAAATATAAGTATTGGGCACGAGCAATGACCTACTCTTTAGTGAATATGCCACCTTTAGCTACATCCTCAGTGATAGATGGTAGCGAGGAGATGATCAAGAACAAATTTTTTGACCATTCTACGATGATGACGCCACTCATAAATATGATCAGAAAAGTGAGTAGCAGTTATCTGTTTGAAATTGGTCAGCAGTTCCATTCCAGTTTCATATCGTATGGGTAATAGGAAGTGGGTTAAAAATATAGTGGCTAAGGTAGTGAAAGTATCAAATGAAGCTCGTGGTAGTTTAATGTACCACTTCGCGGCCTGACTAGTAAGCATACAGTAGAAAAGACGTAGTCTAACGGAGTCATCATTTAATGAGTTTGATGAGTACCATAAATGATAAGTCATAACATGCATTGACAGTTCTTCTCCATGGTTTCCATTGAATTTAGGAATGTCATAGGGTAATTTATGTGGTATCATCAGCCACCAAGGAGAATAGTTGATGGGGTCATTCGTAAGTCGGTTTAAATCAGGTAACTCTAAAGTTGCAACAAATGAAAACTGTTGATTCAAGTTAGGTTGACCATAACCAAGATATGATGGGATTTCTTGGGCAACAGGCCTTTGAGCACCAGCATACGACATTTGTTGTTATTAACCTAGATAGGGGTTGTTTTGATGACCAAACGCTTGAGGGATTTTTTGACCAAGACCTGGGTAAGTTGTTTGTTGTTGGAATTGTTGTTGTGCCATTTGAGGGTGTGGCTGCCAAGGTGACTGTCCACCAATATTATAGCCCAAACCAGAATAGCCTGGACCGAGTTGGGAATAGGAAATACCAGTAGGAGCCTGTGACATCCCATAAAATGGTAATCCAGCCTATGAATGAAATATTTCGGATACAGGTGGTCGTTGTAAACGAGCTGAAGGAGTTGGAGTTTGGAGGCCCAAAACTTGAGGGTAATGGGTTGAAGGACCCACCTGAGATAGTTGAGGTACAACCAACTGAGCCTATAATAGGGGTAATTAAGTATTAACAAGTGGGATAGATGTAGGTGTAACAGGTTGAACCGGTTGATATGAATGCACAACCATTTGTGGTTGAACGGGAAGGATAGGTTGCCACTGACAAAAAGTCATTCCAACATTTGGGTGACCATAAAAAGATGGAGTATTATCAAAATGGGGGACCATAGGTTGCCCCCCAGCATGAGGAGTATAATAATATGGAATATATTATTCTCCAAATGGTGGGAGCCCAGTCAAGATTGAACTGGATGGAATGTACCCAAATGGACCAACTTGATGTTGCACTGAAGACGTATATAAAGGATCAATCCATTCAGTACTCATTAGATATGTACTAGATAAAATACCAGAATATGACATGGGTGAACTCCATGGATTTGAGGATGCACCAGAGAATGATTGATAACTCAGTGGGATGGAAGGACCACCATAAAGATGTGACTCTCATGATGTGGTAACATCAACGGAGTAGCATCAGTAGATTATGTCGCAACTGTAATAGATGGTACAACCAGGGATGTTGACTCAGCCATGGTTAAATGACCCTTATAGGATCTAAGGGAGCTTGTATTGAAACTAGATCAAAAGAAGTAGTGTAAGTCAATCGAGGAATAGAATCGTAAAGATAAAGCCTCGACCCAAAATGAGTTGGAGTTGAGGGGCGTGTTTTTTCTGGAGGTTCTTCCTCAATCGAAATCAAACCAGGTGGAAGAATTTTTCCATCAGGCCTGAGATATATTTTAGGTGGTTGACTACGCGAAAGGGAAGACTCAATGGCTATGATCGACTAAGGAGCGACCGATACAGGAACAAATTCCAGTTGTTCGATTTTGGGATTTAGATGTTTTGGTAAAATAACGATGGGATCTGGATAAACTTCCAGTTGAACAACGTCGGGTTTGGGAGGTATGGTCTCACTGATTAGATGTATAGTGTCCACAGGTAGTTTTGAAGACTCTGTTTTGACGATAGTGGATAAACCAAGATGTGTAGAAACGACTCGAGACGACTCTAGTAGATGTGATGAAGATGACGCACCAAAATTACTGATGGTATTGGTTCCAGTAGAATGAGGTCACCTTCACCAACCAAAAATGACTTCTAGTGGTAAAGGTGGTTTAAGTGCTATTCTACGCGAACAATGGGGAAAGGGATTTTCTTCTTCCACAATAACTGATTGATTTTATTACAAAAAAGAATACACAAATAAAAGGGTGATACTAGGAAAAAGGTTTACCAATTAATTGTGAAATACAGAATACCTCCTGGCGAACCAAGAAGTACAGGTAGGAAATCTCCCTGAATGCTATGTTTGGTGTATCACAAGTTACAAGGTGGCCAACTCGGTTACCTATGGATGGTAAGCAACCTAAAGTTGTCCTCCCAAATATACCCAAAGGTACATAGAGGCCCAAGTCCGTTTTAGCAGTGTCTAATGTGAAACCGCATAGCGAGAGCACACCTTTATACTTTTCATACTAGAACACTGCCCTATATACCCGAAGGTACGTCTACGAGCTCTGATATACTTACGTGCGTGGAGTGGGATTTCACACTCAGAATGTATCACAGACAAGTTAGGGACAGCTGTTATTTTTAACGATGTTGGAATTCGTCTCTATCCTAGACCTTACAAGTGTTATCGTTAATGTTACAATTCTTTCTTAGGTTGATTGAGGTGAATTTTATGTTGATCTTTTCTAAAATTTTATCTTTGAGGTTCACCGTGTGATGTAATAGGAAATTCCTAAAATGAAAAATAAATGAGAAGAAAAATTTTCAATTCAGTTTTTCAATAAAAATCCTAGCTACAAAGTGGAAAGAGAAATCATATTTTTGAGCATACAACAAAGAGCACAAACTAAATGCAGATTTCCCTAATTTTTTCCTATGCAACACACACAATCTCTAAATGCACATGCATGTTTTTCTTTTCAATTTCCTTTAATGTGAATGAGTAAAAATAAACTAAACGTACAAATCAAACAAACAAATGTTTACTTTTGAGAAACGAGGAATGAAACAACAATTTATCTTAGGAAAATGAAGAATGAAATGACAATTTTCTTGTAGGAAATGAGGAATGAAACAAAAATTTCCTTTTTGAAAACATAATTTGATCTAATGCAAAAATTAACCACTTTGAATTTAATTTTCCAATGATAAAGAAAACAACTGATGAAACATTGAACAAATAAATTTTCAAAGGAGGAATAACAAGTAATGTTTACTTGTCCCTAAGAGCAATCGAACATATGATAATACAACAAAAAATTGGTTGTAACTGAATGAAAAGAAAAATTTTGATGGAATTTGGCTGGCTGAGGGGGCAACGCACCCTGTAAGTGCAAACAGTGCATTGCAGTGCACCCATGAAAGGGAGATAGTGCATTGTAGTGCACTGTACCCTGACCAAGAATGCATTGGGCACAGCTAAGTTTTGAAAAAAATCCGCTTAAACACACTTCTAAGGAAAAAATTTCATTCAAATGACTGATAAGATAAAGTAAATTATACTAATGATGGTAAACAGAGAGAGAAACACTAAGAATTATGGATTTCTCCCCAGTGGAGTCGCCAATTTGTTATATCGAATTCTAATCTACGGATAAACTATATTCCCTAAGTGTGGTGTTCCTTTACGCAGAACAACATAAAGACAACTATTATTTTCTCTAAGACAAATATATAGATGGAAAGGGAATAAAACTACTTGTGATCCTTTCACTCTCCTTATCCTTCTTTCATTGTTGTTGTCGCTCTCAATCCAACTAAAGATGCTAGATAAATTCCTGCAATCAAAGAGAGAGAACAACAAACAACATAAAAATATACAAGTATCTACTTATCTTAACCAAATTGAACCAATTAGATATGAGAATACATACACAATTGAGAATGCAATTCACAAGGTATAAGCATACATATGAGAAATGAACAAATATCTTTATTAAGAAAGTAGGAGGATAAGATTACAACCAATAGATCGATTCATCGTCAACCTGCTCCAGCTTCATTCCATCCTCATCACACCAAGCATCATCTCAGCAGCATAATAGTACTTCTAGCTCTCATCAATTAAGAATGCAACAACATAACATTACACAAATTTCTCCCTCCCTAGCACTTAGATGAGTGCTCAATTTATAGAGAAATTGAAGGTAGTTTCTCAATAAATGGAATTGAATGGCTTTCTAATAATAGGTGAGACATGTTTTCAAGTTCATAGGTGATGGATGAACACTTGTATTTGAATTATGACACCTATGAGCTCTTATAGAAGGCACTGGACATGTGGAAATTCTCGGAACAATGATGATTTCACGCTCAAGAGACCAACACACCCTTAAGTGTCGGGAAGTGCACTGCAACATAGTTAGGCCCATGAAGAGGAGCATTGATGAGTCAATGGGTCATATAATCTATACTTCAAACCTTGGAAATCTCACAATTTAAGCCATTAATGGAATGACTTATGTTATGGAAAATAACAACTAAATTAGGGGATGATAGACCTTATTCGTTGGTCTTGGGGGATGATGCCCAATTTAACCAGGTCTTTGGGGATGATGCCCAAATTGACCTATAACAATTTCCATTTCATGGATAGCCATGGTATTACGGGTTTTAATTTTTTTTTCTGGTTGGTTCTCATGTGCCTTTGGCTGTGGTTTGAGTTACTAGTTCCTGAAAGCCTTGGTTGGACAAATACTCTTGAAGCCATGTAACAACTTGGGTTTAGTTACTAGTCCTGGAAGCCTTGGTTGAAAAAAAACTTTGTAAGCCCTTGGTGGGTTGAGTTACTAGTACTGGAACCCCTAGTTTGACAAATGCTATGGAAGCTCGACGGAAGTTGTGGGTTGAGTTACTAGCCTTCGAAGCCCTTGTTGGAACAAACACTCTGGAGACCTGGAAAACTTGGGTATAAACCAATCTGGTGATGGTTATTGATGTCCAACCATGATGTGGAATCACTCATTGAGGTTTGAGGTGGTTTTGCCTCTGGAAGCCCTGATTTGGTTTTGATTGATGTTTTTATGAGATCCCACATTCATCCTTGGAATATGGCACATGGGTGAATGGTTGAAGAGAGATTTTCCTCAACCATGTCTATGGTCAGGTTGTACGTGTAAGTCCTATACTTAGATGAATTTTTCTTATGGCAATAAGGGACCTCTTTCTCATGTATTGATGTGTAAATATGCTTATTATTATGTGTCTTATATGGTCATTCTATGCTTGTCACTTCTATTGTTTATATGTCGGTTATGAATGTGTTTTATAACAATGATGATCTATGGATGTCATCATGTTTTAGTTTGTAAATGAATGAACAATGAATCTATGACCTAATCGATTATAATTCAACTAATGTGATGAGGCAATAATGCTTCTTAGTGATTCTCAGTTAAGTGTGAGACCCCTATGCTCAGATCTATTTTTTAAGCCTGTAGATTACATATTTGTAACATGTTTGACAAAATGGTTGTCATGGATAGTAGGAGTCCAATAAAGCCCTTGTTTAAGTGATTTCGGTTGTATAATTGTTATCTTTCGTTCCTGAAAGTTTCATTGATTTCTGGGAAGTGACCCGAGCCCTGGACCTGAAAATGTGGCACAAAAATCGGGGTTGCAAGCTCAAAATTACATGGAAAATTCCTAGTCGCATGAATTCCCTTGTTGTGGGAGTGACTGGGGGGGTCCCATTTGCACTCTTACCCATATCAAGGGAGTGACTAGGGTATTGATCCACTAAAAGTTCATTTTGAGTAAGGGTATAGCCTCCTAGAAGGTTTGGATGGGTCTTCAGTGTCCTATAGAAGGTGCAGAAGGTCTATGTTGTTGTGTTACGCCAGTTCCACTTCCTTAATTAACACATAGGGATTTCAATCATATCATAGTAACGCTTCGTCACATGTTTACCCTGGTTGGCCGATTACTTGTATAGATGTTGGAGGAGGGTGTTACACCTTCTCTAAAATCAAATCTCTAAGCAATTTTTCTCTCGCACACACTTCGTAATTTGCATAGTAAACCTCCATATTTTGTTTTGAAATGCTCAACTGTAAACCAATTTTTGTAAGTAATATTCTTATAGACATATATCAGTTGTTTAAATAGTTCTTTCTAAAAATATAAACTTTTTTAATATAATTTTTTTTTTGTGCCAAACTCGTATTATAGCTTATATTGTAAGTCATTAAAATTACATTATTCAAATCTAAATGAGTATTTTTAAAGCATTAATGAGTACGGAACTAACTAAGCACAAGTTATTGTGCATTACTACATATGGAAAAGAGGCATAATTACAAAAACAAAATTATGAACCACACATTCTCCTGCAAAAACCCATAGTAAAATCAACACAATGAAAATTAACAACTTTAATCATTATGCTCTCCTACAAACACCCCGTCCTCTGCAAATATTCATAGTTCTAAAATAAAAACTCTACGCAATTGGTCCCCCACACATACTTCATAATCCGCACAGTAAATTCTCTGCACAACAAAACATAATAATATTCCCCACTCAAAGTTCTAAAATGAAAGCTCTACGCAATTGCTCTCCCGCACATACTTCGTACTCTGCACAACAAAATATTAGTACAATGACACATAATAATATTCCCTACTCTCTTGGACATACCATGTCCTTCATAAACATATATACATTATACAATTAGGAAATGTGTAAAAGTATTATATTTGTAGAGAAAATTGACAAACATACCCCATATTCATTAATTCCACATGCACCCTCAGTTGTCCCGAAAATACCCCGTCCTAATAAAATCTCTGAACAATTAAATCTCACCCAAAAATTTTGTACCCTGTCCTAATCAAATCTCTATGCAATTCCTCTCCTACACATACTTCATAATCTACACAATAAAATCTCCTCATAACGAAATGTAATAATATTCCACATTCTCTCACACATACTCTGTATTTTGAAAACATCGATACGATATATGATCTAAAAATTTGACAAAGTATTATATTTATTCGAGAAATCAGAAAACATACACCATATTCACACATTAAAACCTATGCATAATGTAACATAACAATATTCCCTATTCTCTTGCACATACCTTCATATGATACATAATCATATTTCTCCTAAAAATACCCCATCCTAATTTTGTCTTTGCCATGAAATCTTAGAATAGTAAAGCTTCTCACAATGAAATCACCCACAAATACCCCATCCTCTGCAAAAATTCAATTCTAGCACTAATTCTCAAAACAATATTGAATTAATTAATTAACGCCAGTCTCCACACAACTTCCTCAACACATGCTTCTTTCACGCGTCCTTCACACAACCACCTTTGAAAAACCACATGCTTCCTCTGCACAAACAACTTTGTACAAGATTGACCTATTAACTTTTAGGTAAACCAAACTAGGAAGAGATCAACAAACACTCTTTGATGTTGATCCGATAATGTATATCAAGACTGCATGGCCTCGAAAAATAAAAACATTGAAATGAAAAATATTAATCACTCCACAAAGATTCATAGCTCTAAAATCAAAATCTCTACACAACTGGTCTCCCACACAAACTTCATAATCCACATAGTAAAAGCTATGCACAACAAAACAAGATAATATTCCTCGTTCTCCCTCACATACCTCGTCCTCCGTAAACATTCATATGATATACAATTTGAAAATTTGTAAAAGTATGTTTGCACATCGACTTGTGTATCCTGCCCCCACCTACACAATGTACCTGCAACTACGTTAGTTCTGTAATCATGGGGAAGAGCACTACCATAATAGTGTTAATTCCAGTGTTAATTTCAAAGCACTCACTAACAAAATGGCCACTCAGAAAACAAGTTTTTGTTTATTTTTAAATCAATTGTGAGGTACTGACTAATACCAAAAATAAAACTCTCCACCAGGGTAATTATGTCCCATCAGAAGGTGTTAGGCCAATCATAAATTAGTAATAAGATTTCCAGGAAATTATAAAATTATTTTTGAATTCATATAAAATAGAAAAATTATGCATTTTCCCAAACCTTTGTCTAAAATTACAAAAAAACAACAAAATAATGGATGATCAATGCAATTTGGCCGCGAGGCGAATGCTATAGTCCCTCACAAGCCATGGACTAATAAAGTTTACTATTTCTTTTTCTTACATTTTCGCATTTAAATCAATATAATTTTAGGTAAATGTGAATACATTGCATTTGATGATGACATAAAACATAAACCTAGTTTTAATTGTGGAATAAAAGAGAACATACCAACTTTCATAAAATCATCATTAGCCATAGAAGTGAAATTGGCCTCCACTATGTGATTAGATAACATATGGAATACATTTAAGATGGTGAGTAGTAGTATATTACTACTCCCACAATATTTTTACAGAGTTTTAAAAAGACTTTTAGTTTTTCTACTTTTATACTAGAGTCTCAATTAGATATAGAATCTTCTAATATGGAAGGTTTTGGAAGAGCTGAGATTAGTCAGAGTGCCTATTATTAACCAGCTTAGATCATTCTTGAAGTTTTCTTCTAAAAGAACTTATGCCTATATAATTCTCTTTCCTAAATAAATTGAAACATCAATCTCTTTCCTAAATAAATTAAAACATCAATTCTTGAGAGTTGTATCTCAATGTGTAATATGAGTTTGTGTGTGTTTATTTATGTTTTCGTTTAGTTTTAAATGAAAATATATTTCACCATTATTATTCAATCTAGTATCAAAGTGAGAAGATTTCATAGATGATTATGAGAAGGATGTAGTTCAAGGATTTGTAAACCTACCACTATATGGAGATTCATTGTCAATATTCCTTGAGAAAATATTCCATTCAAGCAATCTAAGCATTATGAATTTATTGAGAGTATCCATTTGATGAAGGGTCCCAATGACAAAATCTATAGATGAAAGGTTTATCCACTTGTATTGCCAATTTTTTCAACTTATACAATCAAATATTAAATATATTTTGAAGTTAATGGTTAATATTGGTAAATATCTATAGATTTTACAAATATTTAATTTCTTTTTAATTTTTTCAAGGTACTAACTTACCAATCATTTAGAAAGCTTACACTTTCAAAGATTTGGACCAAATGTTTCTCCATCTTTTCGGGAAAATTTTCAACGTAAAGGATCAAATATTAAATATATTTTGAAGTTAATAGTAAATATTGGTAAATATCTAGAGATTTTACAAATAATGATTTTTTTTTTAATGTTTTCAAGCATTAAATTTATCAATATTTTCAAAATCCTACACACTACAAGGAAAATACCCTCTTGCGAATGTTTTTGAGGAAGCCCTTATAAAAATATCCCAGGTATCTGCTTGTAGTGGAGGTCACTGGAGGAGTTTGGCGGGTAGATGTTTTTGAAAATGTTTCTTTTTTTGTGGTGTTTTTATAACCCTAACACGCACCAGTGCGCTTGATATATGTGTGATGCAATGGTGCATAGTAGAGGCTAAAGAAGCATTGTAGAGTTATTTTTAAGTATTAAAAAAAATAACAGTGCACTTCATACATAAAGCGCTCCAGTGCATACTATCATATGACACATCGAGACACTCAACGTTTTGGTGCTATTTACTAATGACGACGGTCCAGTGTTGTTTATGTACGACGGCGCACTAGCATAGGGTTTTTATTCAAATGAATCACTTTGCACTCCTTACAAACTAGACTGGTGCGTCTCAGTAATCCAAGGCACTGTAAAGAAGTGTGGTGCACCATCGATACAATCGCCTAGTGTGTCTCATAATTGAGCACATCGAAAAAGGGTTGATTTAAAAAAAATATACCAGGTGTAAAAAATTCATTTTTACTTGTTACAATGCTGTAGTGCTTCCGTCCATTGCTCACTGTGTGGATTTCGCATTTTGCAAAATGGTGGGAAAATTTGGTTTTTAGGATTTTGTTGCAAAGATGCCTCCTGGACATGCAATGGTGCAGGTAATCTACTTGTTTCTCACCAACTTAAGATTTTAGTAGATTAATTTTAAAACAATGAGCTAAAATTCATCATTTTTTTGAAAAAAAAATTCTGCGTAGTGTGTTCGAGTTGTTCAACTAGCATAGTTCCCAGTGCTCCCTGTGAATTTATAGGCCGCATCGTGAACAATGTTAACGAAAACCACACCAGGTGGTTAATGTGAGAGTCTGGTGCAGTACCAAGACAAAGCGCACCAGAATAACAATAAAATATTACGGTGAGTGTCGATTTTCGGCCACACGGACAGTTTAATTTTTTTTTTAATTAACAATTTTTTTACAGCAATGTGTTATTTTACCAGGATGCACTGCAGTATTTTATTTATGGCGATGTGTTGGTAAAACATACCACACCGGGGCAGTGCATATTTGGTACCGCACTGCCCGTGGTAAAATGTTGCAAATTGGTGGTGCGTTGTGCTATAACAAATGCCCTGGGGCAGATATGTTTTTTCAACATACTACCTATAATATTTATTTAAGTAATAGTTTATTGTTGTCGCAGTGCATGAGGCTTTTTAATGTGCAACGTGGATGGTGCATGATATAATTGTATGCACTGTTGGCGGTGCGTGACTGTTTTTTGTGGCGCACCGAATGATTTTTTTGTTTTTTCTATAAAATTTATAGTTATATATTTGTAAATACATTTGTCATTTAATAAAAAAAAATTAGGTATTATGTATGAAGGAGGCTAATGTATTTAATATGTGAATCATGCAACGACGTCAAAGGAGAGAGGAAAGACAAAAACAGGAGTAGAGGGATGAAAAATATAACATGATACAATAGTGGGAGGCAAGGGAGAGGGAGAGAATTTTGTACCCTAACTCTATTACGCCACTCACCTAGTTGCTCTTAAGGGAGGTAGGCCTCCTTAAGTTCTACGAGGAGGCTACATCCCCGAAGGGGCACAATGGGTTATTAGGAAAATTTATCTATAGGTGGGATGCCCAATGACAGGCATTCCATGTCAGTCCTGATTTGTGGTACCAACTCACTAAGGAGGAAATTTATTTTATTACTGTCCTATCTAGGAGAGGGGAGGGTTTTCCCAAGTTCCTGACGTCCCCGTCACTTATGCAGCAGGGAGTGATTTGGTTTACTCCCAGAGATACATCAGGGATGATATACTTTCTCTTGCATATTTTCAGGTGTCTAGTGGACATCTACGAGTTGCTTCTTTTGGTCCAGAGGAGGTTAGGTGCCTCTCACTCTTATTGACAGCCATTGCACATTATACTAGTAACGGGAAGCACATTAGTTTGCCTCTTTTATTTTATGTTGATTCTTTATTCTGGAGGCCACAAATTTTTAGATGGTCTGCCATTTTTTTACTGCAGTTTTATATAGCCTTAGATAGAAGTTATTCTCAGGCATGTGGGAGGTTGACCTTCCCTTTTGTTGTAGAGTTGTTTTGTTTATTTTTTGAGAGGTTTTCGGAGACGAGGCCTAATTTTACAGTGTCAGCCTTGTAGGTCAATGATACAGGTACAAATGCACATGTGCTGCAAGATGATGCCCAAGAGGGGCCTTTTCGAGTATCCAGCTAGGATTTCTAGTGATGCATTAGAGCTGCTAGCCAATGTGGATGATCACATGTTCATTATGGTTTTGCGTCCTTACGCGGGTTTGGATTGGCGAGGGTGTACCAACATCCTCTTCATATAGGATGAGCCACCAGATGCTAGAGGTAATATTAGTGTTTTCTTTAAATTAATGTAGTCTCATTTTATTGACTTAATTAATTAGAATAAAATTTATTCTAACACGTTCTTTAACTTGTTTTATTAAATTGTTTAATGAAATTTTCTAATTATTGTTGTGTACTATATATTTTGTAGATATTGGCACATTCCTTGGGGACATGATTCCACCCCCATAGGATGATCCTGTAGATGAAGAGGATATGGTGGAGGCCATGGAGAGTGAGAGACCTCCTTGGGTGCAGATACCCGTGGGCATGCGACATAGGGTGGAAATTCGATTCAGGATGGAGTTGGACGACTGACTATGTAGACTCTTGGTTGATTAGGGAGTCTGCCCTAAAACGATCAGAGAGATCCAGGTTGATCATATGCTCACAAAGCTCTAGATAGACATGCCCCGTGATATGATGAGCCTTATGCATCACATCATCGGAGCTTCCAGACTAATAGTGGAAAGGAGGGATAGGCGCCATGGAGATGCGCGACACAATAACTCATAGGATGATCATGGTCATGAGGGGAGTGATCATTCTAGTACTCCACCTCCTCCTTCACCTCCCGGAGATGAGAATCCAAAATATAGTCCTGAGCATGCACCGTCTCACCAGGAACCTCCTGAGCAGACACCATCTGAGCAGGCACTCTGAAGCAGGCACGTCCATCTGAGCAGGCACCATTGACTCAGCAGGCCTCCACTAGTTATAGTATTGATGTACCACCAGATATTTGACATTTATATGCAATTCTATTACAGTTGTATATTTTTTACATTATATATATATGTGTGTGTGTGTGTGTGGTGCTTGTATTTTATGTTCATGTTGATGTACTTAATTTACATGTTGGTGGTCATCGTGATGTGTATATTGTTAGGTCATGTTAGATATGTTCATTTAATGTGCTGGCAGATAGATGTGTATGTTATAGAAATTATTTGACATGAGATGTAAATTTGTAAAATTGTAATTGTAATTTTATATATCGTAATTGTAATTGAAATTTTAATTGTAACTGTATGCAAAATTGTAAAATTGTAATTGTAATTGTATTCAGTAAAATTGTATTGTAATTATATGTAATAAAATTGTAAAATTGTAATTGTAATTGTATTGTGAAATTGTAAAATTGTAATTGTAGTTGTATGTATTGTCATGATTCAATTTTATTAAAATTGTAAAATTTGTAAATTTGAAAAATTGTAAAATTGTAAAATGTATACAATACATATTGTTAAATTACCATAATTGTAAATTTGTATACGAATTTTGTAAAATAATAAAATTTAAAAGATAATGCAAATAAATTCATGTTTAGAATTACCATTATTTTACTATGATCTTACATACAAAAAATAACAGTATACATTAATACATTTTTTAAAATTTTGAATATATCATTCATATATATATATATATATATAGGGTGCATTTATTTAAGTAATGATATAGTGAAAATCCATTTAAAGAAATCAAGTAGTTGTATTATTTTAGGAATTGGCATTAAAAAAAGAGCTTGATACAGTGCATTGCTTTCGAGATCAACATAATTGCAAATTATCAAGTGAAATGATTTTAACATTAACACAATGCAAACCAATTAATTCAAAATACATATTATAATGTTTTGAAAAAAAAGAGTGTTTGTTATAAGGTTGAGTTCTCTTCTTTATAAAACCCATCATAAATAGTATAAATGATGAAATAACACATATATCATGTCACTCTCTATTCTCATCACCCTCATTAGCTTCCAACTCGCTTGGCATGATAACATTATTGTTCTCAAAAATATGTTTTGATCTAGGGTCATGTCTCAATACGAACCATCAATCCCTATCCAACGCATCTCGACATAAAACCACATGATTGTAGTGTTTGGGTAAAACATAAGGCTCCTTAGCTTCATCCCACATATTTCTAGAGTTGATACATATCAGATTACTATCACAACCTTCATTTACATTATTCTTATCAAAGGTGTCCCACCACTTGCACCTAAAAATAACACATTGGAAAGAAGAGAAGTCCACTTTAATGATCTCTTGTATCTTTCCGACATAACCTAGCATCCCTCGTACTAGTTTTTGATCATGGTGGCTAGCTCGAGTAGATTGATCAAACTCGACTTCCACTCCATAGTCTTGTGTCATGTGTCCGTCATCGAAATTTTCTATGTGAAAATGGTGTCCATATGCCCACATAGATGGGAACAAATGCACCTATAAAAAAGTTAAAAAATCATACTGTCATGTGTCTAATAACCCAACTGTTGAAATATATAAAATATATATTTTACATTTCAAAGGTGCATTATTAAGTTTAAAATGTACATAAATATATTATTATTGAGTTTCTGCACCCAATCCCTATGTTTAGCGCATCCTCTTCAACACGTGAGTAACAACCAGTTGCACTGTATTTCTCTCTGACTTGGTTAGCAACCCAACTGTTGAGGCATATAATTGGCATATTTTCTTTTAAATGATGATGATAAGACATGCTTCTACCATTCAACCATCTAAATTATTTCTTGTTACTATCCCATTTCATCCTCTTTTGTTCATACAATGTGACCCATGGTTGTGTCACTTCGAAATTGTAAATAACTAATTTATTGATTTCTTCAATTTCTGCATTCGTTGATGAAATCATCCCAACATATAGTACATATGAGATCAAAATATACATTATATCTAACTTCAACATGAATATTTACTTGTGTAAATTTGGAAAATTATAAGTCGCTTACTCTTTATCAAGCGCATTTTTCCATTCATTTGGAGAAGCTCCCCTTCTCTTTTTTCTTCATCCCTTTCATTGTCCCAAATCACTGCACCTTGTGTGTTGTAGATATTCTTGATGTACTCACTAGCATAATAGAAAGAATCATACGATATGTACTCCTCTGCCATAGACCCGTCGGATTTTTCCCTTTGTCGAACAAAACCTTTCAATTTCTTCCTGTACCCCTCTAAGAACATCCAATGGCAAGAAACCACCCCAACTAATTCAACCTCATCTACTAGGTGGATTATAAAATGAACCTGCAATTCCATGAAACTCATCGGCAGTTTCTTCTCAAACATACAACAATATCAAGTATCTCTTGATGCCATTGTAGAATTCTAGCCACATGAATCTTCTTTGACGTGATCCAACGTACAAATGCAGATAATTTAGATATGGCATGTCCTAGCACGTCCTAGGTCTTTAGGGAAGTCATGATTCACACACCCACGCATGAATAAAGGATATTGACATTAAAAAGTTATAAACACATGCATAAAAAATTATCTATGCTTTATGATCCCATGGGATAAAAATTATTGATATAACAAATAATGAAATCGTTCTTTTGACATTATACGTACTCTTATAAGATTCAAATGGTCATGCGATTTCAACCTTGAAAAATGGTCTTCCATGGTGAAGTAGAGCCATAGTGAAGACCCATATGAAGATGGCACCCTCATACTCATTATAACTTCCTTTGCCAAAGAAATATCATGTTTTTTTAAAATCCATGGGACATCACCTTCTTTGAAATACCAATTAGAGGGACCAGCCTCTCCTGTATTTTCTAATTGTCTTGGCCAATTTTTATTTTTAGCTTTTGAAGTAATAATATCTTTCCTAATAGCCAATGTGTCACTTTGTTTTCATGGTATGTGCCTCCATAAATAAGATGAATTTTTTTTAAATATATGCATGGGATCTAATAAGTGGGTAATCTTAAGATGCTCCCAATATGGGAGGTTATAAAAGATATATTTCCTTTTCATCCCAATGGGAAATTTCTCAACATAGGTGTCGAAGAATTTTGGATCATCAAACATAGGCTCCCCATTTGAATCGAACATTTCTATGAATTCCTTCTCCTTCTCTCTCTCATATTATCTAATTCATTCAACTGGTGTTGTTATTGCATGCCTTTGGGTTCTCTGTCGTTTACCATTGAAAGCGAATGTTGCTCTTCTGTAAGGGTGTTGATATGGGAGTAATACCATGGAGCAGTCATACACTGGCTTTCATAGGTTGTTGGACCATCTAGCTTTCAGATAAGGTCCACAAAATTTACATCAATAATACCATTTTGTGACAAGGCATGCGAAATTATTGTATACAATATGCATGGCACATTAAAGAATATCATGAAGATCAAAGCAATTACAACAAATTAAATTAATATGCGAAAAAATATTTTTACGTATATAAACAAATCAATAAACATGAAATTTACCAAAGAAAAATCCTAAGCCTGTATAATCATGTGTCATATAAGAACATATGCCATACAATGTAAAACTCATCTCTACTACGATGGGTCTTGATACATCGTATACATTTATCCCATCCCATAATTTCTTCAATTCATTTACCAGTGGTTGTAAGTAGACATCCATATTCTTCACTTGTCTTCTTCCAAGGACTATGAGAGCCAACATAAGATGTTAATTATTCATGGAAAACCATGGGGGGATATTGTTATTGATCACTACTACAGGCCAAACATAATAGTTGGTGTTCTGGAGGGAATATGGGTTGATGCCATCCATGGCTATGCTAAGTCGTCGACTTCGTACTTCGTCCTTGAATTTTTTGAGCCATGTATCTTCTATATGCTTCATGTCTATTGAATCTATTTGGATTCAAATGACTCCCAACTCACTTTTTTGTGAGGCATGACATCCCTGCAACATAGCTAATTCTTTGCAACAAAAGATTCTTTGAATCCTTGTGATTATAGGCAAGTGCCTAAATATCTGAAAAGGATGACCACGTGATTTAACCTTCTTATTTTATTTATCATACCTATCATGCCCACATTTTGGACATATATATTTGTCTGCATATTCTCCTCTCTATAGAATAAAATAATTTAGACATGCATGATATGATATGTACTCAACACCCAACATTTTCAACAATTTATTTATCTCTTCGCAGCTACCGGGAAATATATTATCACTCGGAATAACCTTATCTTTGAATAACCTATAGTTGGTGGACAATATTAAATGTACAATGCCAAGAATTATTAATGTTCATAAAATTGACCATTTGCAATGTTGATTGTGTGACAATATTTCTCAAAATATAAGGAACTTGATGGTCAATTACCTCAAAATTTCTGAGAAAAATGAATTCGACAAGACAAAATTTTCTTTCAAGTTGTACAGTAACATTGTTGTCCCCAACTTGGTAGATTTTTACTGACCGCCGGGTCTAAAGAGAGGGGTGGTGGAAGAAAATTTAACAATTTCGAAAAAGGTATCAGCGATATGAGCATCATCCCCTAGATGATCATCGTTCTGGAATGCATCTAACAACATTGTCTCCATGGCAATCATATCCCTTAAGTAATCATCCATATGAACCTCTATTTGATTGCATCCATTGCCAGCTTGTGAAGAACTACTATTGTTGTAGTCATTCCTAATTGGTGAATCTGGAAGTAGTGGGAATTGAATAGGTGGTTGATTCAACCATTATTGGTATCGTTCCTCTCTGAGTTTTTCTCTTAATTCAACCTTCTCTTGATTTGACATTGTCGTCGGGTGCAACAGAAGATGGTAGGTAGGTCTCTCATCATCACTAGAATCCTAATAATTTCAAAAAATATATTTGAACATGATTAGTACATTATCGATGATATCAATTAGTAAGCACGTCAATCCATGATTAATTGGTTTGACGTTGAAATAATTACATTATACCAAACAACTATTACCCTCATTGTCCCATAACTGTGGCTAGAAGATGGTATGTTACAATTGGTAGGGTGAAGCAGCTGTCCATTTTCATCTACCAACTATGCCTTGCGGTATGCTGCTCCTGCTAAGAGCTTCTGACGTTTTGGAAATTTTTGAATATTTTTTGCATCTGAACTCGATTCTGAATCTGCATGAACCTGCAAATTTGTATACATTAATTTTATTCAGCTGATTTACATGGACCAAATAGATAATGAAAATATAAATAACATATGAAGTAATTACGTCTGGAGATAGATACAGAGAACTAATTGATGAACTTTGAGAAATATTATGGAACGAGCTAGATTTTGAAGAATTGTCCATTTCATATAATTATGAGATTTTCTCCCTGCATTTGAGAAAAATCAACAATAAATTTTGGTGTACATACCTAAAAGTAATTTTGATGCCTTAGAAAATGAATTATTTTTATCGGTGTAATGTACTGTTAACCACATCGGTGCGGTTTTATTACCAGACGCATCGGTGTTTTTAGCTAACAAGTGCACCAAATATCGGGAAAAAAAAGTGAAACTTTATTTTTTTGAAGTGAAAAAAAAATGGTAAAGTGAAAAATGAGTGGCAAATGATTTTCAGAAATCTAATTTCATAAAAAGTTATTTAAAAAAATCTATTCATTATTTCATTATTTTTTAAAAATATTTCAGGGAGGGATTTGCATGAGAGACATACTTGGAGCAAGAGAGCACTATGGAGTAGCAAAATACTTTTAAACTACAGCATTATTCATAGAATCAGAATTTGAAACATCTGGTGATTAACACAAAAACCCTGTAGTATAGTAAAAATGTTAAATTTTACTGTAATAATTGTTTTTTTAACAGTTTCTGTTAGATTTAATATATGCATAGTAAAAATTTTAAATTTTACTGTGCATTTTACTAATAAAATCGTTTACAATCTCTATTCCTATTTAGATTTAATTAAAAATCAGAAAATAAAAATTAAAAAAAAAAAAAAAAGGAAAAGAAAAACAAAAAAATCCATTCTTACTTTAAACACTTGCTTCTTCTTGTTTATGTGACTGAAAAAATTCACAATAAGTGCTTTTAATTTTAAATTTGTAACGTTTTTTTTACTATATATATAGGCGTATGACATCTAACCCGCAAGACCACTTGCAGAGTCAGATCCCAATCTCTATCGGCCGTTGCACGATTTTTTAAAAAACAAATTTTGTTAATCGGTGCGCAGTGTTTAAAATAGCCCACCGGTGTGTGCTTTTAGTATAACGCACTAGGTGTGTATTGAAAAAAAACTTTGTTTGATAAAAATTGTTTTCTATTCATTTTTGTTAATGTTAATCAATATTCTGGTATTAATATAACGCATCAGGTCTCCTACTGATAAAGAGTACCATACAGTGTTTCTATTGTAGTGGCGGTGCATTTATAAGAACATATCGCACCATTATCGGTGCTTAAGTTGTGAAAGTCGCACTGAGCGTTTAATTTAGAAAGACACACCGTTTTCTTGATTTTTTTTTATACCTGAAAATTATGTGATTTATTTCTAAAATATATTAATGAATGGCACAGGTTTTATATTGATAAAGAAATGGCTAACAAGAGTTCAAGTAACAAAAATACTGATAGCACATCCAGAAAAGAAAAAAAGGAAAGTTCTTTGTAAATTATTTACAAAAATTATTATTTTTGAACTATATGTAAGTTTAACTAATATGTATTGTTTAGTGTGTATCCTAAAGAGCCACAAAATGATGAAGCTCGATAAGATTCTTTCTTATCTAAGACTAGAAGAGCGTAAAAGCTTGATGAAGAAATTGCAGAAGGATGAATTAGGTGAATGAAAAAATACAATAGATCCAATATGAGTTTCTTTTTTGAATTTTCATTAATAATATACTTTAAAATATTAGATAACATGTTTCAAACAATATATTAATTCATATATTTTTAATGTTCTACAAGGACCAATAATGAAGAAAAGGAATGTTGTTCTAAGAAAAGAAAAGAATAGAACATGCAAATGAAAATAAATTTCTCCTTAGCTCATCTGGAGTGGTGCTGGAGGTTAATGAAAGGGGGGGAAATTTTGACAAAACTTTGAGGGATCTAGTGGAACGAATGTATAGACGTTCTTTCCACTTACAATACACAAACCAATCCAATGATTCCACGAACCAAATTTTATTTAAACTACAGGAATAGTTTCCAGAGAATTGGTCAATGAGACATGTCAAAGATTTAATACCAAAAACATAAAACAACAAAAAATAAGGATTGAAAAAATAATATTCCTTTATATATATATATATATATATATATATATATATATATATATATATATATATATATATATATATATATATATATATATATATATATATATTATTACAAAGCAATCATTTATAAATATAAGTTTTGTTATATTTAGTTTTCATTTATCAATATAGAAATTAAATAGTTTATTTTCATGTTACTTTTTCAGGAATATTATGAAAATATCAAAAGATGAATGAGCTGATATAAGAAATATGTGAGTTTGGAATGTCCAAAAAGGTGTACAAGGAGATGGTCAAAGAAAGGGAAATAATTTCATCGCATGACGAGCCATCTCAAGAACAATGTGCTTCAAATGTAATATGTAATCATTGAATTTTTTCGATTAGGTAGAATAAATAAGTAATATGGCATTAAATATTATTTTTCAAGTATTTTCTTGCAGAAAAGAAAAGAAAATGGAACCCATTCAGTACATAAAACAAGACGACAAGGAAGAAAAGGGTTTATATCTAAGTTTGCGAGTAATTGTTACTTCCTTATAACAACTTAACTAGATTTCTTTTTTGTATATTTTAAGTTGTTTTACAACAATGATCATTGAATGTCTTCAAATAGGGGAGCTAACATACAAAGAAGAACCATCAGAAGAATTGATTGACATTGGGTTATATATGGGTTGTCAATATATGTTGTCATATCATAAATTAATTGTGTAATTTGTAAGTATCTATCTTGTTTTAATTAGCTCCATCTATAATTAATAGAACAAAAAAATATTTTATATTAAATCTATGATTTGTTATGGGGTATAAAACTTGTAGGAAATAGAGTACGAAACTGCACCAACAAATGAATTATTGAAAGAAGGCATGAAATTTGGTTTTGAAAGAATGTGTATAGTTCATGATTCAATTCTTGTTATGGTACATTTCTTTTCAATTTAAATTGATGCATATTATTTAATATTGCAATTTTCATTATTCTCACCAATGTAGATACACTCATTACACTTTATTTTTATGTTTGTAGACGGAACTTGAAGAATAAAAAAACAATCAACACAATGAACAAAACATTCCTCCAAATAACCAATGTCATGTAAGTAGTTTGAGCAGTGACAGCAATTCCAGCAAAGAATGATGATCAATATGTTTTGATATCAAAGCAAGGCGTATTTTTTGAAATATTTGTCTCTGAAATAAGACATTTTGTTTAATGTAATGGACATAGTGTCTCAATTGAAAGACAAAGGGATACCAATAACTATCTCATTTTGTATGACAAAGAGTGTCTTATATATATATATATATATATTATATATACGTTTTAATTTATTCTATTGTGTTCTCCATTGTCGTTGTGAAATGCTACACCATAGATTGAATATATGGATGATTAAATATGATAATAAAGAGATGTGAAATTTGATGATATAAAAAAATCATCCATGAATCACATTCAAATGCACTAATAAAAAATTAATTGATATGAATATTGTTATAAGATATGTGTAGAATTTTGATGAATAATGAATTTAAAAATTTCACAATAATTGCAGTGCCACGGTCCAATGTCTTTAAAAACTAGAAAATGAACACTGATGCGTGTGTATGATACTGCACACCAGTGTGTTTCTATGACCTATGAGCACCGTAAAAATACCAATAATAATTAGAACACCCGGTGCGCTTTATCGATGATTACGACCCAGGCGGATAGGTGTTGCATGCACCGGTATCGTTTCCCTTTAACGCGTCAGTGCGTTTTTACTCCTTAATAGCCCAAGGCATGTACACAACCCATATGCACTAGGCGGATAGAAGGTGAATGCACCGGTGAATTTTTATTTGTAATGCACTGGTATTGTTTGCATTTAATGCCTTGGTGCATTATGACTATAATCCAAATATATCGGTGCATGCACCTTCTATCGGTGCGTAAAGGTTAAAATGAACTAGTGTGTTCACACATGAATCGTGCACCGATAAGAAATACATTGGTAAAAACCTTCGGCCGCCCAACTTTTTTTAGCTGTGTTGAAGTTCTGTTACAAGCTCCATCAAAACCTCCGTTACCAAAAATGGATGTTGTAGAAAATGTTTTTTTGAAATTTTTGGCCAATTTTATAACACTAAAACCTCCTTTATAACCTCCACTAGGGGGTCTTTTCCTTGTAGTGACACTTTCAAATATTTCAATTAATTCTTTGATGTGTATTTCTAGTTTATTAAAAGAATATATATATTACTTGATTTATTTTTTGAGAAGGGAAAAAAATAGTTTTTAGAAATGTTTTTCATATATTTTTTCTCATAACTAATGGAAAAACATTGTTGTTTTACCATTTTTCCTCTTTCATTGTTGTGAAAGGATTTGATTTGTAAAAGGCTATATAAAAAAATTAATATTTTGTAAATCTAAAATGTAGCCATTTATCACCATTTTCATAAGAAAGAATCACAAAGTTTAGGAGGCAAAAATGAGAACATTATTATGGTCTCAATATTTTTAAGATTTTGTAGTAAGTGGGTATGAAGAGCTAACTAATAAGGTAGTGGATCAAGCCTTGATGAATGTTAAAAAGGATCAAATCAAGAATGGTAGGAACAAGGATTCAACATCACACTATCCCATACAAAATGGCTTAATGAATGTATATTCTCCAAGATCATAGTAGTTAAATACGACTTCTGACATCTTAGAGAGCCAACTACTAGAAAATTACAAAGGTGAAGATAATTAAACAATGAATTTTCAAATTTTGATGATGAAGGAAACTAGTACTTGAATGAATTGCTAATATTAATAACTAGTTAAGAATGAATGGTGAATAACTTCTAGAACATAAAGCCTAGAGAAAGTTCTTAGAACATTTTCTAAGAGGTTTGATGGGGTGGTTGCAGCCATTAAAGAGTCTAAGTACATGAAGAAATTATTATTATATATCTTCTTGTTATAATGTTAATTTAGAGTAAACAAGAATGATGATTATTTATGAAATGTATTTACATGTAATGTTGAAGTAATTTCTAGATATAACTATGTTATGAAGAGTTTAAAGATCCAAAGTTTTGGGTGAACACTTGACCACTAGAAGAAAAAAAATCACAAGCGAAGAGGAGAGACCGAACCAATTTATAAGAATGTTTGATTAGGAAAAATTAATAAATCAAAATAGGAAGGACCAAATGAAGGGAAAACATTATTAAATTTAAGAAGAATTTAAATTAATTGTTTAAAAGGATTTAAATTAAAAATAGTAATATTATTATTGATATTACCATTATTACCATTAATAATAGAGCATTAATATTATTAAAAATAATGATGATATTAAAATATTATATCTAAAGAACAATGTTATAATACTAATTAATTAATAATGATGTAAGAATAATTATTGGTCAAATTATTAGTTAACTCTGACAACCCCATTCATCGTTCCTCATGAAATGAAATGTTAATATTTTTACAAAAAAATATAAAAAATGAGTTGATTCAAAGGGACACGGATTCTAAAGGCTAGGGAGGTTAGTTGCTTGGGATATATAAGGTTTCCTTGTGCAGGAAACTTAACTATTTTGATAGGAATTAAAGGTTTTTGGGTGTGTTTTGATGGACTGGTTTCCTGAATTTAATTCGGAAGCAAGAGAAGTATGTAGACCCATGCTATCTTGGAAACACTTAGAGTGGAGAAAGGACAAGAAATTTTGGAGCTTCGAGGTTGTGCACACAACTAGGGGAAAAGGAAGAAAAGTTGACCTATGAAGAGTTCAAGGGGGATCATTCATGCATTCAAATATTCATTTTATCACCATTCAGGGAAGAGAGCAGCATAGGAGGAGGAACAACAAGGGATACTTGCATGATGAAAAGAAAGAGATGGACATCAGTTTGGTTGGCAATATTGGTAGGAAGAAGATATCTCCTAGGTGAGAAACAATGGCCTCTCAATTCCCTGTATCGACACGGGGTGGATTTTGTCTTTCTATGGATTCCCTTGATCGATGGGGTGGAGGATTTTTCCTTAGATACCTATAAGGAGGATCTTTGAATCCTTTCTTGTTGTTTGGTTTTATAGTGGATTATGGATTCCCAAAGGTGGGTGGAATCACTATGTTTTTTGTTAAGGGTGGAGACTTTCTCTTTGGACTCCCTTGATATTCTTGGGTGGAGGAAGCAAGCCTTTGGATTTCCTAAATGTATTAGTTAGCTACCATTGAAAAACTGGAGTGTGGAGGAAGTTGGCATCTAGATTCCTTATATATTGGTTAATTGTTGAGTGGATGGTGGGTGGAGGAAAGAGGACCTTTGGATTCATTGTTTCAGCTCGAAGTGGGAGTTTTAATCCATTGAGAAAGAGCCCTTAGTCTCTTGAATTTGGCTCAGGGGTGGAAACTGCAAGTAAGTTTTGGATACTACTATCTATGGCTACGTGGAGAGTCATAGTCTCACACTCAATTTCCCAAAAAATTCCAAGATAAGTGTTCTTATGTATTTCCAGTGCTAATGAACATGTGTTTTCATTTCTGTATTGGAATGGTGCATACAAATGTAATGAACATGGATTATGTTCTTATTATTCACATGAATGACTAATATATTTTGAAATGTTTAAAGGCACTAGAACACCATGAAATAATGTTGATCCTATTGTAGTGATAGTTAACATTATAACTTATTTTATTACAGTCTAATGATTACATCGAATATCACCTGTTTTGACAGGGTCTATGTACACCATGATAAAGGAGCTAGTTACAAGCCCTTGTTGTTGTTATGAAGCATTCAGGTAATGTTGAGTATATCCTTACTTCTTAAATTAATAAGCTATGATTTTACGTGAGAGGATTTTTTAGCCTATTGTTATAAGTTCCCTAGTATTGGGTCTACATCTCCACTTTGATCATGAGTTTTTCTAAGGAATTTATGTCCACTCTCGAGTAGAGTTCAACCTCATAAGAGGGATTGAATTGAATGGTAAATCCTACATCTTCTGCAAATGCACTTCTTCTCTAATTAAAAAGATGTTAAACTTCATTATATTCGAATCCAAATATTTCTTGTAAGTTTGTTGTGAACCACATGGTGCTCCCTAGCACGTAGCCGAAGAGTTGGAGGCCCCTCAAGAGTTCGCAACAAGTTCTTAGCACGAGGTGACTAAAAGGTCACTTGTGAAAGCATGTATGGAATTCCCTATCCCTAAATGAGAAATTCTTGAGGACCAGGGACTTGATTATTATGCTATTTCCCGTAAGGCCATGCCTATATTCAAACCCTCAAAATAATTTCCCCATCCCTCTAAGGAATGCCAATCTTCATGTGGCCCTTTTTGTATCCTCTAAATCCCATGGACTCTAGAAGAGTAGTTATGTCATAAGATTAGGAGGTATATCACCATTGAGTGCTTTAGTAATAATTCAAGACCATAACTAAATGATGGAGAAAATATAAATTTTTGTAGATCCATTCCAACCAATCCATGGATGAAGCAACTAGTGAATGGTGTTGGTTGCAGAAAGGGAGGAAACCCTAATGAAAACCATAGGTTTAAGTTCATGAATGTTGATTATGCTCTGGTAATACCTCCCAAATTAGACCATTACAAAGTCTTGCAGTGTGTAGCATTACTATGATCTCAAGATTTGGGCTTAGCCTTATAGCCTTGGCAAAAGAAACCTTATCCAATTAGTCTAGTGAAACCCTTACAGTGGAAGATCTGGATTGGATGCCCATATTTTCCTTATTGCAATTGCGCAGTTAAAGGGGTGATGTGATCCGAAGACCACATCCTAGAAGTTTGTTTTGGTAATGGAAAGGAATATCAAGGATGACTAGGCACTGAGCTAGTTGGACTCATAGTGGGAAGGCAGGGAGTGTTTCCATTGGTCATCTTTGAGAGCATATGAAAAAACATCCTTGGCACCATATGTTAGTCATCAATAATTTTTGCTGATATCAAAAAATGACTAAGTTATAATGCCAGATTTCTAAAAACAAAATTTGAAGAATATTGTGAGTTTTAGAAATCTCACTGCCTTCATTATCCTAAGCCTAACTGTTTCACTAAATTTCTCTATCTTTTCCTTCTCAAGTTTTACCCCACTACTCCAAGGAAACTCAATTTTATGGGCCTCGCTGATTTCATTTTATTCCCCTCATCCCACTCTCATTTACTCCCTTTTTTTTCCTACAAAATCCATTTTTCCCTTCCCCTAAACCCTCATAAACCCCTTCATTCATCATCTTCCTTCTATAAATATTAAACAATGTAAAAAATTCTATTTTTTACATTGTTTAAACCAAAACTATAGCCTTTCGGGTGTTTAAAAATTGTTACATAAAACCTTGTTTTATGTTAAAACTCGACCCTCATACACACAGGCCCTAAGCCCCCTTTCCTTCTAGCCCCAGCCCTTTACCCCTCGTAAAACCTGATCCCTCGCTTATTCTTAGCCCCTTCCACCTATAAAATACCCTTCCACCCCTTTTATTTTATTAAACCCTTTTAAACCTTATGAAACCCCCTTTTAACCTTCAAAATATTAAAAGGCGGGTCTTCTTTCCATAAACACTCCGCACCCTTTCATATTACGCCACCTGTCCCTGGGCTCCACTCCTGAAACCTGCTCGCCACTCCCCTGATCTGTTCCACGTCGTTGATCTACGAACCCGAGATCCAACAACCCAAAATGCATATCGCATAAAAAGTCACGATGGGTTTAAAATTCATTAACCCATGTGAAATAGGCGGTTTTCCGCCAGCCACGTGTCACTCCCTAAACCGTATCACGTTTGTTTGGTCCAAAACCATTTACCACCCATTTTGTGTGGGATAAACCACTTGTGGTTTTTAAAAACCACTTTTTCCCTCCGCGCCATAATTCAATTTTCCCCGCCTCCATTCAAATCTCCACCTGGTTCCACCATTGGAAACCTACCCCCTGCACCCCCTCGTCCTCTGTAATCACCTCCTGACACCACCTGAAACCCCTGAAAATGCATTCAAGCCCGCTCCCGCATGGTCTTAGCTAAAGCTTTGAATTTTGTGCAGGTTTTTAAAATGGATAAAAATTTCCAAAATTCCCTCCCACAATCCATAAATGATGGATGAAACCCTGGGTGACAATCCAAGGGTCTTAATCCAAAATTGGGGAGATCATAGGCCTTCTTAGGGTTAATCGATGATGAAGCATGCTAATCGATGGATCATAAGCCCTTCATCACACAAGAGACACATCCTTGCATAAAGGACAAACACAGACAGTAAGGAAAGATGAAAAGTTAAAGAAAATCAAAGGACTATAATAAAGCAAAGGGATTAAAAGGCTAATCCTAATCAAAGGATAAAAAACAGAGGGTTAGCTAGTCAAAGAAGAAATCAAAGAAGAAAGAAGACAGTGGACAGATAAATCAAAAGATAAAAGGATCAAAGGAAATAAAGCAAAATATTAAAGGAACAAAAGAAAGAAGAAAAATAGTGGAAAGATAAAATGATAAAAGTAGACAGTTCAAGGATAAAGACATAGTTTAAAGCCTAAATTATAGAGATTAAAAGATAAAACAAAGGGCAAAATAACCCAAGCAAATTCGAATGACTCAGCTCACAACAGTTATTCCTCTCAAAGATATTTTTTCCACCTAGGTGCTTTGTTTCCTTCAATAAAGCATTAGGCAGTTATTGGGCTGATTCACAGATATTTTTATTTGTCAAACAGTTATTGTAAAAGTTATGAATAGGCCTTAAAGTCAAAAATTTCACCTATTTTTCCTTAGAGTTAAGGTAGGAGTTATTAAAACATATAATAGCTGCTGATATTCCTGCCTTGAGCCTTGCATGGTCTTCAAGGTTAGGAATGAATTAACTCTGTAATAAATGATACTCCCCTAGCTTAGCTTCACCTCCTCATTTTCACCATAAATACTACATCTGAACTCATTATCTTGTTGGCATTTGATGACTCTTTGAAGTAATACGTAGTCTCTTGGAAGTTGAAAAGAAATTGATATCTTGGAACTTGTGGATGCCCTGATTTGTTTGTTGATGGAGGAGGCTAGATCATTGGATCCCTAAGCTTGGTTGTTGGTGAAGTGTTTCTAATCTTTTATCTTTATTTCCTTTTTCATTATGTTTCCATCTTTCTATATGCAGTAGAGAAAAAGTTTTAGACTAAGAAATGTCTTTTGAAAGCACCTTAGTTCTATTTGTTCTTCACTGCCTTAATCTTTTCTTCTGCTAGGACATTTAAGAGAATTCTTAATTGCTCTCTAGACCCCCTAAGCTTGGTTATTTCATTAATATTTTAATACAGTTGGTATCAAGCATGATTTATGGTTTTCCCTGCTTACATGCTGCCACTTAAACACTGTTTTTTGAAGTCTCTCTCTAAAGTATCATTTTTTAAAGTCTACCAAAGAGGTTTGTTTCGATCATACCCTTTGTACTTGCTTAACTAATTGTTTTAGAGATATTCATAGCTATAATCAAGGATGTTTAGGATTTCCCTCTTCTCTTATTACAATTATATGTGTGTCTTAAGTGCTTTATGTCCTTGAAGGTGAAATCAATAGAAGTTAAATGAGTTTCTCGCCTTCTATATTTCATTGGAAAAGTTTTTCTTGAAATAATATTTGTTGAAGTGTGGATTGTAGAATTTATGGTTTTCCCTGTTTATTGATTTCCTCTTCATGTTTTGTGATATTTAAAGTCCCTTTGTTGAGAAGTACATATGATAAACAATTCTTAATTTCCCTTTACCGTACTTTTAGTTCTTACAATTGATGTCCATCTCATTATCCTAAAAACTTTGAAGATCCACTGGCCAAGATAGATTTTACCTATGATACTCCCCGATCCATTGATGAACTTATCATGACTTTCATTTGACACCATTTCCCAATGACTTAGATATTTCCTCTTTCTACTTATGCTTATTGATCATTATGTCCAAAAAACAAACAACAAACTCCATACTTAATAAATAGCCTAAAATCAACCCTTTAAAAGAAAACAAGTACATATCCTTTGCAAGCAAATAGAGAAATCCCTCTCTAAGTCCAGGAAGGCTAGGTACTAGGGCTACAAAAAATGGTTCTGATGTTGCCTTGTCATTTGGTTTACCAATCTTCCAAATCACAGGACCACAACATAATGGCGATCATGGTGGGACATTTGAGTAAACGTTACGCTAAAACATTCTCCATCCACTCATTTATCTGCCACCTCATCACCATTACTAACACAATGGTGATCACGATGAGACCTTCTGAGTCATTGACAATCTAAGTAAACCTTAGGACTCCAGAAACCCTTATCAAACCATAAAGGATTCAACCTATAGCCATAGAGTAGACTTTGTTTGTTTCACCGTCTTAGCTAAATGATAATTAAGGTATAGGACACTCTTACAAACCATAGAACCACATAAAAACTCAGAAAACCCCAAAAAAAATTCCTAGATTGGTTTTTATTACTTGTTGGTGGTGGACGATATACATTTTACCTTCAAAAAAGCTAAAAATTTCCACCTGGCGACTCCACCCCAGTAGGCCTACTACTCCACTAGTACTTTCAGATTTCCTTAGGATTGTTTCAAATCAGTCCCAAGAAGTTTAGAAGACTAGTCCCATATTCTGGAAGGATACTAAACACTAAGAGAGGTCAAACTTTTTGAAAACAGCCCTTAAACTTTCAACCTCTCAAACATTTTGAAATTAAAATCTGGCTTCACGTAGAATCAATACCAGATCTCATCCAGACCCTAATCCCCCTACTATAGTTGATGATCCATAAAATATTTTGTGGAAAAATTCTAAAGCTGGAAATTTAGCTACTGTTAGGAATATCCAAAGAACAAGATATGTCCCTGAAAATCTTATAGTCTTGAAAGATCCTCACTTTGACTTATATCATTAAAAAATCCTATTTAGAACCAAGTCACAGTGATATTTACCAAACTGACCTTGAGCTCGCAGATTTGCAACGGAGTTCTAGTAGAGAAGCCTCTCCTTCTACTCCTCTTGATTTTTAGCTTCTTCATCACTTTAGCTCCTTCCATAACAAATCCGCTCATAATCAGTTTTTTGGTCCAAATACTTCCAACACACCCATCCATACTTCCACTATTCAAAACAATCCATTTCATCCCACTTTCCCTTTTACAAATTCACCTTTTTTAAATCCCCATTTGCTCCTATCATGGTAGCATGGTATGCCCCATTAGTGTTACCACAGCCTCTGGTTCCTTTGCCAAATTATTATCAATCCAGAACTCCCCATTTCACTAGAGCTAAATCTACTACTGCCCAACAGCATGTAGATAAAATGGATGATGTCTTTGATTACATGGAAATAGAAGAAGAGACCATTAAGATGAGAATATTTGTCCAAAGTTTGGGAGGAGAAGCCAAAAAATGGTTTAAAATCTTAACTCCTAATAGCATAAATGATCTCCCTTCTTTATACCAAACATTCATAAACAAATGGGAAATTAAAAATAACCCTATCCAAATCCTTTCAAAATATAGCAACCTTAAAAGAAATGCTGGGGAAAGTGTCCAATATTATTGCACTAGATTCAACACTGTTTACACAGCACTTCCCCCAAACATGAAACCTCCACTAGGCTTGGCCTTAGCTAAATTCCCAGAGGGTTTTGACCCTGACATGGCCTATTAGTTAAGAGAAAGAGACCCCTTAACCTTAGAAGATATGCAGAGGGGAGCTATAAGTGTAGAAGCAAATCTGATTGAGAAAAGAGCTAGGTTGAAATCAAAAAAAAGAGTTACATACAAAGATGAAACAATGGCATCAACCTCATCATCTGATGCCAAAATTGATAACTTAGTAAGGGTAATGGAAAGAATGTTGGAAAAGATAAACTTAAACGATCGAGTGCCTCCTAGAGAGAACCAAATCAATCCCCAAAATAGAAATAGAAATCCCAATTTCAGAAGAGACCCTATTGAAAATAGGAAAAGAGATAATGACCAAAAAATTAGGCCTCCTTTTCAAGAAAACTATGTAGATCAAGAAGAAGAAAGGGAGATAGAAAGGTTGGAAGAAAATCATGTAAACCTGATAGGATCTGACAGTGAGGGTGATTCTTTTCTCACTAAAGAAGAATGAGGATTCTTCTCCTTAGAACAAATTAAAAACAACCATGAAGATTTTGAAGATTACCAATTGGGTTTTGAAAATTCTATAATGGAGGCCCACAGACAATATGATCTTAGAAGAAAAAGGAACCAAGAGGCTTCCAATGAGAAAAACACAAACACTGTTGTTAGAAAAACTTTAGAAAATCTTCCTAAAAATACAGCAAACAATAATAACACTTTGACTAAGAAAACTGACTCAAACAAGGAAAAAACTAGTCAGCAAAGTGTTGACCCAAGCTGCCCTAGTACCTCTGCTAGTGGCCCTGAGAAATTTGTCCAAAATAACAGTCCTAATAAAACTCAACAAATCAGAATTACTGAAAAGACTATGTTTGAAAAAAAATATGTAAATATGTCAAAAACATTATCCCCTTTCAGCCTTGAGGGTGAAATTTCCAAGATCAAAAATAGCATACCCTTAGCTGAACTAGCAACCCAATATGTATATAGAAATCAGGTTTTGAAAGCTTTGAATATAGGAAGTGATATTGATACCTTGAACTTGACAGATGATAAACCAGAATTGTTGTTTGGTCCTAAAGTAGAAGGAAAATACCAAGAAGGAACCACTCCTCCATTCTACGTACGCTTAAATATACATGATAAGATCCTACACAATGCCATGCTAGACTCTGGTGCCTCTCACAACCTTATGCCAAAAGTGGTGATGGAGAGATTAGGCCTATAAATTACTAAACCTTATAAAGATCTTTATTATTTTGATTCAAGTAGAGTCAAATTCTTAGGTCTGATCAAGGATTTATGTGTCAATATGGCACAAATTCCTGCTAAAGGTCTAGTTATGGACATAGTGGTTTCTAACATTCCCCCAAAGTATGACATGCTTCTATCTAGATCATGGGGAGCCAAACTTCAGGGAGGCCTTAAAATGGACATGTCTTATGCTACCATTCCATTTTTTAACCAAAATAGAAGATTATATAGAGAGTCTCATATGAAATATATGGTAAGAAACATAGACAAACCAAACAATACACCTATTTATTCTATTCATTCAGATCTAGATTCCTTTATCTTATACAATGAAGATGAAATCAGCGAACAAGAAAAGTAAAATGAGAAAGAATTAAGTCCACCAGAACAATCGAAATAGTCCCTAAAAGAAGAACCTAACAGCCCTAGCCTTAGCAACTTTGAACAATAGAATGATAGTGAGCATTAGATAGAAACACTTTGGAAAATGAGTTTTGATGGCTCTTGTAGAAAAATGGGTTCTGGAGCTGGTGTATGGATGCATAATACAAACAAAGGACATTCCTACAAACTTAATTTCCCATGCACCAATAACATTGCAGAATATGGAGCTCTCCTCATTGGCCTACATTTGCTCAAATATTTGGGAGCCAAGAAAATATCAGTCCAAGGAGATTCAGAGCTGATCATTAGGCAAATAAAATGGGGGTATTCAGCCAAAAACCCAATATTAAGAGAATACATGAATGCTGCCCTAGATCTCCTGAAAACCTTTGAAAAATATGAACTCACTTTCATCCCTAGAGCTTAGAATAACCTTGCAATTGAACTTGCCTTTGCTGCCAACAATTGTCAAATGCCTCAGGTAAATGAAAAATTCAATGTCAAAGTAAAAAATAGGCCTGTAGTCCGTGACAATGAAAACTATTGGAAAGTGTTTGAGGGTGATAAGCACATTAATGGTTTTCTGTAGTCAATAAATGATTTTGCTGCAACGACACCTAGTTAAAGCAATGAAGAAGATTGTTTTGATGACAAACAAATCCCTAAAATAGAGTTGTCCTCTACTTCTGATATAAACCAATTTAAACATCTTTATAAAGTAGAATTACTAAACAAAATAGACCAAAAGGACCTTGAAGTTTTACAATGTAAAAATGATTCAATACCAAGGGGCCTTACACCATTAGAGGAGCTTTTTGAATTCAATAATGTAGCTAAAAAACCAAATATGGAGCCTACAGAAACTAATGTAGAAGAACATAACATAGGCAGCATGAATGAACCCAAAATGATCAAGTTATCTAGCACTCTTCTTACTCATATCAAAGAGGAATATGTTGAACTTTTCGAAGAGTTTGGAGATGTGTTTGCATGAGGGTACAAAGATCTAAAATCATATGATACCAGCATTATTCAACACAAAATTCCTCTTAAGGAAAATCAGAAACCTTTCAAACAAAAACTAAGAAGGATAAACCCTGTTTTATTACCTTTAGTTGAGAAAGAGATCAAAAATATGTATGATGTTGGGATCATAGTTCCCCTTAGATACTCACAGTGGGTTTCCAACCTTGTATTTGTTAGGAAGAAGACAGGGGAAATTAGGCTTTACATTGACTTTAGAAATCTGAAGAAAGCCTCCCTGAAAGATAATTATCCCTTGCCTAAAATGGATCACATACTCCAAAAGGTGGTTGGATCTAAGAGAATATCACTCTTGGATGGTTTTTCAGGCTACAACCAAGTGTTAGTGCTCCCAAGTGATCAACACAAAACAACTTTCACCACTCCTTGGGGTACATTCATGTATGTAAAAATGACATTTGGTTTGATGAATGCAAGGGCCATGGACATAAATTTTTGAGAAGACATAGGCTATTTCATAATCATCTACCTTGATGACATCATTGTTTACTCCAAAACTGATAAAGAATAATTAGCTCATTTGAGAAAATATTTTGAGAAATGTAGAAAATATGGCTTATCTTTGAATCCCATGAAGACACTCTTTGGTCTCCATGAAGGAAAACTCCTTGGCCACATCATCTCTAAAGAAGGAATCAAAGTAGACCCTAAAAGGATTGAAGGCATATTAAAAATCAGCCATCCTAGAAACCTCAAGGAATTACAATCTTTCATTGGGAAGATCAACTTTTTGAGACGGTTCATCCCCAACCTTGTTGAACTTTTGAGAAATATCACAAACATGCTCAAAAAGGAATCAGGATTTAAGTGGACCTTAGAATCCAAACCATCATTTGAACTGGGGAAACAAGCTCTCACTTAAACACCAGTTCTTATTAGTCATGATTTCACTCAGGATTTCTACATTTTCTCATTTTCCTCTGAACACACCATTGCTGTAGTGTTGTTGTAAAAGAATGATATAGGGCAAGAACAACCAATATCATTTTTCAGTAAAGCCTTAAGAGATGCTCCACTCAAATATACTATCATGGAGAAACAGGCTTTAGCCTTGATAAAAGCATTGAAATATTTCTGAGTCTATATTTTACACTCTCATATCATTGCTTTTGTCCCACATACAGTTGTCAAGGACATTCTAAATCAAGACCCTGATGGTAAAAGGAGAAAATGGATTGCTATTATCCTAGAGTATGATTTAGAGATCAGGCCTACCAAGCTAATTAAAGGACAAGGATTAGAAAAACTCATCGCAGAATCAAATTTCCAAGTATTAGATATAAATATGGTCGATGTGTTAGGATAAATAGAAGAATTCACAGCTCCATACATTGAAGAAATATTTTTGAATTCATATTGGTATGCTGATATCATTTATGTGCTTCTTTATCTTAATACTCCTCCTTATTTATCAAAGACTAAAGCTAAATTCTTTAAACATAAAGCTTTAAATTACTGCATTTTAGATGGAGTGTTATATTGGAAAAATATTGTTGGCATATTACTTAAATGTTTACTTGAGAATGATGCAGGAAAAATCATGCATGAGCTGCATGAGGGAGAATGTGGAGGCCACCTTTACTGGAAGACCATAGCAAACAAGATTCTTAGAGCTGGCTATTATTGGCCCACCCTTTTTCCTAATACTAAAAAACTAGTCATGACTTCCCATAAGTGTCAATTTTTTTATGGCAAGAGAAAACTCTTACCTTTACCTTTGCATCCCATCAGTATTGAGGCTCCCTTTCAGCAATGGGGTTTAGACTTTATTGGAGAAATTCACCCAACCTCATCTGTCCAACATAAGTGGATCCTTACTGCCACTAATTACATTACCAAGTGGATAGAAGATATCCCTTCTAGGAATGCTACTGACTCAGTCATTATCAAGTTCCTTCAAACCAACACACTATCCTGATTTCGTTGTCCTAGAAATATCATTACAGACAATGCTGCTACCTTCAAATCCAAAATAATGGTTGAATTCTGCTATAAATATCATATCAAATTAGGGCATTCCACGGCTTACTACCCCCAAGGTAATGGCCTAGCTGAATCCTCCAATAAAAGCATGATCAACATTATCAAAAGACTGTTGGATCAAAATTAGAAATCATGGCATAGTAAGTCGGTTCATGCATTATGGGTTGATAGGCTAACCACCAAGAAATCATTAAATATGTCCCCCTATCAGCTGGTATATGGCATAGATTTAGTCTTCCCAACATCCTTAGGAGTTCCAGTCATGAAACTCCTCCAAGAAGTGCAATTAGAAGAAAATGACATGCAGAGAAGGCTAAATCAAACTATTCATTTACAGCAGTCAAGGGAGGATGTGTACAAAAGGACACAAGCAATTCAAGAGAACATCAAGAATATCTTTGACAAAAGGACTAAATCAAATAATATCCAAGTTGGAGATGCAGTTTTGAAATGGGATTCTAGGAGGGAAGATAGAGGTAAACATGGAAAATTTGAGAATTTGTGGAAAGGGCCTTATATCATTCATTCAATTAGGGATCATAATGCTTTCTTTTTACAAGGGCTAAATGGAGAAGAGTTATTTGGAGGTCCTGTCAATGGCAGGGTGCCTAAACATTATTTTTTTCAAGATTCCTGGCTTCAAAGTTTTCACTCATTATACATAAACATTGCATAGAAAAAATCACAAAAAAAACAAAAAAAAATGAAAGGAAAGGAAAAAGAGGGCAATTTCAAAAGAGGTACAGCCCCATACCCAAAAAACAGCACTACTGAAAGTATGCAAGCCTAAAAAGTCACTACTGGTTCAAAATGATATCTTGTTCAGTCATATAGCCTGATCATGGATGAACATGCTTTAAATTTATGTTGATAAGTTAGTGAAAACAATGATTGTCAAGATTATTTCAAACTTGACTTCAATAAAGATAGATTAGGAAATGCAAGATAATGGTTCCACATGCTCAAAACAGAACCAAAGAGAAAGATAAGGATGCATTACAAATGATAAATTACAGCCCTTATCTTTCTATTTTACTTTTTATGCAAAATAATGATTGTGTGCAGCTTGTTCCAATGCCACAACCATGGTAAGTCAGACTACCTAATCCTGATTTAAAACCATGCTTTAAATTTCATGTCAATAGTTTAGAGAATCAAGACTGCCAAACAGCTTAATCTTGGCAGTCAAATAGTTTAGGTAGAAAATAAAAAGAGTTCACCAGTTTAATATGAACTCTTGGAAGCAATAAAGGATAGAAGTAGATAGTTTATTTCTATTTTCAAAAATAAAATTTCAAGAGTTTGCCAGTTTAAGTGCACTCAAAGAAGAAAAAATGTTAGGACAAGTATGATTGGGTAGGTAGAAATGTTGTTAAAAGAAATCATATGTTGCAGATTGTTAAGATTGTCACTTCAAAGGAATATCAACAAGTGAAAAAGAAGGAAAAATCTACCCAATGGAAAGGTCACTAGTCTACAAAAACTCAGAGATTTGGTAAACTGAAAGTTCTGGACACCTCCAAAAGGGATTTGCCCTCCCCAAGTGGAGCCACTGTTAGTCATTAGTAATTTTTGCTGATATCAAAATGACTAAGTTATAATCCCAGTTTTCTAAAAACAAAATTTGAAGAATATTGTTAGTTTTAGAAATCTCACTGCCTTCATTATCCTAAGCCTAACTATTTCACTAAATTTCTCTATCTTTGCCTTCTCATGTTTTACCCCACTGCTCCAAGGAAAATCCATTTTTCTGGGCCTATTGATTTCATTTTATTCCCCTCATCCCACTCTCATTTACTCCATTTTTTTCTACAAAACCCATTTTTCCCTCTCCCTAAATCCTCATAAACCCCTTCATTCATCATCTTCCTCCTATAAATATTAAACAATATAAAAAAATCCCTTTTTTACATAGTTTAAACCAAAACTATAGCCTTTCGGGTGTTTACAAATTGTTACATAAATCCCTGTTTTATGTTAAAACCCGCCCCTCATACACACAGGCCCTAAGCCCCCTTTCCTTTTAGCCCTAGCCCTTTACCCCCCGTAAAACCTTGTCCCCCGCTTATTCTTAACCCCTTCCACCTATAAACTACCCTTCCGCCCCTTTTATTTTATTAAACCCTTTTAAACCTTACGAAACCCCCTTTTAACCTTCGAAATATTAAAATACAGGCCCGCTTTCCATAAACACCCCGCACCCATTCATATTATGCCACCTATCCACAGGCTCCCCTCCCTAAACCTGCTTGCCACTCCCCTGAGCCGTTCCACGTTGTTGAACTCTGAACTCGAGATCCAATGACCCAAAACACATATCGCATAAACAGTCACGATGGGTTTAAAAGTCATTAACCTGCGCAAAATAGGCGATTTTCCGCCAGCCACGCGTCTCTCCCTAAACCGTATCGTGTATGTTTGGTCCAAAACCATTTACCACCCATTTCGCGCATGATAAACCACTTGTGGTTTTTGAAAAACACTTTTTCCCTCTACGCCATAATTTGAATTTCCCTGCCTCCATTCAAATCTCCACCTGGTTCCACCTTTGGAGACCTACCCCCTGCACCCCCTCCTCCTCTGCAATCACATCCCTACACCACCTAAAACCCCTGAAAATGTAGTCAAGGCCGCTCCCACATGGTTTTAACTAAAGGTTTAGATTTTGTGCAGGTTTTTAAAATGGCGAAAAAGGTCCAAAATGCCCTCCCACAGTCCATAAATGATGGATGAAACCCTGGGTGATGATCCAAGGGTCTTAATCCAAAATTGGGGAGATAATAGGCCTTTTTAGGGTTAATTAATGATGAAGCATGCTCATTGATGGATCATAAGCCCTTCAGCACACAAGAGACGCATCCCTGCACAAAAGGCAATCATAGAAAATAAGGAAAGATGAAAAGGTAAAGACAGTTAGAGGACTGTAATAAAGAAAAAGGGATTAAAAGGCCAATCCTAATCAATGGATAAAAATAAGAGGGTTAGCCAGTCATAGCAGAAGTCAAAGAAGAAATAAGACAGTGGATAGATACAACAAAAGATTAAAGGATCAAAGGAAATAAATCAAAAGATTAAAGGAATAGAAGAAAGAAGGGAACATTGGAAAGATAAAATGATAAAAGAAGACAGTTCAAGGATAAAGACAGAGTTTAAAGCCTAAATTACAGAGATTAAAAGATAAAACAAAGGGCAGAATAACCCAAACAAATTCGAATGACTCATCTCATGGTAGTTATTCCTCTCAAAGATATTTTTGCCACCTAGGTGCTTTGTTTACTTCAATAAAGCATTAGGCAATTATTGGGCTGAGTCAGAGATATTTTTATCTGTCAAAAACTTATTGTAAAAGTTATGAATAGGCCTTGAAATAAAAAATTTCACCTATTTTTCCTTAGCAGTTAAGATAGGAGTTGTTAAAACAAGTAATATTTGCAAATATTCCTGCCTTAAGCCTTGCATGGTCTTCAAGGTTAGGAATGTGTTAACTCTGTAATAAATGATACTCAAACCCTAGCTTAGCTTCACCTCCTCATTTGTAGCATAAATACTGCATCTGAACTCATTATCTTGTTGGCATTTGGTGACTCTTTGAAGTAATACATAGTCTCTTGGAAGTTGAAAGGAAATTGATGTCTTGGAACTTGTGGATGCCCTGGTTTGTTTGTTGATGGAGGAGGCTAGATCATTGGATCCATGAGCTTGGTTGTTGGTGAAGTGCTTCTAATCTGTTATTGCTATTTCCTATTTCATTATGTTTCCATATTTCTATATGCAGTAGAGAAAAAGTTTTAGACAAAGAAATGTCTTTTGAAAGCACCTTAGTTCTGTTTGTTCTTCACTGCCTTAATGTTTTCTTCTGCTAGGATATTTTAGAGAATTCTTAATTGCTCTCTAGACCCCCTAAGCTTTTTTATTTCATAAATAGTTGAATACAGTTGGTATCAAGCATGATTTATGGTTTTCCCTGCTTACTTGCTGCCACTTAAACACTATTTTTTGAAGTCTCTCTCTAAAGTATATTTTTTTTAAAGTCTGCCAAAGAGGTTTTGTTTCGATCATACCCTTTTTACTTTATTAACTAATTGTTTTAGAGATCTTCATAGATATAATCAAGGATGTTTAGGAGTTCCCTCTTCTCTGATTACTGTTATATGTGTGTATTAAGTGTTTTCTATCCTTGAAGGTGAAATCACTAGAAGTTAAATGAGTTTCTCGCCTTCTATATTTCATTGGAAAAGTTTGTCTTGAAATATTATTTGTTGAAGTGTGGATTGTACAATTTATGGTTTGCCCTGTCTATTGATTTCCTCTTCATTTTTTTATATATTTAAAGTCCCTTTGTTGAGAAGTACATATGATAAAGGATTCTTAATTTTCCTTTACCCTACTTTTCCTTCTTACAATTAATGTCCATCTCATTATCCTAAAAACTTTGAAGATCCACTGGCCAAATTAGATTTTCCCTATGATACTCCGTGATCCATTGATGAACTTATCATGACTTTAATTTGACTCCATTGCCCAATGACTTAGAAATTTCCTCATTCTACCTATGCTTCTTGATCATTGTGTCCAACTAAAACAAACAACAAACTCCATACTTAATAACTAGCCTAAAATCAACCTTTTAAAAGAAAACAAGTACATTATCCTTTGCAAAAAAATAGAGAGAACCCTCTCTGATTCTAGGAAGGCTAAGTCCTAGGGCTCCAAAGACTAGTTCTGATGTTGCCTTGTCATTTGGTTTACCAATCTACCAAATCACAGGACCACAACACCATAACCCCATAATTTAAAAGGGGAAGCTTGCAGTAGAGGGGCAGGATGACATGGGGTTGGGACATGGTGGCCTCCATGTGATTCTGGTTGCAATCCTATTGGTTGGAATGAATCCCACCTTATAGCTCATCTTGTTGGTAATTGTCTCATATGTTTGAAGGGGAGGTTTCTTCAAAGCACTGAGATGGTAGGGAGTGGGATTTCATGTCCTAGAGGTCCTGGGGATAGGGACTGGGGTGGCATGTCCCAAGGGTCCCACCCTGGGTGTGCATAGGAGAACAATGGAGGAGAGCGCCATATGAGAAGCATAGGATGATGTGGTGGGATGAAACTGGGAAGAAGCTAGAGAGACGGGTCCCACCATGTTGTAAGCACATGCCATAAATTCTGCTATCAGTTGTGGGAAAACTAGATACCGCTTTGCGCCACCCCTTGCACTGGTTTTAGAAAATGTGATGGAGGGGTGTCATAATCGATCTCAACCATATATTGGGTGATGATTAGGTTGGAAAAAATATTTTTTACTACCCGATTTCCTGTTAACCGTCGATCATGTTTTCTAGGAAAAATCTCTTGGTCTAGAGTATGAATTATGTGGACCGTCGATTAGGCAGTTAATTAATTAAGTAAAAAATGGAATCAAGTGGATGTGATGTCAGGCGAGGAATAATTCAACAATAAATTTTGGAGATCTTTCATCCAAATATCCTAAGGTATGTGCAATCCCTACTCTGCGACTTCAACAGGAGGGTATGCCATGCTCATTCTATCAATCTAATTGTTGGGATCGATGGCTAAGATATTGGCGGACCCCTCCTTGTGATATCAATGGGGATGGGTACCACCCATGCAGACTGTTGATCTCCCTACTCTATTGATGACTATTTTATTTATTTGGGAATTAGATAGGGCCGCTAGGGCAGGGCACTGTGGATAATTATCATTGGTCCTAGGGTTTAGTAGATGGTGGGACCTGTCAGGTGTGGTCGTCTGGCATATATTACTCTAGCCTATTGTTTTTCTGTATGGCACACACACACAAACACACACACACACACATATGGAAAGGTTAGGAGACCCTGGAAGACAATTGGTAACCTTCGTTGAGTAACCAAAACCCTTAAAAGGAGAATTGATAAGTTAAATGAACATAAGGGACAAAAAAAAATTAATACCATTTCTAACAGTATAAGAGGAGTTGGATTATCAAAAACCATCCCATCGGTGAAGTGTTGGGATGTGCTACATTAATATTCTTTTTAATTATTGGGGATTAAAGGAGGAGATCATCTTGGAAAATAAAGATAATATTAAAAATACTATTACTTCCATATTTAAGGACAATTTGTGGGATGATAAGGAGCTAGAAGGGAAAAGGAAGCTAAGGTATTATAAGGAGGTGATCAACTTCGCTCCCAATAAACAGAATCATCTCTCTGTCTTGACCAATGATAAGAAGAATATGAACAATATAAATATAAGAACTAACTGACATACCCTTCAAAGTGAGACTGGACGTTGGTACATTCCCAAAACACCTTGGGAAGAAAGAATTTTTCAACTATGCAATACTAAGATGATTAAATATGGAAAGAACTTTCTCTTCAATTTTCCAACTCTTACCCACATCTATTCTCATTTCCAAAACATCTCCCACACTAACAACCTTCTTGAGTTGTTTAGTTAGGAAAATTATAGTGATCTAGGAACACTTCTTTCCCTTCCATCTAAACATAAAAATAAAAATTATGAAGTCTATATTAATTTCTTTTTTTTTAAGGTCTGATAGACCTCATTGGTATTAATGAACATTAATCATCGTAATCATCATTATTGATATCATTTTTAATGTTATAATGTTAGAATGTAACTATAATAATAATAATAATAAAAAAAAAAACATGAAAATAGCAAAGCTCTACAACTGAGATGTGGTGACCTAAAACCCTAATCCTCTTGTTATTTTTGGTGCCTTTTCCATTGAACCTAAATGGCTTCGGGCCTAGGGGTGTGGGGGGTGGTGAAACTCCCCCTCTTTACGAGGATGATTCTTCCTCCCATGCTTTGGTTTCTTCCCTAAAAAGAAAACCTAGAACAAAAGAAAATAAGTTAATATTTGTCAAAAAATTGATAATACCCCATCAGATGTGCTCCCTATGGGTTTTTATCAAGCCACCCTGACATTCTCTAGTAGGGCATTGGTTGGAAAATTCATGTGTATGTGGCCTTTTCCTAATTTTTTTGAGTAGTGGTTTGAAAAGGCATGGAATTCAATGATAAAGGGGAACGTTGGCATTTATGCAGTTCAAAATGGTTTCTTTTCTTTTCTCTTTGAGTATAAGGAGGAAAAATACATATTATTTCGAAATTGATAATATTTTTTTGACTCCAAGGGATGTATTTGAATCTCTAGTCCTTGGATTTCAAATTGGATGAGGACATTCGAACTATTGTGCCTATTTGGGTCAAGCACCCTCACTTTGTGATTTCTTGTTGGAGTGTCGAGCGTATGAATATAATAGGTAATGGTGTCAGTTAGTACCTATATCATGCTGAGCCTAAAGGTCAGAAATTTGTGTGTGCCAAGGGGAGTGGAGCCACATTAAATCGCTTGATTGTGATCAAATCCCATTTAAATGTAAGAACTACGACTAATATGGAGATTTTTCTAGAGATTACAAAATTACTCAGCCTCAAAATGGAGATGGAATGGTTTTATCACAGGAAGACCCAATGGTGCACAAAAAAGGTGGGAAAATTTGGGAAAAGGTGGTGGTATAAATCCTAAAACCCTAGCTCAAAATATTTCTTCAACATTGACTAACCCCTATGAATTATTGTTGTGGGAGCAGAATGAAGAGGAGGAGCCAAATATAGGTAAAGAAACCCTAGGATCTAAGGAAAGAAAAGGAGAAGGAGAAGAGGGGGAGTTAAAGGAGGAATAATTGGTAAGAGAAATTTATCTTGCTAGTAACTTCCAATATCATATTCAACACAGAGCCATGTCTCCATTAAATCTTGATAGGGAGGAACAAGGAATAGAAGGCATGTCTCGAGAGCCTTAAGGAAAAAAGGACGGAGCATGAAAGGTGATAACAAGAAGTGATAACAAGAGACTTAACTTGGAAAGTGATTCCACCAGTCAGGAGCTGGAAAAAAAAAGGAGGAATATCTTCCAAAAACATTTGTTATGGAATATGAAGTGGAACAAAACATCAAGTTAGGAAGCCAACCACAAATTAAAAAAAAATCTCAATAGTAACAGAGAACATGTGAGTAGCAAGTTTGGAGGAGGTAAGTTATATTCCTCTAAATTTAAATGAAAGTTGTATCCTATAATATAAGGGGATTGGGAAGCCCCATTAAATCCCATGTTGTAAAATATTTAGCTATATTGAGGAAACAAAAGGACTTATTTTTGCAAGAAACAAAACTAGATTAAAAACAAAATATCCTCTCTCTATCAAGGACTTTATGGAGAGACAGTTCTGGAATAACGCAAATCTATTTTGGAGCTTCTAGTGGCCTCAACACCTTTTGGCAAGAATCTTGTTTTTTGTTAAAATTTAGCTCCAAAACAAGACATTGGGTGGAAATTAGGTAAGAAGATAAGAATACAAAAGATACAATATCCTATATAAATGTTTATGGTTTGGTCAACTACAATGAGTGGGGTGAATATTAGAACTCTTTAATTATATTAAAGGAGGAACAATGACATACAAACATTATAGCTGGTGGTGATTTCAATATGTTTCTATTCTCAAAAGTGGGGTAAGTGTTTTTAGAGATCCATTTCGAAAAATAATAGAAGACCTTATAAGTGAATGAGATCTCCTCGATATAGTTCCAAAATAAGGGAACTACGATTGGTCCAATCAAAGAAGTGGTTATGGGCACATAGCGATAAGCATGGACCACTTCCTTTTACATATAATTTTTTTACTAAAACGAATTGAGTGTATCTATTCAATATTGGCTCAGGGGGGAATTATAAAACTGGCCTATTGAGTTACATATAAGTCCTCCTACGGATCTAGGTTTGATCCTATTTCATTTAAACCCAAGGTGGCTTTAGAAGGAAGGACTAATAGATTTAATAAAAAAAATTTGGGCAACCCTAGTAAATGGATCCCCTACTTTTTGTGGGTATATAAATTGAAAATGGTGAATAAAGCTCGCATAAATTGGGGAAAAAATAAATTCAAGCCTCCAAGTCAAGAAAAACACAATATTATTAGAAATCTTGAGATTCATCAAGATATGATGGAAAATGTTCCAATCATAGAGTGCCACATTGATAAAGAAAAACAATTAAGTAATCAGATTCAATATCTTAATAGACAAGAGGAGGAATATTTGAGACTTAAGAAGAGAATTATTTGGCCCAAGGCAAGGGATCATAATACTTCATTTTTCCATAAACAAGCTAGATCTAGGGAATTTAGCAATTGAGTCAAAGAAATTGCACCAAAAGGATAGATTAAATATCATATTTCCCTAAAAACAAGAAGCGAATCGATTTTTCAATGATTTATACTTAGGGGTAAAACAAATGACAAGGGTGAGGAAATTTTTTTTATCTAATGCCTTCCTAATATTGTCTCAGATTGGAAAATTTTCATCTTACTAAGCTGATTGAGGAAGATGAGGTGATTTAGGCCATTTAGTCTCTATAATTGTAGAAATCCCCCAATTTGGACGAATTTTCCATTAGTTTCTATAGATATTTCTAGGTATTAATTATTAAGGATATAATTCGAATGTTGAATTCTTCTAGGATAAAAGGGAATATGGATGGGAGTTCAAATTCTTCTTTTATGGCCATAATTCAAAAAGAGTTTAAACCTTCCCCCTTTTCTCTATTTATACCTATCTCCTTATGAAACTTAGTTTACAATACCCTAACTAAAGTGATACCCAATAGATTAAGAAATATATTACTTAGAATAATCTCAGGAAATTACAGACGCTTTATGAAACATAGACAAATTCTGGACAATTTTCTTCTAGTCCAAAAGGTTATCTACTCCAGTAAGAAAAGTGGTGAACCAGGTATTGTTGTTAAATTTGACATGGAAAATGCTATTGATAGAGTTTGATATTCTTTCTTGTTTTATGTTACAAAAAACTGGGGGTTTTTTGGGGAGTTAATTAAATGGATTAATTCTTGTATTGGAAATTAATAAATTATACCTTTGATTAATGGATTCCATTTTAATTTTTTTTCAGCCTCAAGGAGTTTAAGGAAAATATGCTCGTTCTCCCCTTTATTACACATTTTAGTTGCAGAAAGTCTCAGTATAAAGTTAGAGCTTGCTAAGGTTAAGGGAAGATTAATGGCCTGAGTAATACAAGGAACATGAAATAAGTCAATCACTCTTAGTTTGTTGATGATACACTTCAACTATGGAGTGCCTCAAATTTAATTATAGTAAGGTTCAAATAGGTCTTGGATCATATCTAGATCTCTCTAGGGGGCTTGTCATTAAAAAAAGAGTCAACTATTTGGTTGGAATAGTATTGTCTCAAAACTTCAGGAGATTTCCAAGATTTTGGAATTCTCATTGGATTTTGAATTACAATTCTTTAAATATCTTGGAATCCCAATCTCTTTAGGAAGCTCTAAATTGGATAGCTAGACCAACACCATAAACAAATTCCAAATGAAAATTCAAGGTCAAGGAGGTAAATGGTTAACCATTGTTGGTCGGGTAAGTTTGGTAAAATATGTTTAATATTCTCTCCTGTTATATCTTTGCTCTGGTCTTTTGACTCCAAAATATGTGATTAATCAAATGAGTGTCTTGATCCATAATATTTTATGGAAAAGACGAAAAACAAGTGAAAAAAATTCATTTAGTTCACTAAAAAATAGTCCAACTTTCAAAGGAAAATGGTGGTCTCGTTTTGAAAGATCATTTCTTTATGAACCTAGCCCTTGGTGTAAAATTTATTTAGAGGTTCATCTCAAAATATAAGGAATGGTGGAAAATGTATTTCATGCAAAAATACTTTAAAAAAAATTGCTTGCTCAAGGCAGAATCAACTAATTGGATTCGTTCTCGATCCAAAATATATATGCTATGTAAATAGGTTTCCCCTCTAATTAATGATCTCAACTGGCAATATGGGAATGGTGTCTGTAGTATTATTTGTAAAGACAAATTCTCCTCCAAAGGCCCTCTTGGGTGATGTGAGAATGTTAGACATTTGGCTATCTAGATGCAACATAATTGTTATAAAAAATTAAAAAATATTACACATTGGGATGTTTAGGGCTACTAGAAAGGCTCGCTAAGGACATATCTACCAATCCATTTATGACTCCAATGTGATTATTTTATCCTCATTTTGAAAGGCCTAACTCCTGTATTTTTTTCTCTGTAGGATCTTTGAAAATGGAATCTAAGTCCTCATCATAAATATTAAGTAATATTGGGATATTCACATTTGGTCATGTACCCCCCCCCCTTCCTTCATGTAGAGTGTTGTAAAAAATATGGAAGAAGGATGGTAGTCCAAAAGTGAATATAGAATATGTGAATAAAAAAATTCTCATAGTCGAAAACTCAAGAACAGGAACATTTATGGTCTGTTAAGATGTGCCTTATGCTTCAAATCATAAGAATACATCCCTCATTTATTTTGGTTTTTCCCCTTCCTATTGGAGTCCTGTGAGTAGTGTTTTCCCCTATGTCTTCTATTGACCCTATTATAGGATCATGGGTGGAAATTTTTGAATTATGGAGATCCAAATATAAATGGTCTCGAAAAGCCTCCTCTCCAATAAGATATTTGGAAGCCCTTCCCAAGTTTCTTTGATGTGTTTATTTTTGTAGCATCAGATGTGCTCTAGCCTCAAGAATTTGCAGAGAATATAGGACATATACATTCTCCAAGACCTAGAAATCGTTTTGGGAAATTCCACCCGAAGACAGTTTAATTAAAATAATTAATTATTTTTAATGAGGCCGAAGTCTAAACTTAGGAAATTAAAATAATTAAAGGGTATTAATTAAACTAGGTGTGAATCTTATAGAAAAATATAGAGATCAAGTCAAGATTTTATGAGCCATTGATTAGGATCTAATATGGGTCATTGAAAGTTCAACGAGAATATTATAAGAAGGAACTCGATGAGCACTTGGAGAACACACCACGATATACTCAGTTGCCCGAGCATATCAATTTTCTCACTGGTTAAATTTTGGCAAGAGGAAATTGAATCAGAGGGAAAATTTCATATGGGAGAGAGAGGGTATCAACAATAGTTTGGATTTTAGGAACAAATTGGAAGAAGGAGCGTAAAGGAGGGATGCAGATCACCAGTGCATAGGCAGTGACGTAGGCACTGCGTAGTCAGTGCACAGAGGGTGACGTAGTGGGGCTAGCATGAGGGAAATATGTCCTCTCCAAGGTCAACAACATAAACTATGAAACAAGAACTATAAAATGAAAACGGGAACTCTAGCCAAAAAAACCCCAAAAAACATTAAAAAAAAAACCAAAAAATGGAAATTTTTTATTCCATAACGAGGCTTTATTTTTTTCAGGGTTAATTTGCAACATTTTTTAAAAAGTGTAGTAAAATCAATTTTCATGTGCCAAATAAATGAAAAAACACACTAATGTTGGTGCTAGAATACCATTTTTATTTTTTGGGTACAATTTCAACATATTTTTAGTCATGACGTAAAGTATAAAATAATGGGATTTTAAACACACTGAAATTCCAATAATTATTATCCAAGTCCTTTAACATATAATATCATGCCACTAAAAATCCCTAAAATTCTATTTTTTTTCAATTATAATATTAAATATAAAATATATTTCACAAATTTTCACCCATAGAATTAAAAAACATTAAATTTTCAACATATTTCAACCATGATATTATGAAAAAAATATATGACTAAAATAACCCAATAAAACATAAATTATTTCTCCAAGTCATTGCTGCATTGTGAATATTTTAGAGAAATGAATTCATCATAATTAAAACATATAATCCAACAAACATAAAAATGACTAATAACTTCATGTAAGATCATATGGAAGTTAAAATATTATTTTCATTGCTGAATGTAAACATCATTTATATAAATTTCCTTACACAATTATTCAAAATCACTCATATTTTCTTGCACACCATCAAAATTCAGATCTTCAGATGAATGACTAGATGCAGATGAAGATGTTCCATATTATTCTCTTTCATCAACTAGTGCTCCATCTGAGTAAACATGCATGCCTACCACTTGAGGTTTCAAAATTCCTCTAGATCTACAACTGGGTTCAGCAGACTGCCATCTCAACATTGTTTCTTCTGGTAGAAACCTCTTCAGAAACTCTATCTTCATGGAGTGAAGAGTTCATCTCTTTGTTAAATTGAAGTCATAAACAAGTATGTCAACTTCCTCTAACTTTAAGAGGCATGTGCGGCAACTATTTCCATTTTTACCCATTCTTTTTCTCTTTCGGCCAATTTTTTTATCAACTATCATCTCTAGCTTATACACACCATTGAATGGGTGTGTGTTTATGGCATACCAATGTACTTCAACACCTGTAACATATTAATTTTTTGTAATTACCTTTATCACCTTGGAAACCCATAATGGATATCCATGTGGATCTTCATGTGCTAACACTGCTATCATGCAACTCTCCTTAATATCCTGTACTGAACCCTTGTAAAGGTCTTCCATGACTTCACGTCGTGCACGAGATCTTCTGAAACCAATATACATTTCTCTTTCCTCCACCTGTGTAGAATTAATAATACCTTGTGATTGTTGTTTTTCATCAATTTTTGTTTCCTCTTGTTCATTTGACACATTTTGTGGCCAAATAAATGGAGTCTTCAAAATCATATATTCATTTGCTGGTCTTGAAATGATATCACTCTAGTCATTTAAAAAGGACTCCCGCCAAACTGAATCAACAACATCAAATTAATCATATGTATATCTAATGGATTTTTTAATTTCTTCCAGGCATTTAGAATTATCTGTATCTCTCTTCTACCTTCGTGCATTATGAACTTCAAACACTGATATATTTTATGAAAATATTGGATGATCTAGAATGAACTTCAAAAATTCCAAACCTGGTGATGGAACCCATTCGATAGCATTTGAATACTTCTTACCCCATTTAAGTGTTTCCCCATCAATTTTTTTATACGAAATTTATGTTGGAAGCTAATGTCATTAATTTTTTCAATGAATTTCTCATCACCATTTGAGCCCACAAAAAACCTTTTCATGTCAACAGTTTCTTCTAGAACATGAAAAATAGGCTCTGGCATATATGATTTCTTAATACATTCAATTAATGATGGCAAGCTTCGAACATCCTTCCTCCCCAATGTTACTAAAACATTACTAAATGTATGATCAATATGGTCATGAGTGTGCCCAACAAGAAGGAAACCAATCTCACCTTATGAAAAAATCTCAATTCAACAAGCATATTCAGATATCCAAAAACAATCTAATTTTTTTTTCATGACAATTGTTGTCTAATTGTAGATACAAAATTTCAGGAATATTACCAGACCAATGAGAAAGCACATCATGAATTATGGTTATTTTTATATTTCCATAATTATTAATATTTGGAGTTGTGAAGTAAACTCTTGGCGACATTTTCCCATTGAATACCATACAACCTTCCAAGTGAAACTCGATAAAATTTTCCTCCTGCAAATTTTTGGGTGTGCAAACAAAATGTGGTAGAATTTTTTCTTCTGGTCCATACCATCAATTATCAAACCCAAATATTTATTTGGATTATCATAACACTTCTTTCGATTCTTTTACAACTTTTTCCTTTCACTTTTTTATTGTTCACGATGCTCTTGAAGTGCTTTGACAATGGAATCTACACATAATATAAAATAAACCTATTAATAAATACATTTTCATAGTTGATCACTATACAATTTAAAATAATAATATTATGAATGCTTACCTCTTTTTGCTCCTTGACATTTATCCCTTTTTTATTTTAGAGAAGCACATGTACTGCAAACCCCCATCCTTGTCTTCGTAGGAATATGAGCATTGTTGAATTCTCTCCTCCATATCTGTACTAAATAATGATATGTAATAAAATGATCATTTCCTTCAACACCTTATGCATATTCCTTGTATAAGTTGTAGATTTATCATCTTGAGAAATGATCTGGAATATGTATTGTATCTCTATTTGGAAAACACTCTCCATGTTTTGAGAGTAAGTCTTGCAGCCATGACATTGCAATGTTTTCTAGTGGCCCAAACCCTCATTTATGGCGAATTTCTGAATAACATGTAGTATCCTTTTACAAATTATCTTGGATTCTTAATAGACAAAAATTACTAATTGAATGAAACATTTTGAAAGCATTTCTACATAGCAATAAAGACCCAATATGATAATCATAACCTACCATTGTAGATTGCATGCACCCCACTAAATATGAATTCTACATGCTTTTATTCATTGACTAATAGTTCTTCCTTTTCTCCAAAGAAAAATTGAAATCCATATGTTTCAAGCAATCCTTTTTATAACGGTCACTTGAAATGAGATCACCGATAGAACTTCTTCTCATGATATATTCTACTCTAACCCTTGTATAACTAGAACATCTTGGATTGATACGAAAATGTCTAGTCCTACTCCTAGACACAATATTTACTGGCAACATCTCCATCATTTCATCATTCTCTGAACAAGAATTTCCATAGTCATTAGGAGGAATATTATTATTAATATGATAATTTTCAATATAGTTAGGAAATTCACCACCATCATTGTTTGAAAAATATTAATTACCTTCTTTGGTGGCATGAAAATATTCAATATCATCATCCGTGGTTTTGAAATACTGACTTGGAGGATATTCTTCACCATATTTATCTTTCCCTTCATCATTGTTGCTCTCATAGTCCACATGACTAGGAATAACTGGAAATTGAGACATTTGATTTATTGGAAATTCTTAATCCTGCCCTTCATCATTTGTTAGTATGAATATTTTGTCGAAGTGTACGAAAAAAGACCACTTTAGCTACGCATAAATTATAGCCCTAACATCAAATATGGCTACCAATATCTTCAGATCTGTAGTTAGTTGATCAAGACAAATGCTGTACAAATCCAGATCTATGCATAAAAAGACATTAAGTAGTGAAAATAAGGTTTTTCTCCATACATCCAATAGACAAGACAAGAACAATATTTTTGAAAGAATTTTATATTAAGGGCACCTGGGAGGAAAACAAGAAAGGTGTTTCCAATTCTCCTCAATGGGATGGGTTCTTGAAAGTCCTCAGCACTTCAGATCTAGCATTTCTCTCTCTTGTTGCTGTAGAAAACCCAGACAAACATAGAACTCAAAGGGAGCTCACAAAGCAAATAATGGAGAATGTGACAATGATAATGGCTCAAAGTCATACCAAGAGTATAGATCCAGAGTGATCTAATAGGAAACAAAAGGTGAAGAATGGTAGGAAAAAACCCTCCTATTTATAACAAAATATTGGGTCATTCTAGATCTTGGTGCATGATTAAAATAATATTAACCAAATCTAGATCCACCTTTTATGGAATATTTTATTATATTTGTTGGAGGGGAAAAGTATTTGACTTGGGTCAAATCCCTTTATTTGTAAATAATAAATAAATAAATGATTTATTTATCATTTTAAGGAAGTGGTTGAATGATAACTAAACAAATAATTATTTATTTAATTATTTATAAATGATTTAGTCATATTTAATAAGGAATATTATTTAAATAAGATTTAAATAATTATTCCTAGAAAATAAGAAGATAAATAAGGATTTATCTAATTAATTTTCTTGTTTTGGGTTAAATATGACCAGGAATAATAATTAAATTATTGTTTAATTAATTATTCCATGAGGAAAACCAAAAAAATATAGATTTGTTTAATATTTCCCCTTGGGGTTTCCTGTTTAGACCATAAACAACCTAATAAATATGTTTTATTGAGTTATTTCACATAGTGAAAGCAATTTTACTTAGGGTAAAATTGGTCTTACATGGTGTACTTGGGTCCATCTAATGATAATAGGTTAGATGACCAAAAAATGGTGTAACAGATTTCCCCCCAGTGTGCAAGTGTTAGGAGCAAATTGTATGACCGAAGTACGTTGTAAGAACTCAATCACCAGACATCAAAAGGGAAGTTAGAGGGAGAAATGTAAGGTAGCCTAATGTGCTGAAGAACTAGACCCTGAGGAGATGAGACTTACAGGTGCAACAAGTCTCTTTTTATGAGAGGGTAGATGTGCTAAAGGCGGTAGGGGATGCATACCTATGCCTACTGAGACAAAGTACAAAGGAATAGTGCGTCCAGTAAACAAGGAACCGAACTATAAAGTACAGGCTGGCATAAACATGAGCCAGATAAAAGATATAATGATGAATCCCACATACATGCTGTGCTTGGGATAACAGCTAGGACTTATACAATAATATCTGAGTACATGAGATATAAATACAACCCAAATGCCCCCGATCAACGGGGAAGGGCTCACAAAATCTAACTAATAAATGCAAATCTAAGAGGTGCTGCAAGCGGCTAAGGCCGGCATCATCAAATGTATGGAGTTGCATCGAAGGCTGCGATGAAGAGGTCATCCGGGCATGTGGGGGGCTACCTGCAGGGCCACCCCCTCATGAGGGTTGACACATCTCACACACACCCGAGTATCACGGAGAACAGCTGCTGCATCACTGGACCATCAAGCATACGGATCTCGATCATGTTGAAAGAAGCTGGAGGTGAGAAACAACCAAGTCAAAGGGCAATAAGGAGTCCCTTTGCCTGATCCGGGGCACCGAACAAGAGTGGAAGCTGGAATCAAGGTACACCGCCCTCTAGACCTGTCCTCTGGAATGAATGAGCTGATGTCGATAGAAGGAGGTCCACCATAGGTGAGGCAATAGGAGATCCTCAACTAAGGCACGAGAGAAAATAGTAGAACGACTGACAAATTGACACCAATGATGATGATGAAATGGGGGGGTACTGAGTAGCGGATGGACAACTTCCCTTGTTAGAGCATAAAGGGCATGGATGACTTGGCAGCGACTAACACAATATCATGAGGGATAGGGGACAGTGGGACTGAAGGCCATAATGTGTGACATGAGAGAGGGACCAAGCAATGAAGGATGGAGGACTATAGCGGGATACAAAAGGACTCGAGATAGACTCCATGAATGCGATGATGACTCAACTTGGATGCTCTAAACAAGGGCGACTCGATGGTGTTGCCACAAAGTAAAGGTCCAATGAGGGACCATAAAAACATGAGTACAAGATGGTGACTCACGACGAACATCAACACGAGCAAGGACAAGTATGGAGGCCAAGTGGTGCCCTTAGTATGAGTGTTGCAAGTGAAAAAATTCGATTTTGGAAAGGGGTGAAGTGATACTTCTTGGATAGAATATGTCATGGTGAAGTATCAATTAACTAAAAACTAACAGGTACCTAGAGCTCATGAACAGGCCAGGTTTCACTTTTTGGGGTCTGTTCTATGACCTGGGTAGCAGGTACTGGGCAAAAAACTACGACCTGTCCTAGGAAATGACCTGAAAAGTGCGACCTATCAGAGAAAGGGGGTTTCAGTGCTGTTTTTGACTGAGATCTGAGATTTTTATGGTTGAGGGGCATAGGTTCCCCTAAGCATGTTGTGGTCATGCCAAAATTTATTTAGAAAAATGGGAATCTAAACACATTTTAATGATGTGGTGCACCATTTGTTTTTTTTATGGTTATGCAACTTGAGAAATGAAATGGAGGATTACCAATCTCTTTTAGTACTGCATATATGAATCAAATGGACTTTAAGTTTCCGGGTTGGCATACCTGGTGTCACTATCCCAAAGAGAGGATTTGGAGATAATGAACTGATGCTCTCCTAGAAAACCCATAGGTTCGTCAACAACAATGTCTAAGAGACTGGGTTGTTGATGTAAGATGAAGGAATGATAAGGGGTATCATTCCTAAAGTGATCTGAAGTGATGTGGGACTCTAGATGTTCTTCTAAATGTGGAATAATAATGGTACTAAAGTCGACATGACCAGATACACTAGGAGAGTTGTGGAGAAGTGCTTCTCCTGGTCTCTCAAATATGGGTGCCCCCTTACCCAAAAATTGGATTTCAATGTAATAGCCACAAGGTGTATGTGGTTTGAACGCATGGGTTCGATGTAAGGGGGAATAAACAAAGTCAGGGGTGGTGATTTCTTCCATAATTTCATCATCGCGATAGAAGATGGGGTGACTGGTGGAAGAAAGACCACCTGACGTGGCGAAGCTACCTGACTCATCATTATGAGAAGAGAGGGTCACATGTGCATCGTCACAAGGGGTGACATAAGAGTAAGCAGATAAAGGATCTATCGATGTTGAGCCTAGGGTGATCGCTAATGGGAGGTCAAGTGAAACATTAAGGGAAGCCTCCAAGGGGACTTCTATCGAGGGTCTCATGGATGATGATAGGTAGAAAATGGTGGCAGCAGGCTCCATCATCTCGACATCAGGAGGGGGAACGTTTGGGGTGACCGAGGTGGGGGCGGCGAGTGCCGGAGGTCGAACACGGACGGGTATACCTAGGGTCGGGTTAGGGAGAGAAAGGGTGGCCATGATGGGAACCGAATAGACTCCGGGAGGGGGAGCGAAAAGGTATCGACCCCGGCGGGGTAATGACCGGGGAGGGGCCCCGGTGCTAAGATGGTTGGGGGCCTAGTGGAGCCAGGCCCGGGAGGAGGATAAATGGGCTCATGGGTGCAGTTTGTAGGAGAAGGGCTAGAAGGAGGTCGACTGGGCGAGATGAAGGGCTAGGAGCGGTTGTGGTGGCGAGGTCGAGGTTGCGACTAGTCGAGCGGACCGCAAGGGCGGCCGAGACGATCGCACATCATGCGAACATTCGATATCTTTGGGATCGGGGAACGGGGGGAAGACCGGGGGATGGTTCCAAGCAAGAGGAGTCTTTATAGACGGCCAGGAGAGACAACGAGTAAAAAAAAAAAAAAAAAAAAGAATCGATGGTTTGCTTAGTGGCGATAGAAGAAATGATCATCTCAGTGGAGGTCTGAGACTTTGGCTCATGATACGTCAACTGGTCAATGGTGAGTATCTTTCCATTATGAGGGAAAAACATCTTGCGATGGACCACAGATGAGACAATAGACATGGCATAGGTGTAGCTACGCCCTAAAAGAATGTTGTAATCTAGATGGGCATCAATGACTTCAACGTCCACACAAACCGTCTTGCCTACAAGAGTGATAGGACAATTATGGAATAGGCCATTGGGTTGGGAAGCGTGGCCATCCCATGCTCGAAGGGTGATCATGGAAGGGGCCAACTCAGGAGATTCAAGCTATTTCCGAACCAAAGCAAACATCACATAGGTGGATTCCCCCTCATCAATGATACACCCAGACACGTTAGCATTCCGGATTTTGACTAGGATTTGGAAAGCTACGAAAGCAGGAAGAGGAGGATGTTCTGATTGACGGGCATCAAAACAATCAATTGGTCATTAGCAGGTTCTAAAGTGCCCATGGTGGATAGTAGAGCCTTATTTTGAGAAGGACACGACTAGAGGAGTTCCAATGTTGAAATGGCAGCAGGAGACTGTGCCAAATCATCTACTATGCTATACGAATGAGCAACTCGATCAGAAGCAGCATTTCGGTGTAATGGTCCCTTAGGGATCTTGGTATGAACCTCAACTTTGGGTTGAGGGATATGCAAGGGACCATTGGATGTCGAAAGAGGCTCTGTAGGACCTGAAGAAGGTGACTCAGGGACAGATGGAGCAGGAAGCTTGGGGTACTGATGAGACCGAGTTTGAAGGTTAAGGTCGACGGTTAGAGGTTGATCAGAGTTCATCATGAGGATCTGGTAATCAGAGGAACCAGAAGGGGAAGGTTGAGTGGCCACCTGTCTGTCAGGTGGTTGGGTAGCCACAAATCCCTACTGTGCATCCACCTGCTCTTGAGGGGGCGGTGACTACTATTGCAGGGGTTGAGAAGTTAAGGGAGGTGGAGGTGCTAATGCTGGAGGAGCTGGATCACCAAGCTGCGGATACGAATAATAAGAGGGTTGGGTAACAGTGTAGTAAACAGGAGGTTGGGCCAAAAGAGGAGGCACGTCGTATCCTGGATACATGCTACCGGGAGGGGAAAAAGTGCGGGAGGTGTTGCCCCCCCAAGGAAAACCATAACCCATGGGAGGTTGGGCGTATGGATGAGAGAGAGCTCCAACGATACCGTCAGTGGCATGAGGTGCCCCCGGTGCGTTGGCACCACCAAGTCTAGGGAGATCAGGTAGAACAATATAAATATAACCCGTCTGAGCGTAGATCAGGTCATATGTTAACGCCATTTGGAGGGCGACTTCTTCAATTTGAGGAAAATGTGATGCGACATCTTTCCCAATAGGAGGCAAGAGAGATCTAAGTAACTAGTCCATGTGGACACGATCTTTGAAGCTAGGGGATTGACATAGGCTCTTTCTTCTCCGCCATTCCTGGACATGATCGGATAGGCGGGTCGCAGATGATTGACGGAAAAAAGTCAAAATTTCGATACCAGTGTCATAACGAAGGGGAAGCTGGAAGTAAGATAAAAAAGCCCGGGCAAGAGTGGCAAAGGTGGTATGAGAGGAAGTGGCCTCATCAACATACAACTTAGAAGCTGCTCCTGTAAGCGTTCGTTGCAACAACCAAAGATGGACAAAGTCATCGGTAATGGAGGTAGATGAACACCACATGTGGAAAGATCGAACATGATTTGAAGGATCTTCTCCAGCAAGGCCTTCAAACTTTGGGATGTCGAAAGGGAGCTTTGTCGGCATAGCAAGCCAACTAGCATCATGGTGTATAGGGTTGTTTATCAACCGGTCCAAATCGGGGAGGCTGAGGCCTACCATGAAGGGGAGCAAGGGCACATCCGAGGTAGTTCCTGTGGTGGTTCTGCTAGTAGTATTCCCAGCAATAGGGTCGGGATTACCGCTAGCATTATGCCTTGGACCAGACATAGTGAAGGTAACAGGGGGAGAACCAGAAGTAAAAGGAGAACCCAATGAATCAGAAGAGGAGTTGGAGTGCGGACTCGGAGTGTGAGAAGGAGTAGGTCAACCAACCGGAAACTGAGGGTGAAGGCTAAGAAGTCTCCAGGATATATGCCTTGGGGGCGCAATGATGATGGCACAAAGGGAAGAAGAATGACCAACAAGGGCAAGGAGGTGTAGAATTGAATGATTACAATGTCGAAACAAGGGCAGAGAGCTGCAGTGTCAATTGATTTTAAAGTCTTTTCCTGGCGGTGTTAACTAGGCTCTTCTTCGCTTAGGGTCAGTGTGTGGCATGTGTTAATTTTAATTTTTAAACCCAGACGTTTTGAGAGTAAAAGAAAAAAGTGTGCTGCGTAACCGAAAATAAATCTACAAATAACAGTATATAAAATTGAAATAACAGAAAATTAACAGCTAACAATGCATCAATCTAACCCAAGAAGGCGGGTCTCTCAAAACTAGTCTAAAAGAGGGAAAAAAATCTAGTCAAAACACACTAAAAAGGGTCCAATAGATCTAATATCAGAAGGGACGGGGATCTAAAGGATAAATCTGCTGGAAAGAGGTGCAAAGAACAGCAAAGAGGCAGAGGCAAGGTTGCTGCAAAAAAGGAGGAAATCAGCTAAAGGCAAAAGGGACAAGGAGGTGACCCTAGAGGGAAACCCAAACAAAAATATATGAGGTGATTTGAAAGGGAGAAGAGCTGATCTAAAAGGAATATGAGGAGGAGGGATCAGATCTGGAAAAGGGATGGATGAAACTCTAAAAATTTAGACACTTGGAAAAGCTAAAAACTCTTCCACAAAAGGTGGAGGGTACTAAAGCCCTAAGGGGCTATATTCCCACTTATTTGAGTAAAAAAGATCAGAAAAAGGTCTAAACGGGCTGAGACGGAGGCTAGAAAACCCTGACAGAAGCTTCAAACAAACCCAGAAAAATTGTTGAAAATTTGCAGAAAAAAGTGCAAGTCGTAGGTTCTGACCTGTTTTTTATCCAGGTCACAGATTCTGAGCTGAAAATTACATCCTGCAGTCTGGGTCGCAGGTTCTGGGCCAAAAAGTGCAACTTGGAGCTCCTGGTGTCTCGGCGGCAGATTTCAGAAAAAGTTGTCATCTCAGTCGCGACTGATGTCTGTTACCTGCACAATAGGGCCAGAAACACACTAAAGTTAGAAATTTTAATGTTTAAGGGTTGTATAGGTGAAAAACAACATAAAAATAGAAAAAACAAAAATCTGAAAAGAAACCCTAGGGTCTGAAGCAGCTAGATATGCAGGAATATGAAAAACGACAGTGGTCGTAATTGAAAACCCGTGTGGAGTCGCCAATTGTTAGTATGAATCTTTTGTCGAAGTGTACGAAAAAAGACCACTTTAGCTACGCATAACTTATAGCCCTAACATCAAATATGGCTGCCAATATCTTCAGATATGCAGTTAGTTGATCAAGACGAATGTTGTACAAATCCAGATCTATGCAGAAAAAGACATTAAGTAGTGAAAATAATATTTTTCTCCATACATCCAATAGACAAGACAAGAACAATATTTTTGAAAGAATTTTATATTAAGGGCACCTGGGAGGAAAACAAGAAAGGTTTTTCCAATTCTCCTCAATGGGATGGGTTCTTGAAAGTCCTCAGCGCTTCAGATCTAGCATTTCTCTCTCTTGTTGCTGTAGAAAACCCAGAAAAAGATAGAACTCGAAGGGAGCTCACAAAGCAAATAATGGAGAATGTGGCAATGATAATGGCTCAAAGTCATACCAAGAGTATAGATCCAGAGTGATCTAATAGGCAACAAAAGGTGAAGAATGGTAGGAAAAAACCCTCCTATTTATAACAAAATATTGGGTCATTCTAGATCTTGGTGCATGATTAAAATAATATTAACCAAATCTAGATCCACCTTTTATGGAATATTTTATTATATTTGTTGGAGGGAAAAAGTATTTGACTTAGGTCAAATCCCTTTATTTGTGAATAATAAATAAATAAATGATTTATTTATCATTTTAAGGAAGTGGTTGAAAGATAATCAAATAAATAATGATTTATTTAATTATTTATGGGTGATTTAGTCATATTTAACAAGGAATATTATTTAAATAAGATTTAAATAATTATTCCTAGAAAATAAGAAGATAAATAAGGATTTATCTAATTAATTTCCTTGTTTTGGGTTAAATATGACCAGGAATAATAATTAAATTATTGTATAATTAATTATTCCATGAGGAAAACCAAACAAATATAGATTTGTTTAATATTTCCCCTTGGGGTTTCCTGTTTAGACCATAAACAACCTAATAAATATGTTTTATTAAGTTATTTCACATAGTGAAAGAAATTTTACTTAGGGTAAAATTGGTCTTACATGGTGTACTTGGGTCCATCTAATGATAATAGGTTAGATGACCAAAAAATGGTGTAACATCATTGTTGCTCTCAAAGTCCATAGGGTTATGACTAAGTGGAAAATGTGACTCTTTATTTACTAAAAATTTTTCATCCTGCCATTCATCACTATTTCTCTCATAGTCCTCAGGATTAGGACTAAGTTGAAAATGTGACTCTCTATCCACTGAAAATTCTACATCTTTCCATTTATCACTATTGCTCTCATAGTCCTTAGGATCAGGACTAAGTGGAAAATGTGACTCTCTATCCACTAAAAATTATACATCCTGTCATTCATCACTATTTCTTTCATAGTCCTTAGGATTAGGACTAAGTGGAAAATGTGACTCTCTATCCACTGAAAAATATACATCCTGTCATTAATCACTATTTCTCTTATAGTCCTTAGGATTAGGACTAATTGGAAAATGTGAGTTTCTATTCACTGAAAATTCTTCATCCTTCCATTCATCACTATTGCTCTCAAAGTCCTTAGGATTAAGACTAAGTGCGAAATTGTGAGTTTCTATTTCTTGGAAATTATTTGCTTGGCCTTCGTTACTACTGCTCCCATAGTCCATAGGATTAGGACTAAGTGGAAAATTTGACTCTCTATTTATTTTAAATTCTTCATCTTTCCCTTTGTCACTAATTCTCTTGTTATATTCATCAATATGAATAGAGTTGTTACATGACGAAGATGTTGATGCTTCATAAAACAAAACTTCAGTATCAGAGGAATCCATAACATTCAAACAAAAGATGTTGAATGATGCAAATGATCTCTCTCCTAATGATAAGATATAGATGAAAGAATGAAATTTTCCCTCCAAAATTTCACTCTAAAATTTTTCGCCGAAAATTTTCGCTTGAAGTATGTCCCTCGAAATTTTATTTCTACGATTTATTTAAAAAATTTCTACTAAAATATTCTCTTGAATATTGACACTAATTTCGAATAAAATTTCCTGCACATTTTTCTTTTAATAGCTTTTTCCAAATTAAAATAATCATAATTAAATTATATAACATTTGATTATATATTTTATTTTTTTAATATTTATCATAGTTTTATCCCAAATTTACCTCGCGGAAAAGAAATTCCGTAATTTCCGCTTTATAAGAACTTTAATTGTCACTATTCCTCACATCACATCAAAATTTCTTGAGGTTTTGTTTAAAAACTTGGAACGATTTTCTGGAGCAGCAACATTGTCAATGAGAGATTCTTGCTTTTGAAAGGTTAGTTCCACTTCTACTTGGACCATTCAATGAGGAATTTGAAAAAAATTATTTATTGTATGCCAACAAATCAATTTATTTTTTTCTTAAGTAGCAGCTTAATTTATTTTTTTGAAAATTAGTAAATTCCTAAAATAAAGTAGATTCAAGTTCAAATATCATGGAGTACATATTTTAAACCTTATAAATTTACTAGCAGTTACCTTTAATTTTTTTTGGTAGGTACATATAGATTACCATAGAAAACCAATTAAATTAAATTTATTATCTAAAATTTAAAAACAAATGCACACGAACATGGTGGGTGGGACCGCCTGGGGTTGGCACCTGGCCACTATGGCCCGGGTGGGCACGCCCACTAGCCCCACCGAGAAGTCAGGGGTTTCAGTGCGTGTGCCCACCCGAGCCAGGGACGCCATGTTGTAGGCGAACGCGCCCATAGGCAAGCACCCAAGAATCGGCCCCAAAATAAAACAAAATTAAAAAAAAAAAATTCCAGGGGGTTGAGGAGATGACATGTAAAAATATATATATTTCCAGTGGGGTTGGGGAGAAAATGTAAAAAAACAAAAAAAACAAAAACAAAAAAACTTTTAAAGGAACTTGTTCTGGATTCAAGAGGGCGATTATGAAAATCGACCCCCAAAATATTAAAAAAAAAAATCTAGGGGGGGTTGCGGAGATGAAATGTAAATATATATATATATATATATATATAAAGGAACTAGTTTTATATTTTGGTATTTTAAATGAATCTAAATGCACACTAGACCTGGACGCTATGTCCATGTTTCTAGTGTGTTTTAGTCTTTAATTTTTTTTTTCGATTGTTTTTTTTACATAAGATATTTTTTTTTGTGACTTACTAATTTATATTTAAATATATATGTTTGTAGGAAAATGGAATCATAGAAGGTTTCTATCAATCTTTCTTGACCAAAATCAACAATTGCATCTTCTAAAGCTAAAGGTGGGCCCTCAAAGAATACTGTTGAACGAATTCCACCTCAGTTAATCACTAAAAATTTAGGAGATGTAGCCACATAAGAAAATAAGTTGGTTTCATATTGGAAAAAATCAAAAGAAGTGAATCATACAAAATATGCATGGTTTCTATAAGATATAGAAGGTGAAACTATGAAATTAAATCTATATACTAGTAAGAATTTTGATACTGCATGTTATGAGCTGGTGGGAAATGTACTAGACCTATATATTCTTCCAAATATTGAAAATTTTTATATACTTTCAAAACCACCCAAGTCACATGATAAACTTCGATATAATTTTTCATTGACAATTTATAACACGATGGAATATTCTTCAAGCATATGCAAACAAATCATACATAATATCACATAGAAGATTGTAAGTATTTTTATTTACACTTACGTGTTTTGCGTTATTCTAATTGTATCATTATATTTTTAATAGCTTATTTATTATTGCCATATTATATTTTGTTTGACAGGATTTTGCTGAGATCATTTCAATTACGTTGGGGGGAATCTATTATATAGAGCGAGATATTATGAAAGTTGTCGCCACTTTCCATGAACATGAAGAAGAATACATGGGAAAGAAGCCAAAAAAATATATTTCATGATGCTACAAGACTATGTCAAAGGGATCAATCAAGTAAAGGTAGACATGTTACTTTTGAAAATGAGAAAGTTGAAGTTGAAGCTAAAGAGGAAGAATGTGTTGCCATTACAGAGGATCATATTAATACTGATGTTAGAAAGGAGAAGAGCCATAAAAAAAACAAAAACACAAATTCCCAAGAATGTCTCCCTTCTGGTTGATGATGAGGAGATTTCTTCGGTTGAAGAAAACATCATAACCAATAGGAGAGAGAAACAAAAGGTTTATCATTCTAGAAAAATCATGGACAACAATTAAGGTCCTAGTGAATAATCAAAAGGAAGCAGGGAAATCATTACATTATGAGCTAATTTAGAGATGGCGTTATTAAAACAAAACAAAATGCCATTCGACATCATTTGTCGAAAACAAATTTAATTGAGGGTGGTCAGTCTTTTCAACTTAATATCATTCAAGTCTACAAGTGAGATGAAGAACAATCGAAATATCAAATTAGAAAGCCACACCAGTTGCATGTTCACAATTTGAAAACATTGATGAGGTACAACCCTTTTGCACATGTGGTTGATTATGTTCTTCTTGTTGATCCAATTTCGGTTCCTAACAAAGAAGCATTTGACAAGTCAAAATGTTTTGAATACAAATATTATGTACTTGGGGGCAACCATTCTGTAGAATTTCAAAGGAAATTGATGGAGGAATATCCCAATAACCCGCATTTTGAAACAATGAAAGGTATCATTTATATCGGTTTAACAGATACAAAATAAAAGTTATTGGCATGTGATCATAATTCAGATAATGAGTATAGGATTTATATGACTTTCATCCAAAGGGTCATATTTATTCATAGTGAATTTGAAGAAAAATGTGGTGGGGATAAGACAAATGTTGATCATGCATTTCAGAAAGAATGTTGTATGGAAATTGGTTATCAAATTGAAGAAAAAATAAATTCAAAAGGTGGCAAAGTAAATTTTGAAATATTCAGAGGTATGGATGAAATTTTCCAATTGGCATTAGGAACTTGAGAGGTATGGGAATTGATTGATCATATTTTTGAGTTGTGGGAGAACGTTGGCATAAAAATTCAGAAGGTCAAAAATTCTAACCATTGATATGTACTAGCAATAAATCAGGTCCTGAAATGAATCTCCTTATAGAATATATGACTATCACACCTTGGATATCAATCCAAGGAGTGAAGGATGAAACATCTTCAAAACAATATTATCTCGTATAAAGTCAGGAGAATTATTAGTGGAGGAAATGTTTGAGGAATTTCTAAAGTAAGTTTGTTATTTTTACTTATTTTTTGACCATAAGTTTCTGTTAAATATAATATATTGTTGTTGGTAGTATTTGTTATAGATATCACTACATTAACATTGTTTAATTTATTTATTCAATCACAAGGTTTATATGAGAATACAAGAACAAACGGTTAAATTGTTGAATAAATATAGTTGGGATGATGTTGTACACAACTACCCAGATTCAAGTTCTACATTAGTGCTAAAAGATTTTTATCTTGCATTTAAAAAGGTATGTTGATTTATACATTCATTTCTATTCATATGTATTATTTTTATTTTATAAAGTCTTATACATATATTTGTTTATTTCATTAAAGATGAAGAAAGGTGCAAATGGAACACCAAATAGTTTCAAAAGCTTTATTGAAAAAATGACAAATGGAAAAGATGAGAAAACAATGTCTTAGTGATGTTGAACTTGATCCTAGTCTTAATAATTTCATTTGGAATGGGATCCACGCTATCCAATATCAAATAATATCATGTGATTGTGAATACATTTCAAAACTCATACCTAAAAGGGATTATTCCCTAGTTATTGTAGATATTCCTCATGGTTTCAATATCCCAAACATTGAATATGCTAGTGACCCTTATACTTATCAAGCTTTTAGTAAAGAGGTTGCAGGATTTCTAGAAGTCACAACATCACCATTTTGGAGTTTTGTGAAATTTCATTCAGACACAAAATTGGGGTTGTTATTATCAAGCTTCAAGGGAAAGAAAAGTCAAGAATGCAACTTACATGGTAAGATGTTATGTTTTATTAATGTTAAAAAAATCATTTATGTACAAGTTAATTTAACTTTTACTATTTCATGTTATATATAAAAGTCAAATATTATTTGTTGCAGAAATCAACCAAGTATAACTGACTGTGAGTTCATTCATGTTGAAAGTTGGAAAAAAAACGAAAGCTATAAGTCTATTCTTTTTAATCAAGTAGATGGAAAGAGTCATAGCCAAGTACTAGTTCATGATGTTGTAAAAAAACTATGAACATAAAGAAGAAAAAGGAGAGATAGTTAATATATATCAAAAACCACTGTCATTGATTAACTATCTTTTAGATTTATGTTCAAATGAAGGATATTGGGTTTTGGATTTATTTTCAGGTTCAGGTAAGTTTTGTTATATAAAAATGAATTTCACTATTTTCTTTTTTAATTTTTCTGTGTTTATACTAATTTACTACATTTTTTCTTTTGTACTTGATGATTAGGTACAACACTAGCATGTTGCTTACAAAAATGAAGAAATTGCATTTCCATTGAGAAATACCCAACACAATGCAAATTTATTCACCAAATAATTAATGCTCTTGAATTTCTTCTAGATGCAATGCAAGAAGTTGGTTTGAGGAAAGCAAATTTTAATGAATCTTGTGTGACAAAAAAAAAAAAGGAACCTCAACCACCATTAGATGGAATGATTGGAAAGGCATACTTTCAGACATTCGCAGGCATCAAAGATCCATCAAAAGAGGAAATTTATCAAACTGAAGCCAATAATGAAAATATTGTGGAAGAAGACAATAATGAAACTCTTGAAGATGAAGAGTTTGGGTTACATGATATTATTGATTAAATTTTAGTGAAGCTTCCAAATGAAGCTTATTTTTTGTAACTATTAATAAGTTATACTTGTAATGTTTTGACTTTGAAATATTATGAGAATAATAAGCATTCAATTCTTGTTATTATATGTTTAGTATTTGTATAATGCGATTTTCTCTTCATTTTTTATGTGAATCATTTAGTTTTTGAAAAAAAAAAAAATTATTGTTATTAATTTTTGACATAAAATTCATAAAAATTTCTAATTTTTATACTTTTTTGTGATTTTTTTCCTATAAAAATGGTTTATTTGACATGTCACTTTTAGCATAAAAGACTCAAAATGTGTATTTTTATGTAAATTGTTAAAAAATATTGCTTTTTAGTGACAAGTATTTCATGTGCAAAGAAATATTATTTAACAATATATAATTAGATAGAAGATCTAACTTTAAAATTTTGGCATTTTTTTAACACTGCAAAAAATAAAATAGCTCACTACAAAAAAAATGAAAAGAAAAATTAAAAAACAAATGCCTGAAAAACACTTAAAAAAAATATGTAAGTGAAGAGGAAGAAGACGAGTACTTCAAAAATTGTTAAATTTGGAAAATAATTATTAGCATTTAATACATTAGAAAATTTAAAGTTAAAAATAAGTCTTATAAAAAAAGGGGATGATGTTGGCATCAACACTTTTTAGAATCGACATAAAAATGACTAACATTTTAAAAATAATGCTTATACTTGGTACATAAGAAAATTTAATGTGTCAAAAACATGCTAAAAAGAAATTAAGAGTATTTTGAATCAACACTTTTCAAAATTAGACGACTTTTTGCTTCCTAAAAAAAGCGGGTACTCATTTTTGTTCCCGTTTCAAATTTTACGTTGTTGGTCATACATTCACTGTGAGCGTGAGAAATTTGTTTGTAGAATTTCTCATAGTGATTATTCTTCTATTATGTTGGTTGTATCTTTTACATGAGATTTGCTGAAGAATAATAAAGAAACCCTCAGTTGTTGCACCAATTTTCCCAAATTGGGTTTTTCCGGGGATGATTGTCCAAAAATAACTGTCATTGTGATTGTACTTGTGCTAGTATTTTCCTTGCATTTTATTTCCGCGTTATTTTTAATTGTGAAGGATTCAATAGAATTTATTTCAATATATAATGTATAACACCATAAATAACTTGTTTCCGAATTAATAAGTAGAATAAATAATATCAGTTGTTGCAGTAGGAATTCCCTCCAAGAATTTTCACATGCTGGCCTATTGGGATTGAAAAAAATAAAGCCATATTTAGAAATGAGTACCTAAATCCTCATATGGTTTCACTTAAACGACAAAATTTCTCTTTGAAGTTATTTCCTCATAGGGATTCAATGCTAAATATTTTGAGGATCTTAAACCAATGGAGCATGAATGGATAATGGTTAGGATGAATTTCAATCACTCATGTAAATAAATGCTTTGTGCAATTAGTAATTAGGTCTCTTGCATCATGAACAATCAGTTATAGTTCACCCAGTGGAGAAGGGAAATAAACTAATTTTCCCTATTTTATGATTGGGCTTCGAAAGGTAATCCGAGGGAGGTAAGAGTGAGAGGGGAATTGCTCAACCATGATGGAAAAATTGTGTCACAAAATGCTTGGGGACTTGGCCTTGTGACCAATAAACCAGTTGAATAACTTTCTCTATGTAAGGGTTTGGAAATGGTTCTTGCAAAGAAAATATTCAAACTAATGGTTTTTCATGAATCAATGGTTTTTATTCAACAAATAATCAAGACCAAAAAGGTGTCAATTTCATACCACCCTCCCATTCTCCAAAGGACTATCCTAATTGCCTCTCAAATCAAGAAATTAGAGTTTTTCCATGTGTATAGGAATTTAAATTGGATGGCTAGTACTTTGGAAGAAAAGGGATCAACAATGGGATAAGGCGGAATAGAGTTGGATCAAAGTTTATTAATTTTTTCCCAATCCCTTACTTATGAATATAATCCAAAGATGAATTTGTTTCATTATTTAAACATGTCATATGGGAAAATTTCTTTGAATAGGTGTGAGACCATATGCATTCCTCTCACCCAGAATTTGGATTGAATGCATATAACAAATGGCAGTCAGGTCCAGTGGCCTTGCATTTTTTGGCCACATATCCTAAAGGCTCATTCTCAGTTTCTAATGCTCCTAACCAATTGGTGCGCCTAATCTAGGTTTCTTCAACTACCATAATTATCCAAGATATTTTACTTATGTGATGTTAGAAGAATTTCATTTAGAAGAGCAAAAAAGAAACACATGTGCATGCTTAAACAAGAGGAAACATAATGAAAATCAAAAAATAAAGAACACGACACATTTGATAACGGAGTTCACCCAGGGTGGCCTACATCTTTGATCCCAGTGTCAAGAGAGTGGAGGTCGCTTCTTATAATTGCTGCAAATTTGTATATGGATAAATCCCTCTTGCGAACAACAGAGATCTCCCTAGAATCCTAAAGGAGAACTAGAAACAAATGGACATAAGAATATTTCTTTGCCTAAGCTAACTCTGTTCATATTATTAAAACTAAAGGAAGAGGATGATGCTCTAACATCTTTAACGAAATTCCTGATGGAGTTCCTGCACTTTGTCATGATGTAGCTCCTAAATCCTTAGAGAAACTTGCAAACACAAACATACAAGGGATCAAAGGTATATGCAGTATAAAAATATAAAACCCGCTTAATCTAATGATCAAGGAGATTAGAAATTGAAATTATCTTAATGAGTACATGAGCATAAACCATTCATAATTCCATTAAGATAATTCAATGAGAAAAAGTATCCAAATGTAGTGTTCATGGATAAAAGAGAATCCTTACAACCAAGTCTTAATGTCGTGAAGGTTCCTCCCAAATGCCTCTAATGTTCTTCCTTGCATAATGAGATTCCCAATCCAAAATTAGCAGCATAAGACTACCATAAGTGAACACCCCTAATGCGGAAGTATCAGCTCAATTTATAGGACAAATGGAGGAGGTTTCAAATCCACAAAAGATGGATGAGATCCATGAAAAGTGGGATCAGGTATCCATGGTCCAAAGGAATTATCTCCATGTTTAGAGGGGTTTGGCTCAAATAAATATGACTAAGAGGCTTCTATTTGGGATATATGCGCCCAAATATGCTTCTAGAACTTACTTTTTATTTTTAATTTACTTTGAGTCGGTTGTGCAGTTTTTAATGGAAAACAAAGAACAAAATTACGCAAGAATTTATGACAGTAACGACACATGCGCGGAAATTTACTAGAAAAAGTGTACAAGTCATCTTTAAGAGGAAAAAGAGACATTTTACCCAAAATTCCTGATTTGGTCAAGGAATATGAATGTTTGACTTGCAAAGGAGTATAATGGAACATAAGTATGGATGGTGGTAGATCCATTTTAACTATCAAGTTTCATGGTGACAAAATAACATGTAACATATTTCCCCCTAAAGTGAAAATCATGGAAAGTCATTAAATATTGAAGCGCTTTATCATACCAAATATTGGATCAAAGACACTAGTTGGAAACCTGCAAAGAACATTCACAGATTACAATGAAAATACATATAATCATCAGTGAGGTAGGCATTCCCTTACTGAGAGTAAAACTAACTAAATGTATTGGTACATAAATAGCCTAGAATCATATCAATAGTATACATAGTATGGACATAGCCATATGTTATGAATTTGTATACATAATCATGAATGAATAACTCCTCACAACCTGGACGGATGAAACTAGATCCAGGTTCTTGATCTACATCTCTCGATTAGTACGAATCTAGCCATGCGATTGAATGTGTTGAAGTCGAACATGGTAGAAACCACTTGATTACCAGTCAATGATGATAACCATTAACAAGTGCGAGATAAACCACCAATAATGAAAATGGCTCTCAAGGTACTTCAGTACAATATATGAAGTTTGATTAGATGATCTGTAGTCAAACACTCATAGAGTTGCTCGATCGAAGGTCAAATGATGAAAACTTGTCATCGAAGGTGAGAAACTTGCCATTAGGGCATGCATATTTCAAGGTACTAATAAGGTTTCTGGATCAACTTCCTATATAATGATCTGAAGTTGATTGGAAGTGACCTATTGTAGGTGGGCCTATGATATGAAACTTTTTATGTCAAGTTGAAGAAATTGTTTTGCAAGGATTGACTTAAGGATGGCCAGCGCGAATGGAGGCTGATATTTGCAAAGGAATATGAACTAAGGTTGAACTTCTCTTCAACGCATAACAACATGAAAATTGACTTGGAATCATTTGACTCAACGATAGTACCCAAATCCAGTTGAATACTTTCAATGAGGTTCGATTAACTGTAAGACAAAGAGATTACCCAACCGAGACACAAGTGAGATGGAGTGTCATGTTCAAGAGCAACATGTTTCTATTAAAATGAATAGACGGATGAATACCTTTTCCAAATTCCTCCACAAAATTACTAGAAAGTAGCTATTCTTTTTTTCAAGCTTCAGGAGGATAATATTTTCTTATCATGTAAGTTCATCCTTCAGATGAGTCCTCCAAAGTATTTTTAACGAACCCTAGGAAGGAGTAGTTCGGTCCTGTTGTAATCAATTGGTCCTGCATTGTTTAAATTTTACAATTATAATGTAGGATTAACTCGATGTTATTCATATTTAAAGAGTTTTAAAATACACAAAAAGAAAACTCATATAGTTATTTCACCGTAAATTTTAACGAGCCCGAAGAAATTGAAACTCGCATTAAGGTAATTTTGAGGTCTAAAATGGGCCTCCTAAAGAAAATGTACAATCAAAATTCACTTTATGAGAACCAATCACATTTTAGGGGATGACATCATCCTTAATGGTTGAGGTGGCATTGCTTGAGTTAAAGGTACTTACTTGTCACATTCTCAATGGTGGATAAAAACTCATGGTTAACCATGGTAGTGCTCTAAGTACTTTCAAAGTCAAAGTAAAGTACTCATAATAAATGTCATTTAACAGTTTTTGAATAAAAATATATTATTTTCATTTCATGTTTCTTGAAAGAAACAATGAATATCCCTATACATTTATTATATTATATTAAATTATATTATATTTATATAGTATATTAATTACATGTTATTATACAATTTAAATAATATAAATTTTAATTAATAGCATATAATATAATTAAGAATTTATATATTTTTATTTATATTTTATTTTAAGTTATTTAAGTACAAAGAACAAATGCATTAGTTTCTCAATGATAATGATTTTTTCTTGAAAATCTCATCTTATTTATAGTCATATCAATACAGATTTTCTATTAATTTTATTTTGGTACAAATTTTGAATTGAATTTAACTATGGTTACATGGATTGTGGTGCAAAAAGTGAATTGAAAAATAAATATTATTTTATTGGTTTAGCTATTATTTTATTATTTCCTTAGGAGGCCCATTTTAGACCTCAAAATTCCCCTAATGGTGTTTTTCATTTTTAGGAAGGCAGAAGAAAAACTTAAGAAAACTCCATGATGTTATTTTTCATAAATTTAGTCCTTCAAGCCCGAAAAGGTATAAAATAATGCAGGAGAGAACTCTATCGACTATGCTTAGTCAACGTATACCTTAAATATTCTAGTTAAGTCTTGAAAAGGGGTAAACTTATATTGAATAGACAATTTTTCATTTATTTTAACAAGTTCAAATAGTCAAGTACTTGGCAATATTTTCATGTTTAGAGAGTCTGAAAAGAGCTTAAAAAATGACTCCAAGGTTTCGCTTTTTCATGTTTTTCGATAGTTCAAAAAAGTGATAAAATTTTACTCATAGTCAAAATGATTCATTTTATATCGCAACCTGTACTATGCACATAAAAACTCATTAAATCCTAATAACCACTCTTTATTATTCTAAAAATATTGAAAATTTGACTTCTAATAGGTTAAATCTATAAAATAATAATATTTTATTAACCAAAAACTTAGAGAAGTTGAAAAAGGTAAGTTATTTTCACCATTTGAGTTTTAAAACAGTTTGAGAGCAGTAAAAGGATTTTTACCACAAAACTTGCGTAGTTGATATCAGGAAAACCAGTGAACATATATCTCTTCCATATCTTGAATTTCAATAGTTTGATTTTAGTTTTAAGCTTTATAATATTTTTTTGGGAATGTTTATGGTTTTAGAAATCGCCCGCATGGGTGCGCGGTTTTTCCTCATCAAGGCGGCGTATCCCAAAATGTTTTTACAGACAGAATTATGTAATATATGTGGTTTTTCTTTTGAAGAATTGCACAAAAACGCGTTGTTTGTAAGAAAAATTTGTGCAAGCATCGTGTGATTTCTAAATTATATGAAATTGATCTAAAAAAATTATCAATTTCTCTCACTCAAGGCTCTAAAATTCCTAAATTTTCATTCTCAAGGTTTTTGAACCAATCATGCTAGAGTGGAGAGAATGAGAGAAGAAAAATCATGATGCGGAAGCCATGGATAGCCTGAAAACCTTGCACACTCTCAAAAATTACGGTCTTTGTAAATTTTGTTCCATTCCAGGGATGAAAGCTCAAGTGGAGTTAATGACATGGCTAGTGAGGGCATGGAATATCCAAGAACAATGTTTTGTTATCGGTGATCACCAGATTGTTATTTACTCTGATGATATTTAATTTCTCACTGGATTGTCTCGTAGAGGACGTGATATTTCTTTGTTTGGCTAGAGGCTAGGTGGGGAATCTACTGTATCCAACCTGAGGCGATATTGCACTCCCAATTTAGTGCTCAAATATGGCCGGATATATATCAAACTTATCCAATGGCTTGATTTTAAGATTATCGCTTTAACAATTACAAAAATGTGTGGTAGTACAGCTCCTCATGTGGCCACAAAGGCCCAGATGCAGACTGCGTTCGAGTGTTTAGAGGGACCTGTCATTAACTGGTGTGAGGTAGTGGTTGTCAACATGAAGGGATAACTCACTAGAGCTGAGGATAAACTGAAGAATTTTGGCTATGGTTCCATCCTTATATCGTTTTCTCTTGAGAGGATTCCACTCCTCATTTGACTGTAGCATTAGGTAGATCGGACAGGACCTAGAGATCCACGCATGTTGCGATGGATTTCATTTATGGCTCACCATAGTGGCTATGGTGGCCTAGTTGTGAGATGTACGACTCAATTTTTTGGTGGCTGAGAATCCAAATTTTCATGATAGAGGAATTCTCGTATGCAGGGATGGATTACAGGGGTGACCTAAACATAGCACTCCCAGCAGGGATGTAGTGGGATGACATGGGTAAAAAAATCTCATTTTGATATTTTTGTGTTTTTTAAATTTTTAGTTTATTTTAATAATACAATGCCTATTGTCAAAATTTTAATGTAGATGCAAGTCCAGTCCAAAAAATAGGATTATGGCGGTTTGACCAACGAGGAGACCGACCCATAGAAGTTATGCCACCACAGCCTGACTCAACAGAGGCCTTGACCGAGTTGGAGAAAAACTTGGAGAGACTTACCATAGACATTCCAGAGACTAGAACTGATGATTATCCTCTTCGATACCAGTGGAACGTGTTTGGGGTTCCAGGGCCAATCAGGTAATTGTTGGGCTGAGTGGCACGTGTTATAGTCTGTTACCATGATCATCATCATGCATAGCTGATAGTCATTCTAGGGCTACATTTTGTTTTTTGTATTAGCATATTCAGAAAATAAAGGCTTCGAAAGCCTATGTCCTTGGATGATGTATATTTTTTGACACACTTTTGATAGACTATTATTAACATAATGATAACTACTACTTTTATTTTATGAGTATATTTTTCAATATGGATGAAATATTTTTTATTTACTTTAATGTCACAAATTTCTATTTAACACTTGATTGACCAATGCATCAGCTAAATTCTTTGAATTTCTTGAAATGTGTTGATATTCAATATAATAAAATTGTATTTCCAAGAGATGAACCCTTAAATACATTCTTAACATTGATGGACTTCTAACTCTATAGACATTGTTTAAACGTAATACATTGAGTTGTGAATCTAACCTAACAATCAAACGTCGAATGCCAAATTAAATGGCATCAAATAATAGTTTAATGACTACACTATACTCTGTTATGTTGTTCGTTGTTTAACCAAGGTATATCCTATGAATAGAAACTAACTCATCAGTGTGCGAATAGATGACCCAAGCTGCGGAAGACAAATTCTGAGCAGTACGACAAGCGTTGTCACCAAATCCGATGTAAGTTTGAGGGAATTTCGACATGTACATATCAAGAGTAATCAATATAAGCAGGAAAAGTACTAGAGACTCATAAGAAAAATAACTAATCTATGACACAAACTCATAAAAATTATAATTAATTTACAAGAAAGATATCCACAGGATATATCACAAATAATATATCTTCAGATAGAGACCATTTATGGGCTCTCCTAAAGAGACATCATCATAATCAACTAATTTATAGGCCCCTTTTGCTAGTACACATTTAATAATGTAAGGGCCATGCCACATAGTTTCAAACTTACTAGCATAGAACTTATCATGTGCTTGATTTTAGGCTAAGACTAGGTCACCTTCCGAATAGACACAAGGATTAACATTTTGATCATATTGAGCCTTAACACGTTTATTATGTGCCTTGATGGCCATTGCAGAGTTGCGGTGAGTTTCATCTAGTTGTGCTAAGTATAAAAAATTCTCTTCCACTATAGAAGTAGCTATTAATAATTCAATGGCTAGTTTTAATGACGAAATTTCACATTCAATTGGTAAAACAGTTTCCAAACTGTAAATGAGTTGGGAAGGAGTAAAACCAATCGATGTTTTTGCAGAGGTATGGTATGCCCACAAGGGTAAAAAAAACATGGTATGCCAGTTATTTTTATGAGGGTCAATAATCCACTTGATCATATTGGTCAAAAATTTGTTTACAGCTTCAACTTAGCCATTTTCCTATGGATAATAAGGTGTAGAATTTTCATGGCGTAACTCGAGCTGAGAAGAAATTTCAGTCATCATAAGGTTTCAAAAGTGGCTACCATGTTCTGTAACGATGTCTTGATTAGGCCGAACCTAGAAATCACATGATTGAATATGAAAATAGTTTCAATTCCATCATAGTTCTTGAATGTAGGCATTGCCTCGACCCATTTCGTAAAATAATCTAATGTGAGAATAATATACCCATGCCCCCCGACTGAGTGAGGGTTACATGTAACTAAATCGATGCCCCATTTTTCAAATAGACCGACAACTATGATTGGGTGAAGAGGAACTGAAGGTGCACACATCTTTTGATAAAAAATTTGACAATTGTGACATTTTCTAACCACAATTATGCAATCTTTAAAGAGTGACGAAAAAAATAGTCAATGCACAATATATTTTGGGTACTGGAAAACCCAGACATATGACCACCACATGCTCCAGAATGACAATCATTTAGTTCCTTCTCAACTTCTTTTTAATACTCCTAAATTAGCCTACAGCTAATTGGAATATTAAAGTTTTGATTTGTCACTTAGATAGGTGAATAAATGGGTAGGGAGACCCATAAATCTCTTTATTAAGAATAAAATCACTTCTCATGTGAAAGTAGATCATATTTTCAGTCTAATAAAGCACCCTAAGGTGTGAACAGGGGCTAAAACATGTGGACCAGGTCAACTTTGACCAAATCAACATCACTGTCATGGAGGAGTGGACATTAATGAAGGATCAACACGGTTTTAGATGGAGACGCATTGCAAGGAACTAGTGTCATTAATGGATGGGGCTTAGGGTTTGGAAACTCATATCTTATAAAAGGAAGAGGATGGCAGCCATATTATTCAGCTTGGTATATTTTATATTTTGATATATGGTCTGTTTAGACATATAGATTTCTTCAGCTGTTTAGCTAAGATTGCATGTGTTGTTTATCACAGGGTGCTCCTGATCAGGAATCCCATCTCTTCCATTAAGGAGATCTTGGAGGAGTTTGCACTATACTTCCACATTCAGGCATTTGGCCAAGCTTCAGTCTCATGTGCAATGTAGTTCTGTTTAGAGTTGGGTTGTGTTGCAAGGGTGTAGCAGTGAAGGAGAGAAATCTCCATTTTCTGAGCTATTTTTCCATTGGAGGGATCATCCTTTCATCCAGAGGCTTGTGAGGAAGACTTCAGGACTTAATTACATAATTTTGCACCAGACCAAGTAGCGGTCATCAACTATAATGCAGCTTCCTATAGGGATTGTGTTATTTTGGAGAGCAGCTGCAATGGTGAGTTTATTGCCCTATTTGGAGTGTTTGGGTTTCCTGTGTGGGGATCAACCATTAATTTAGGAGATCTATTGGAGGAGGATCATCCATCTTGTATATTAGATCAGCCATCTCCCATCAGTGATTTAATTTCAGAGATTATTCAGCCCTAGGGCCAAATCTGTTATATTTTATATAGTGTGCTTTTCTGGAAACCTTTTATGGGTTTTCCTGGAATTATGTTTTGGAGCATGGATCTCTAGCCTTAGCATTTTTGGAGCATTATATTAGAAGCAATATATTTTTATATATTTCAGCTGCTATTCTCTCGTACACAGTGCATTTTTCTGGGTTCATGTATTTCATGTATTAACAACAACTTAGATCTAGGTGTATGCTTTCATGAGAGGCTTATTTGGCAAACTTGAGTGATATTTTCCTCAAGATCTTGTACCTATTTTGCTGTTATAATCATAATTGAAGGGATCTACCATTTTCTCATTCTTTGATCTAGTATATTTCTGCATATTTCCAGTTTTATGCACTATATTCTTGCTTTTCCCATTTGGGAATATTACAGTGGTATCATAGCACAATCTTGGCTCAGCCTGTGCATTCAGCCAATATGTCACCATAAGGAGAAGCTTCTCACAAGAATAGGATATGTACAGAAGAAACAAAGACAAGACTCCATTATTTGGAGGAAGGGAGGAAGAGGAGCTCCCAAAGCTTCTTTTTCAAACTATGCAACGCATGCATGAAGATGTCGAGAAGATGTCAAGAAGATAAGGGAGATGTGTAGGAAATATCCAAGTGGGTTTGAATATGAATCAAATCCTAGATTTTTACATGATGGGTGTGAGCATTCAACCACACAATTTGATCCACAGTGCAGTTTTATTCCCACATTCACTGCAAGAGAGATGGAGGAAGAAGATGCACCAAAGGAGGAAAATTTGAGTGACTATCTTCAGGAGTATGAATCTCAATATTGGAGATTCAAGGAGCACTTGAGTTTCCAAGGGTATTTCCAACTCAAGGAGAATAGAAGGCTCAGTAATCACAACAGAAATAGAAGGGGTAGATTATTTCTACCAAATTATGATGGGTCATCTAAATGCACATCCAAGGATTGGATAGAGCAGCTAGACTCATATTTGCAGCTACATCAAGTTTCAGAAGAAGAAGCCCTTAGCATAGTAGTCGTGCATCTTGAAGGTAAGGCTTATACTTGGTGGTTTTATGAATCTTCTTCATTTAATCATGAAAATATAGCTACTTATGAAAGATTCACTAATATATTAGTGAAAATATTTGATGTAAAACAACGCGGAACATCTTTGATTAAGTTAGCAAAACATGAACATTCAAAACCTTTTCATAATTTGGAAATATCCATTGCACCAACTCCACTTCAGATTTCTATTGAGGGGGATGAAATCTTGTATGATACCTTTCCAAGGGCAAGATCCCCATTTCAGGAAGAGCTTTCTTCTCAAAAGGAAGGCATGAAGATTCCTCCTTCAAGGGAAGACCAAGATCTAGGGTCTCTCATTTTTGATGAGGTATTCTCAAATATTAATGAGGAGGAAGAGCAGAAAGGAAGTAACAAAGTTGTCACTTCAGGAGGAGAACCATCACCACATGGAGATGGGCATTAAGCTATTGCTTCAATAAGAGGAGCTTTTTCATCTTTGCAAAAATTTCCCAAGGAGTAGCATGTGACAGTAGTGATGGGCAGTAAGACCTTGATTAAAGGAGGAGAAGAAAAGGTGGATCAGCATCAACCGATGGGGAGCATGCACCCTTTTTTATTTCAAGGGGTTTATATACAGAATAAGGAGACTGATTTACACAGTGAAGGGAGGGACAAATCAGTCCACTCACCTATACAGACTACTTCAAATTTTTATGTCTCTTTACATGGAGGAATTCCACCAGGGAGACCCCCTTATTGGAAGATGAATAAAGAGTTCTCTCAACATGGTGTAGCATTGATATATTTGGCTAGGGAAGGAGCCTTGGGAGGAGCTAGCACAGCGTAGAGAACCTTTTATGGGTTCAAAGGAGGAGTGAGAAATTTTCTGATATGGACATTGCTATCTCCCACTCAGTTATTTGCACTGAAAGATTATTCAGAAATCTATAATGACATGAGCATGGTGTCAAATGGCCACTCCATAGCCTTGGAGCAGCAAATGATACTTCCACACATGAGGAAGATCTCTGAATATGACAGGAGTTTATTAACACTCTTGCATGCATTGGAAAAAATATGGAAGTTTTGGATGGGAAATGCCTTCCAAGAGGAGGTTGACCTCCATGTACCTCAATCTTGTCCTAGGCAAGATCAGCTGGAAGGGAGGCAGCAAAAGGGGGGTAAAAATCCTCCCACATGTGGCTTTGGCATTAAGCATGTCAAAGAGGGGAATTATGATGTGACAGGAGCTTCATTTCATATTTTTACAGTGTTGTCTTTGTTGGGAAGCCTAGATCCATATTGGGAGTCCCAACTATTGGTTGAATATTCCAAGAACCTCTTCACATGTAAGGTTCTTGATAGGAAAGTGATAGATGGGAGGTATAGAGTGGTTAATGGAGTCATTTATTTCCATGATCAGATCTACTTGACTAGAGACTCCAAGCTCAAGAAGGAGATTCTACATGCAGCATATGTGGCACTCTCTTCAGGGCATGTAAACTTTATTGAGTCTTATCACACCATCATGGAGGGATTCTATTGGGATGATCTCAAAGAAGATGTGCACCAACATATCAGGAGATATGTAGCTTGTCTGATTTATGAGGAGGAGAGAAAACACCTTGCAAGGTTGTTTCAATCACTTCCCCTTTTGATGGAGAGATGGGAAGGCTCATATATGGACCTCTTCACCAACTTGTCTACACTATATGGTAAATATTATGTTTTTATGCTTATTTATCAACTAACAATGTATGTTCATTCCTTTACCATGGATTTGCAGCACATTGCTCCATAAGAGAGAAAACTTCTTTGTGGATCTCATGGTCCTTTTAAGACTACATATAGTGATGGGGATGACAACTTTATGGAGAAAATTGGGCAAGATATGTTTTTCTTGGATCATATTCAGCCAAAACCTAATGTCCTCTACCATTTTCAAGCTTTTGAGAAGCTTGTCACAGCAAGAAGGTGGTTGGATGGCCACTTATCATATCATATTTTGAGGTAGCAAGAAGAAGAACAATGTTGGTCTCAATTGAGGGACTATTGTCACCATCCAAAATTTCATATGACACTTAGTACATGTTTCTATTGGAGCCCATATGGTGATGACACTCTGTTTACTATATGTATGAAGGATTGGGCAAGAAGGCTACCTAGAACCAATGAGTGGGATCATGAAATTCCAAGTATCTTTTGGCTTCATGAGGACTATATTTTTGTAGCCCAAGAACGGTAGCTCCAAATTTATCATAAATGGAGAGAGAGGCAGTGTAAGTTTAACAATCTTATCTCTCACTTCCAGCCATGCAGCTCTTACACATTGCATAAGCAAGGGATTGGTGATTGTTTCTATGAGCTACCAAGGATGGCTCACTTTGTTTGGATGATAGCACGAAGATTGGAGTTTATCATTGGGGTTGAGGCACCCAACAATTATCATCTCTCATGCCTTAAGAAGACCAATGGATAGCATATAAATCTTTCCATATATCTCCCACTTTTTCATGATGAGAGCTATTTAGTTTATCCACTAAAGGAAAACTTGTATTCTTGGGAGGAGACATATCCATTGGAGATTTTGCAGTATCCTTGTAGTTTCTTGAGGACAAGCAACATTTTGGAGGGGAGGACTATAATATTCCTAAATTAGCCTATAGCTAATTGGAATATGAAAGTTTTGATTTGTCACTTAGATAGGTGAATAAATGGGTAGGGAGACCCCTAAATCTCTTTATGAAGAATAAAACCACTTCTCATGTGAAAGTGGATCATATTTTCAGCTCAATAAAGCACCCTAAGGTGTGAATAGGGGCTAAAACATGTGGACTGGGTCAGCTTTGACCAAATCAACAGCACTGTCATAGAGGAGTGGACATTAATGAAGGATCAGCGCAATTTTAGATGGAGACTCATTGCAAGGAAGTAGTGTCATTAATGGATGGGGCTTAGGGTTTGGAAGCTCATATATTATAAAAGGAAGAGGATGGAAACCATATTATTCATCTTGGCATATTTTATACTTTTATATATGCTCTATTTAGACATATAGCTTTCTTTAGCTATTTAGCTAAAATTTCATGTGTTATTTAGCATAGGGTGTTCTTGATCGGGAATCCCACCTCTTCCATTGAGGAGATCTTGGAGGATTTTGCACTATACTTCCACATTCAGGCATTTTCCTAAGCTTCAGTCTCATGTACAATGCAGTTATGTTTAGAGTTGGGTTGTGTTGCGGGGGTGTAGCAGTGGAGGAGAGAAATCTCTATTTTCTGAGCTAGTTTTCCATTGGAGGGATCATCCTTTCATTCAGAGGCTTGTGAGGAAGAATTTAGGACTTCATTACATATTTTGGCACTACGAAAAGTAGCAGTCATCAGCTACAGGACAGTTTCCTGCAGGGACTACGTTATTTTGGAGAGCAGTTGCAGCAGTGGGTTTATTTCCCTATTTGGAGTGTTTGGGTTTCTTGTGTGGGGATTAGCCCTTCATTTAGGAGATCTCTTGGAGGAGAATCAGCCATCTTGTATATCATATCATCCATCTCCCACCAGTGATTTATTTGTAGAGATTATTTAGTCCTAGGGCCAAATCTGCTATATTTTGTATAGTGTGCTTTTCCAGAAACCTTTTCTTGGTTGTCCTGGAATTCTGCTTTGGAGCGTGGATATCTGGCCTTAGAATTTTTGGAGCATTATATCAGTAGAAATATATTTTTATATCTTTCATCTGATATTCTCTCTTAGACAGCATAGTTTTCTGGGTTCATGTATTTCATGTATTAACAACAACTTAGATCTAGGTGTATGCTTTCATGAGAGGCTTATTTTTCCAACTTGAGTGATCTTTTCCTCAAGATCTTGTGCCTTTTTTGTTGTTATAATAATAATGGAATGGATCTACTATTGTCTCATGATTTGATCTATTATATTTATGCATATTTCTAGTTTTATGCACTCTATTCATGCTTTTCCCATTTGGGAATATTACATTCTTCATGCATTGAAAAATGTTGGAAAATAGAATCGACACCATGATGATAGAGTGTATCACCAACAATATTATATTGTTGGGATTGGTATTGGATTCTAAGAAATTTAGTTCATGACAATTCAGGACGAAAATTTTGAGTTTGAATATATATATATAATGATATCTCCATACCAAGGATTTAGAGTACTAATGAGAAACAAGGATTCATCATGAAGATGATCCTCTGCCACGGTTTGAGATTCAGTATAGGGAAAGTGACATAATATTTTAGCAAATAGAAATTAATTATTATATTTAGATTTTTCAAATTCCAAATCAAACTCTTGCAATATAACAATCCATTTATAGTATTTCCGTCGTAGCAGTTGTTTAGTCAAAATATACATCATAGGGTTGCAATCAGAGATCACAGTTGTTTTGCGTAAAATTATGTAGTGACGAAAGCATTGGACAACCTGAACAACTGCTAGGGCCAATTTCTCCACATGTGTATATCTAATCTCAGTAGGTGTAAGATTCCTAGTCAAACAATAAATCACATGTTCAGTGGTTGATTCATCTTCTTGAACAAATACCATTCCTATGGTAGAATTAGATGCAGCTAAATACAAAAAGTAATCTCGATGAAAATCAGGCGGATGTAGTAATGGTGCATGGGTCAACGCGTATTTTAATGCATCAAAATATTTTTCAGCAAGATCGTCCCAAATGAATGGAATGCATTTTTTCAAAATTTGATTAAAACCTTTAGTCAGCGCTGCATAGTTATATATAAATCGACATAAAAAATTTTCTTTCCCTTGCAAAATTTGGGGTTAGCGAAGAGTGGAAGGAGGAGGTAAAGTGATGATAGCCTCGACATTGAGTGGATATACACAAATTCCTTCCTTAAAAATGATAAATCCCAACAATTGTCATGATTGTACACAAAAACCTCACTTATGTGGATTCAAACGCATATTGCAATGCCTACATCAGAGGAAGATGGCCCTTAAATGCATAGAATGATCTTATCGTCTCATATAATGGGTTGGTAAGTCATCCAGATAGGGTTTCACAATATTTTTGATATCATGAAATGCATAAGACATGGCCCTTTGAAAAGTAGCATCGGCGTTCTTTAATCCAAAAGGTAATTTGTGATAGGAAAAAGTTTCCCATCGAAAAATGAATGTATTTTTGAGTTGATCAGCACGAAGTATGTTTATCTGATTATATCAAAAAAATCTGTCCATAAATGAAAATATTTCATTCCCAGAAAAATCGTCAACAATTTGGTCGATGTAAGGGGTAGGATAATTGTCTTTTGGACAAGCCTTATTGACATCCCTATAATCAACACACACCCGAGTAGTTCCATATTTTTTTTTCACTGGAATAATATTGGATACCCAATCAGTTAAGGAAATAGGATAAATAAAACTTTCTCTGAGTAATTTTTCAACTTCCTTAATAGCAGCAACTTTTCATGGATGAATTAGATGCAATATTTGTCTTATAGGTTTAGCATCCGGGTATGTCTTGATTTTCTGAACCACAATGCTAGGATTGATTACCAACATTTCTTCGTAGGACCAGGCAAAAATGTGGTGGAATTCTTGAAATAAGGCCTTATATGTGTTGATTTCATCAATTGAGCACGAAACACCAATATGAATGTTTTCATTAATTCATGGTTTAACCAAAATGTCAATTGGTATCATTGAAGAGATGTTTCCTAAATTTGTTTCTGAATCCGAATGAAGGATTGACATGGGATTTAGAGGATCATTAACGTATTTAGTTGAAAAGATGGATGAAAATTCGTACTCAAGTTTATCAAGGTTAGGTATAAAAGACAAACGATGATGAAAATCATCCCATGCTAATTCGTCCAACGTAATAATCTCCATAATAATTTCGCTAGTTGAAATTTTTTTATTGAAAGGATTAGGAAAAGATGTTGTTGTTAATCCTGATAGATGAGAATAGTAATCATTGATAACATTCACTTGATCATTTTCAGTTGATGATGGGTTGGAAAGCGATTGAATTTCCTTTTAAGCTAATCAAATGGGTTTAAAGTCATCTCATTGCCACATAAGTCTAACTCATATTCTAAAGGCACAATCTAAGGATTAGTCGATGGCCTTATGCTTGATGTAATCATGTTTACATTGGAAATATTACGAGGAAAATTTGGAGGAGGCATGGAAAAATCTCCCATGAAAGATGAATCTTTGAGAAAACCTACTCCAACATCTTCATAAGGAGTAATTGTATTTCCAACATAAGGGACAGTACCCATAAAGGCAAGATTTGAAGTATAGTAGGACAATTAGTCGACTTTGACAATTTTCCCTTTATGGGGGAGCATTATCATCTGAAAAAATGATGATACTACAGTTGTCATAGCATAATACCATATCTGTCCTAGTAAAAGGTTATAATCAAGTTCAGCATCAACAACCTCAACATCAACTGCAACAGTTTTACCTTCTATCTCTATAGGAAAATCTTGAAGAATTCCAAATGGGTGAAAATCTCTTCCATCGAAGGCTTTTAAAGTTGTGTGAGATTGATTGATCGTTGGATAATCAAGGCCTTTCCAAAATGAAATATACATTATACACATAGATTCTCTTTCATCAATTATCATGCGAAAAAATCTCTTCGTTTTAATGAATAATGGTATTTGTAAATCCATTTGATGAGGGAGTTTGGGTACAAAAATTTCTAGATCGAAGATAATTAGATAAGAGTCTTGAGGGTCAATAACTCCTATAGCTGCCAAAAGTAATTTTCTTTGTGTTGGATAAGTTTGTAGCACTTCAAGGGCCGACATTGCTAAAGGTGACATAGCCAGATCTTCAACAATGTTGTAATTCTGAGCAGCTCCCGCATGTGGGTTGAAAGCTTACTTTCAAATAACACCTTTAGGAGGTATAAATTGTAAACCTTCTGGGAAATCACATAAGAAATTTTGGAACTGGCGCGTTTCAAACTACCAACTGTAGTTCATCATCAGGATAATGAAGATTGGCTGATCTGACTTACACATTTATACCAAGAAGACAGAAGCAACGGTCAAAACCCAAGAGAAATTAAAAATGTTAAAAAACGGTCAAAAATAAGAATAAAAAATATAAAATAAACCAGAATTATAATTAACCCAACCTTAAAATTACAAGTGTTAAAAACTGTCAGAAATAAAAATAAAAATATAAAATGAACCAAAAAAATAATTACCCCATCCTTAAAATTTACAAAATAACCAAGAAAATTATAAAAAGACACACGTCAAAACTAAAAATAAAATAAATAATATAAATTCAAGACAAAAAAATACAATAAACAAGTTTAAACCTAAATTAAATCATCAAGTCAAAAGTCAAGAAATTAAAGTCAAAGTCATACATTATAAATAAATAAATAAATAAATAATAAAATGAAATAAAAATAAATGATTTATTCACTAAATAATTTAATAAATTAATAAATATATACATGAAAAATTAAAAATAAATTATTTTTATTTTATTTTGACATTAATTATTTAATTTAATAAATTAATAAAATAATTAAAATAAATAAATCAATAAAATAATATATCAAAAAATAAATAAATAATAAAATGAAATAAAAATAAATGATTTAATCACTAAATAATTTAATAAATTAATAAATAAATACATGAAAAAATATAAAAATAAATTATTTTTATTTTATTTTGACATTAATTATTTAATTTAATAAATAAATAAATAAATAAATAAAATACAGTAAAACTAAAATAAAATAAAAGAAATAATAATAATATAATCACATAAAAAAAAAAAAGAGGAAGGACCCTTACAAGGAGTGAAGAGATGGAATCCAACAACTGTTAACTTTACATCCATCATCCCTGTTCAACGACCGGGGCCTCTTCTCAATCTCAATCGCCTCCCTAAATTTCCGGTGATGGAAATGGTCAACCCGAGCAAGGACTGTAGCGTCATCCATACAAATTTGATGCTTCATCTTCTCTGCATGCTCAGCTAGCGCTAAGGACTTGGTTCTACCATGCCTAATATCTGCAGAAAGGTGAAAGGTGTTTATTTGATCCCATGCTCCTGTGGGATTCCCTACATTGGTGAAACTGGTCGATCGATTAATAAAAGGATCCAGGAGCATTCTGTGGATATTAGGCATGGTAGAACCAAGTCCTCAGCGCTAGCTAAGCATGCAGAGAAGACGAAGCATCACATCTGTATGGATGACGCTAGAGTCCTTGCTCGGGTTGACCATTTCCATCACCGGAAATTTAGGGAGGCGATTGAGATTGAGAAGAGGTCCCGTTCGTTGAACAGGGATGACGAATGGAAAGTTAGCAGTTGTTGGATTCCATCTCTTCACTCCTTGTAAGGGTCCTTCCTCTTTTTTTTTCTTTTTAATGTAATTATATTATTATTATTTCTTTTATTTTACTTAGTTTTTTTTATTTTTGTTTTACTGTATTTTACTTATTGATTTATTTATTTTAATTAATTATTTATTTATTAAATTAAACAATTAATGTCAAAATAAAATAAAAATAATTTATTTTTATATTTTTTCATGTATTTATTTATTAATTTATTAAATTATTTAGTGATTAAATCATTTAGTTTTATTTCGTTTTATTATTTTATTTATTTTTTGATATATTATTTTATTTATTTATTTTTTGATTTATTATTTTATTGATTTATTTATTTTAATTAATTACTTTATTTATTAAATTAAATAATTAATGTCAAAATAAAATAAAATAATTTATTTTTAATTTTTCATGTATTTATTTATTAATTTATTAAAATATTTAGTGATTAAATCATTATTTTTATTTCATTTTACTATTTTATTTATTTATTTTTTGATTTATTTATTTATTTATAATTTATAACTTTGACTTTAATTTTTGACTTTTGACTTGATGATTTAATTTAGGTTTAAACTTGTTTATTATAGTTTTTAGTCTTGAATTTATATTATTTATTTTATTTTTAGTTTTGACGTGTGTCTTTTTATAATTTTCTTGGTTATTTAGTAAATTTTAAAGATGGGGTAATTATAGTTTTGGTTCATTTTATATTTTTATTTTTATGTTTATTTTTATTTCTGACCATTTTTAACACTTGTAATTTTAAGGTTGGGTTAATTATAATTCTGGTTTATTTTATATTTTTTACTCTTATTTTTGACCGTTTTTTAACACTTTTAATTTCTCTTGGGTTTTAACCGTTGCTTCTCTCTTCCTGGTATAAATGTGTAAGTCAGATCAGTCAATCTTCATTATCCTGATGATGAACTACAGTTGGTAGTTCGAAATGAGTCGGTTCCAAAATTTCTTATGTGATTTCCCGGAAGGTTTATAATTTATATGTTATGGATCACAGAAGCTTGCACTCTCAACCTTTAGGAGGTATTTCAATTACCATGTGAGAACAAGGTTTATTGATCTGTAATGGTTCAGAAGGAGGAGGAATTGACGTGGAAGGTTGACTGGATGAACCATCATCGTTTCCATTTACAGGACCCTTAGATCCATAATTTTGAGATATCATAGAAATCATAAATTTAGAAGACATCATCATGATATTTACTGATGATTTGGAAGAGGATGCATTATGAGAGACCATTTTACTGTCCTGAGTAGGAAATGGTTCCTTAGGAATAGCAGGTGACAAATTTAGTTACCTTGGCGTGATGGGGCCATTCCATTGTGTAATGATCTTCATCACAAATTAAACAAAGATAACGAGGTTGCCTCTTCTCTTCAGATGGTTTAGTTTTATTAGTTTTTTCTTTTGAAGAATTGTTGTGTTTGGATTTACCCTTCCCCTTCTTTTTACCTCCGGTTGATTTTGTTTTACTGGTAGATTAATCTACAACATTAATTTATGAAGTAATTTTAGGAGAATAGTTTCCTTTGGGTGAATCTGGTATGGTTATAATTGGAGTGTTAGATTTGGATTGTTTCTTCTTACTCTTGGATGTATTAACCATACCGATTACACCATATACAGCATGCGAGCTGAAATTAGTTGTTGTTACTTGACCAGGGTGAGGTAAATCTAGAATCTTTTCACACAAAGTGCTAGACTATGTGTAAACGAGGTCTAGATATTGGGCCTAAGCGATAACTTGTTATTCTGTTACAACACCTCCCTTAGCTACATCTTTGATAATCTTTGGAAGTAAAGACTTGATAAACCATTTAGCAAGAATTTGATCTGGAATGAAAACTTTAACCAAGCAACATCTAAGTCTCCATTCGTGAATATGAGCAGAAATATAGGTAGACTTTGTTTAAGTGAGGTCAAAATTTCTGTACCAGTATCATAATGGACTGGTAACTGAAAATGATTTAATAAAGTAGTTGCTAAGGTGTTGAAAGATGCTCGTGGTAAATCAATGTACCACTTCACAGCTAAACCAATCAAGCTTCATTGAAAAAGTCGTAATAGAATGTAATCATCGATTAATGAGTTGGATGCACACCAAAGGTGATACATCATAACATAGTTTGAAGGGTCATCTCCTGATATTCCTTCAAACTTCGAAATGTCACTAGGAAACTTTGTAGGAATTTCTGGCCAAAAAGGAAGATAATAGATAGGATCATTTTTTAGCCAAGACAAGTCTGGTAAATCCAAAGTTTCTATGAAAGGTAACCACCGGTTAGGGTCTTACTGTGAAAATTCATAACCCTAAGGGACAAGTCTGGTACCTGGAGGAGGGTATCAGGATATCCTGGAATGGCCTTAGCAGTTGGGATTTGCATACCTCCAGGGTAACCAGGATTAGCCCATACCAAACTAAGGCTGAGTCAGTATTTGAAATGTATGACAAGCGTATGGCTAATTCTGAAAAGGAATATTTGGTCCCATTTTTCCTAATTGATATTGCCCCTGAAATGGTTTTCCTTGGAAAGGCTAGCCTTGAAAGAACTATCCTTAATAAGGTTGACCTGAAATAAAAAGGCCTTGAAAAGGCTAACTCTGAAAAGGTTGGCCCTGACAAGGCTGACTTGTTTGTGAATTTGCTACACCAGCCTATCCCAAATGTGTTTGAGGTGTATACTAGACCATAGGCCTGACTTGATAAACTTTAGTCTGAGGGATAAATTGTGTAATAGTTTACATTGGCATTTGAGGGGTACTAGGAACAGAAACTTGAGGTACTCCCGGGATGGGTGTTCGAGGAGTAATGGGTTGTTGAAAATATGTTTTCACAATAGCTTGGGTAGGATTATGAGGACTACTCAGACCAGCTTACTGACTACTCAGAGTAGCTTCCCTTGGAGTAATTTGAGGAATTCCTATAACAGATTATTGGACTTGAGTAAAAAAAAATTGTCCAGTTGGTTGAGCAGGTTGATTAATGGGAATTTGTGGGGTAGGTTTCAAATATTGTTGAGCAAAAAAAGGATTCCATATAGTATTCATTCTTGGATAAGGAGTGCCTACTAAGGGTTGTGACACAAAAGGTTGGCCAAAACCAGTATGAGGAAACAAACCGTAGCTTGGATAGTTACTAGGTAAACGCTGCCCTACAACCATAGGATATGTTCCAATGAAAGGTTGTCCTCCTAGAAGAGGTTTTTTCCCCCTAGGTGGAATGTAACCATCTGATGGTTTAAATTGAGGTTTACTCCCGGAAATAATATGAATGAATTGGTCCGCAGTAAAATTTAGGGTCATAGACTCTGATAAACTAGTTGACATAGTAGAATCTTGAGAAGAAGGAGACACTCCTAAAATATTTCTAGTAAGTGACTAGTACCCAACATGAACTGAAGTACCACCATATAATAAGTCTTCTACAGATGATGAAAACATGGATGAATCGGTAGACACATTTCCAGAAGCCATATTAGACATATTATTTTTGGGTAAAGAGTAAAAAGGAATTCAACATCGTTGATGACCGTAACTAGATGAATGTACAAACTCAAATGGTGTAAGATACCATGGATCCGGTTGAAAAGGATAAAGAGGTAGTTCTAATGGAAATGTTTGTTCACCGGCAAAAATTTCACTAGTGGGAGTTTCTTCTTCGTCGTCCTTAGTAATTTCTCCAATACTAATGAGGCCAGGAGGAATATTCTTAGTAATGATAAGTTTTACCTTAGGTGAACATGGAGCAGGAGTATGGGCTATAACCTTAGAAGGAGACTCAGGCTCCAAAATATCAAACTCGGGTTCATATATTTTTGGTTCAGTTAATTGTGTATCTGAGACTTCACCAGTGATAGACTCTACTTAATGGTTTCAATAATTTCTAGTTGACTTTTTTCTAAGTTTGTTTCAAATGTCTGAGGTGTATTTACTTCAAAATCAAGATGTACCACAAAGGATGATTCTGGTTGTTCTGAAGGCTCGGAACCTGTTTATTTTTCCTTTTCATTTTTGATTTTATCTAATTTACTTGGTGTGTACTTAGGGGGTTTCCACTGAGTTATATGTGAGTGTCTTGGTATTTCAGCAATGATTAATTTTATTAAAAAGTAAAAAAAATTCAATAAATCACACCTAAAGACTCTAAAAAATTAAAAAAAACAAATGAACATGCGCTACGAAATCTAGGAGTCAAACCATACACAAACAATTTGTTTTCATAGTAAAATCACTAGTTGATGATGAAATCCAACCTCATGGAGATCAATGTGAATAACTAGCCGATGGAATGAGTTACCCTGATAACCTGATTAATGAAACATTCTACTGCAAACAAATCCACTATGCCATCTTAAGTGAAGATTACCCTCCAAAAAGTCCAAGTCAGTCGAGTCAATGTCTGTTCCAGGTACAGTGGGACCTTCCCTCCACCATCACCTTGGGAAAAATCCTAATATTATGGTCACTAAGGTTACCAAGTATCACAATAAAACTTGGGGGGACATTCTAGGGTCCGATATACACGCAAGGAAAGAGTAACTATGCTCAATCCCCTAGAAATCTCCTCAACATGGTAAATCTGATGTTTACTAACAAGTTACCCCAAGCACCTTTTGGCACCATTTGTAATGTGTGAAAATATTCTATTTTTACCAATGAAGCAAGTACGATTACTTCACTTGGCCCAATATGTACTCATGCTTAAGTCTTGTATAATAAGAGCTTCCCAGAGAAAATTTTTAATAACTATATTTTCTCCCTTTCGTAAGATTATATTGTTTGTTTATTTGCTTTGGAAAGTTTACTCACTTCCCTATTCCAAAGCACTAACATGATCTATGTTGGTGTGATGAGCCCTAAAAATATAAAAACTTCTAGATTTATTTTAATTAACGATGTTTTATTTGGCTATTACTTACTCAGAGGGATATGAAAGTGAAATTGATGATATTTGAACTGACTCAAAATACTCTAATGCATTCAACAATGAATATGTAATCATTTCATTTTGATGAAATCATAAATAATGGAAAGTAAGAGGTTCTTTGATTTTCAAATGGCTTTAAAATCCCAAAACATTATTTTCATGAAATGGCCATTCACTTTGAAAATTGTTCAACTACAGAAACTTTAATGAAAATTTTTATTCGCTTAAGTCAAAACACACAAATATTTTTGCAAACAATAATTTACAATTCTTCAAAATTGATGAAAAAATTTAAAACTAAATTTACTTAATGAATTCTTTGATTAATAATGTCTACAGGTGAAATTTCATGATTACCTCAAACTGAATGTAGAAATTATATACACTATGCATGCATATGTCCAAGATTCTCCTGATCACACACTATTTTAACTTCATGCACAATACAAAATCTATTCCACTATTGATCATCACATGTGGAAATTAAATCAATTATTGCAAAACACATGAAGCAATAAAAACACACATAACACAGTTGTTTAACGGGAAAGCCTGAAGCTGAAAACCCTAACGATATATTATGTAACATGGAGATCATGTAAAAATCTCATACAAAGCTTAGTACATCAAGCTCTCAGTACAATCAATCATCACACACTAATCAGGACCAATCTTGCAAATCCATGCACCGATCTTTGCCTCCTGCTAGCCTGCCTCCACTGCGCAATCCAAGCTGATTACAAAGACCAATTCAATGTAATCCCACTCTCATTGACTGTGTTGTTCTCATTGGCATCTCCAATGTATATGTAGATGCAATCCATGCATCACTTGTAGTCACAACGGATATTCCATCTTGCCCTTTCACCTATCTCTCCGCTGGGACTCCACTGGATCTGACATGCACTTTAGTTAATTGATGTATTTTTCAGTTGATTAATGAGTTATTATTTGTTAATTAATTAACTAATTTATTCACTCCACTCTCACTAGTGTATCATTCAGTTAGACTAAATACAATTAGCTCAACTGAGTCTAACTGAGTTAAATTGAATACAACTCCATAACTACTTCTTCCAACTATGTCATAAATCTGCCACTTGAGTTCTAACTGAGTCCTCCATGCTTTAGCTCCAGCAAACCCTTGGGAATTGCGTAATTCCTTATGTCAGCTGTTGTGCCACATCTTTGCACTAAACTGAAGTGCTCCAAGAGAATAAGATAATGTTTAGAGTCCAAATATTATTAAGAGCTAATAATATTCGACATGCATCTATTTTTAGATCAACGCTCTATAAATAGACTTTGCCCAATATTCTAAAAATAGAATTTCATCTATTTTTCACATTTGACCAACCATCTACAAATAGCCTCCTACTACATATAGAATATGATCACCATGTCTAAAAATAGACATACACCTAAAAATAGCCTGTGTGGGCCCCACCTAGTTTAGGTGATTATTTTCCAACTAGGATCAAGGATGATGTTTCGGGATGCCTCCTTCACTATTTCTTGTTGCAATCTTCAACACTCCCTCTCAACAAGAAAGGACTATATTTGCATGCAACATACAACTCCATGCATTCGCCCTGTAACTCTTGCTGCAACACTTCCGAAACTGAAAGGCTCCAAACAACTCAATTAGTATAATTCATCTGTCATCAAAGTCTTCTACTTCTGCTTAATTACTACACATGTCTTCAGGAACCACTATGTTGTTGAAATATGCACCCATGCACTCTGCACTTGCTGTCAACTCTGAACCACGCTCCAATATCTGACATTGTCACTTTGATCTGCATCATCAATCCAAATGATCATTCCTCTGCTGCTCTATGGGCACCTCATAGCCAGGTTTAATTCATGAGATCCACACCATCTCAATGAATCCTAACCAGAAATATCCTCTTGGGATTAATCATGCATGTCGCTCCACCTCTCACCTGGTGGTATAGTTGCATGCACTCCCTCTGCCCATCTGGCACGAAATTTCTCTGCATGAGTGGTTTCTCCCACTCCATGATCCTCATCATGTGGCTGCTCCACATCTCGAGGTTCACTCTTACCTGCATTCAAATCATGCTCCCTCTCAAGCTTCAATTTCATGTCTTTCTTTCACTTCCCAACAGTAGGAAGCTCCGTAGAAATCCCATCTACAACAAATCTATAAAGATTCTTCTGCATCTCCAGTTATGGCTACTCCACAACCTTCTGAGACTGCTTCTCACGCTGCATGTTGAGAGGTTCCCTCTCAACCACCAAGTCACTAACCTATGATTTTCTCCTCAAATATTTGCATGCATATTGTACCTTAGTGCATGTAGATCCTTGGCTCGCGCACATTGCAATTGTCCCGCCGTCACAAAATTTTCTAACAAAAAGAGCTGATTTTAAATCGGTGATATCTCCCTCATCTGAGCTCATATTTGACCGATTTTTTTTTCCAATTTGGGTATTTTTTCGCAAGGAATCCAAATATGCTATTTTTTCTGAAAATATTTCACCCAAATTTTCAGATATTCTTTGCAAACTCGCGCACCCAAAAATTTCTGCTCTCATTCCATGTAGAAAATCTATAACACAGCTCTGATACCATGTAGAAATTATATACAGTACACATGCATATGTCCAAGATTCTCTTGATCACACACTATTTTAACTTCATGCACAATATAGAATCTATTCCACTATTGATCATCACATGCGGAAATTAAATCAATTATTGCAAAACACATGAAGCAATAAAAACACATAACACAGTTGTTTAACGAGAAAGCCTAAAGTTGAAAACCCCAACTATATATTATGTAACATGGAGATCATGTAACAATCTCATACAAAGCTTAGTACATCAAGCTCTCAGTACAATCAATCTTCACACACTAATCAGGACCAATCTTGCAAATCCATGCACCGATCTTTGCCCCCTGCTAGCCTTCCTCCACTGCGCAATCCAAGCTGATTACAAATACCAATTCAATGTAATCCCACTCTCATTGACTGCGTTTTTCTCATTGGCATCTCCAATGTATATGTAGATGCAATCCATGCATCACTAGTAGTCACAACGGATATTCCATCTTGCCCTTTCACCTATCTCTCCGTTGGGTCTCCACTGGATCTGACATGCACTGTAGTTAACTGCTGTATTATTCAGTTGATTAATAAGTTATTATTTGTGAATTAATTAACTAATTAATTCACTCCACTCTCACTAGTGTATCATTCAGTTAGACTAGATACAACTAGCTCAACTGAGTCTAACTGAGTTAAACTGAATACAACTCCATAACTACTTCTTCCAACTATGTCATAACTCTGCCACTAGAGTTCTAACTGAGTCCTCCATGATTTAGCTCCAGTAAACCCTTGGGAATTGTGTAATTCCTTCTGTCAGCTGTTGTGCCACATCTGTTCACTGAACTGAAGTGCTCTAAGAGAATAAGATAATGTTTAGAGTCCAAATATTATTAAGAGATAATAATATTCAGCATGCATCTATTTTTAGATCAGCACTCTATAAATAGACTTCGCCCAATATTCTAAAAATAGAATTTCATCTATTTTTCACATTTGACCAACTATCTACAAATAGCCTCCTGCTACATATAGAATATGCTCACCATGTCTAAAAATAGACATACACCTAAAAATAGCTTGTGTGGGCCCCACCTAGTTTAGGTGATTATTTTCCAACTAGGATCAAGGATGATGTTTTAGGATGCCTCCTTCACTGTTTCTTGTTGCAATATTCAACACTAAAAAAGGAATAAATCACTTTTCCATTCAGCAAACAGAAGCACTTTTCGCTGAAACACTACTTTTTTTAGACAACCCTAACTTCACGAATCTAGAAGCTTTCCTTCACAAATATGAAAATTATTTCGCTTAAACGAGCAATATTAACAACTAATATGGTATATTCAAAAGAAAAAGACAAAAAAACAGTGATTTCAAGAAGCAGTCTATCTTTTTCGATGAAGCAAACACAAACCAAACCAAACCCTACCCGAAAATCTGAAGCGATGGATTCTCAAAAATTTCACTATGGAAATCAAAACAAACTCACAAACAAGTTCTAAAGGTTGAAACAAGTAAAAATGACCATTTAGAAATTAAACATCAGACTTTGATCAGAGGTAAATTCATTTTTTCAAAAATTTCTTGAGGGTGCACAAGTAATCAGTGTAATCAAGTGTGCATGTGCACTATGTTATTGTGCAAACTGCTCACTTCTACGCTCTGTTGCTAAAACAAAACTACGCATGTTTGAGAAATTTCAAAAAAAATAAAAAACTAGGAATTCAACCCAAAGGATCTAAAAGGTCAAAAATTCAACAACATTCAGATTCAGTCAAACCAGTAAAATGGGAAAGAAGAAACAAAGAAAAACTATAGCTCTAAGACGTTCCCAAGTATAGTCGCCAATTTTTTATACAAATAAATTCCTCTTATGGACAAGAGTGATCTCCCTAGAATCCTAAAGGAGAACTAGAAATAAATATACATAATAATATCTCTTTCCCTAAGCTAATTGTATTCACATTATTAAAACTAAAGGAAGAGCATGATGCTCTAACCTCTTTAACGAAATGCTTGATGAACATCCTGTAGTTTGTCCTGATCTAGCTCCTCAATGCTTAGAATAAACCTGCAAACACAAACATACAAGGGATCAAAGGAATATGCAGTATAATAATATAAAACCAACTTAATCTAATGATCAGGGAGATTATAAATTGAAATTATCTTAATGATTACATGATCACAAACCATTCATAATTCCAATAAGACAATTCAATGAGAAAAAGTATCCAAATGTATTATTTAGGGATAAAAGAGAATCCTTACAACCAAGCCTTGATGTCGTGAAGGTTCGTCCCAAATGCCTTTAATATTCCTCCTTGGATGATAAGCTTCCCAATCCAAAATTACTAGCCTAATACTACCATAAGTGAACTCCCCTAACCCTGAAGTCTCAAATCAATTTATAAGACAAATGGAGGAGGTTTCAGATCCACAAAATATGGATGAGATCCATAAATAGTGGGATTAGGGTTCCATGATCCAAGGGAATTAGCTCCATGTTTAGAGGGGTTTAGCTCGAATAGATATGACTCAGAGGCTTCTAGTTTGGATATATGCACGCAACTATGCTTCTAGAACTTGCTTTTTATTTTTACTTTACTTTGATTCAGTTGCGCAGATTTTAGTGAAAACAGAGCACAAAACTACGCAGGAATTTATGGCAGTAATAGCGCATGCCGAAAATTGACTATAAAAGTGTGCAAGTCATATTTAAGAGATAAAAGAGAAATTTTACCCAAAATTCATGATTTGGGCAAGGAATATGAATCTATGACTTACAAAGGAGTATACTGGAACATAAGTATGGATGGCGATAGATCCATTTTAAATGTCAAGTGTCATAGTGAAAAAACAATGTTTAACACAAATGGCGATGATGTACAAGGCATATTCTTTGTCATAACAACGTTAAATACCTTCAATAAGAGTGGTGTGTCTCTCCACAAGATGTTCTCCCTACAGGAACTCTCACTCAAATGGGTTTTCCTTCAACATGACAACTTAGCTAACAATATCTCACATAATATGGTGACAAGTATCCCTCAACATAGTCTTACACATAGATCTCAACAACAATACATAGCATGACAAGCTAATGATGTCTCACATAATGTGGCAAAATTATCCCTCAACATAGTGTTACACAGGGATCTCAACAATAATACATCATCGCACCAATAAAAAAGGAAGCACAATATAGTTGCATCATATACCTCCACTTCTAAAGATGGTTGAAAAATGGAGAGCCCAACTTCCAAAATTGATGTCGCCACTGAATTACTGGTGCAAAAACAGCTATCTATTTGTCAAATTCTGACAAATTCCCCTTTTGCACCCGAGGGAATATTTTTGATACCCCTCAATATTCCCTGGGCAAGGCTCTAGCCTTGGCCTAGATCATGGTTCTGCCCCTACTTAGAGCTCTTCTCAGCTAGTATGTGCTATACCCATGAAAATGATTGAGGAGAGTTTAAATAAATAATGGTGGGTGGAACCACCAAGAAATGAGCCACAATTCGTTAGTGACGGAGCTGACTAGTTCAAATATATAGATATATATATATATATATATATATATATATATATATATATATATATAGTTCCTTGTGGTTTTTCTTGTAGAAGGTTCCAATGGGGTTGGGCGGGTCCCTCGGGGGTGGCTCACCCCCCAACCATTTTGTTATATACATGATATAATATGGTTATGTGGGGGTGGTGGGGGTGAGAGCCCGTCACCCCTTTAAAAAAAATTTAAATTTTTAGTTAAATAAAGAACCTTTTTTTACTTTGTCGATTTTAAGGGATATTGGACAAATTATCCATCCAACCAATTCACCTACTCTTGGAAGCCAGGTTTCAAGCCTCAGAATCGATCAATTTGTAGGACAATTAATCCTAACCCACTTTCCCACTTTAACAAAAAAATTTACCAGATCTAACTCCTCCTTTACAGCTCAATTTTGTCATCACTCCCGAAACTCAGATCAGTACAAACAGGGTCTATCATACCCTAAATCAGTTGCTACTTGCTTTAAACAAGTCATCCCATTGTTGGTTTTTATCCATGAAAGTGTCACTGCTTGAAGTCTAGATGAAATGCTCCATCGAGCCACCAACTCGCACCTAGACTGCAGTAAGTGCTTTGCAGAGAACTTACTCCCATGCAAAGAAGTGTTACAAAGAACCTAGGCCCACTTAACAGTGCATTGGTCGACTTTGAGAGAATTGTTCAAATGATTCCGGGAATCTTCCCACTTTCTAGTGGCTTCTAGAAGTGGTTCCAGCAATCATGTTATCTAATAACTTTGAATATGAACACCATGGAGCTATTAAATCACTTATCCTCTTATCCCATTGAACAAGGAAACTCCCTCATCCATTTATGGAAAATCCATTCAATGACCATTTAATGAAAAACTACCCTCATTTGCTATAAATTGAGCACTGATCATAGTGCAAAAGGAGATTGAATTTTGTAGTGTTATGCTAGTGAGATTATAGCTCTTTGAGGTATTGTTTTCAAGTAATTTTATGTTTCTGGAGTAATGCTACTGATGTTATGACGATGGACTAAAGTTGGAGCAAGTTGACATCGAATCGATCCAACTGGTTGTAACTTCTCCTTCTATCTTATAATAAAGAGATTTGTTCTTTTCCCAATACATGTGTTCATGATTTTATATATGTATTTTCAAATGAAAGTGATTCAGTTTGATTAAGATGAATAGATCATATGCATTTATGTCATTTTCTATCTTCTATTAGTAATTGAAGATACGAATCAAACGAGTTCAGTTCGATTGGGAGCGACGAGAGTGACAAAAGGGAGACGAAGAATAGTGAAGGATTACAAGTAGGTGTTCTTCTCTTTTCTATTTATCTTAAGGAAAAAGTCAAGTGTCTTTCATATGTTGTTATAGTTGCGTCCACCACACTTAGGGAAACTTATCTATCCATAGGTTTGATTTCCGTAAAACAAATTACTGACCATAGTGGGGAAAATGGGAAAGGGATAAATCATTTTATGGTAACAATTAACTCTTTAACATGACACTCATTCACTTCATCTCCGTGGTTATCGGGTTGGGTTATCTGCTTGATGGTCTATCATGTCTATAGTCTATCATACCATCCATCACTTTGATTTTGGGTCAACGTTGCCAACTCATTCGGTGTCACCGATATGTTCAAGAGAAGTCACTCATTAATTCCTCATCCTTTGCAATACTCATAAACTTTCATTTCATGACCGCCATCCCTGAACATTGCTTCATCAGTTACATTTCTGTCTCTAAAATAATTACTCTTGTTTCTTGTCATTGATGGGGGATACATCGAGGCCCTCCTGCGATGAGTTTCTTCTTGTCGACATCAGCTCATCATCCAGGAAGTTGACTTAGAAACACCCTTCTAGTACCTTGGAGCTTGCATACATAAATGGAATTTTTATCGCTTTTGGCGATAAGTTGACATCATTGGCCTTAGACCGGAAGAATTTTTATGGCTTTTGAAATCAAATCATCTATTCACACCATGCAGACTTTACTACAGTACCTTGACAACCATTATCATTATCATTGGTTTCTCTCACGTATGTTAACGACTTACATCATTGGCTGGTAATAAAACGGTGTCTTCCCACGTTCCACTTCAAATCACATATTCGCATGGCTAGACTCATACTTGAGTGATCAAGTGAATGAGATAGAAGACCCCGGATCTAGTTTCATCTATCTTGGTTGCGATTTTAGGAGTAGTACCGCATCATCTGTACGATGGCTTTACAAAGATGTTCATCCTATCATGGGTCTATATCTGTAGACGACTTTTAGATTTATATACATGTTATGATAGTTTATTTGTTGAGTATGGGTATGCCTCCCTCAGCAATTCATGTCCAAAATGTAAAATATATCATGATGTAATGTATTGTAATTGATGCAAGTCATCATCGACTTCAAATCCTACTCATCACATCATAAAGCATATCACTCAACATTATCATTTTTAACTTCATGATTTAGGGGGTAGTTGTTACAGGTCAATTTGAGAATTACTCCCGAAACTCAAATCAATACAAACAGGATCTATCATACCCTAAATCAATTGCTACTTGCCTTAAATAAGTCATCCCAATGCTGGTTTTTATCCATGAAAGTTTCACTTCTTGAAGTCCAGCTGAAATGCTCCATTGAGTCACCAATGCACCCCTAGACTGCATTAAGTGCTTTTCAAAGCACTTACTCCCATGCAAAGCAGCATTTCAAAGAACCTAGACCTACTTAATAATGCATTGGTCAACTTTGAGTGAATTTTTCAAATGATTCCAGGAATCTTCCCACTTTCTACTAGCTTCTAGAAGGAGTTCCAGATATCATTCTATCTGATAACTTCGAATATGAACACCATGGAGCCATTAAATCACTTATCCTCTGATCCCATTGAACAAGGAAACTCCATCATCCATTTATGGAAAAGCCATTCAATGACCAATTAATGCAAAACTACCCTCATTTCCTATAAATTGAGCATTGATCATAGTGAAAAAGGAGCTTGAATTTCGTAGTGTTATGCTGGTGAGATTATAGCTCTTTGAGGTATTTTTTACAAGTAATGTTATATTTCTCAAGTAATGTTGCTGATGTGATGAGGATGGACTGAAGTTGGAGCAAGTTGACATCGAATTGATTCAAATGGTTGTAGCTTCTCCTTTTATCTTATAATAAAGAGATTTGTTCTTTTCCCAATACATGTGTTCGTGCTTTTGTATATGTATTTTCAAATGCAATCGATTCAGTTTGATTAAGATGAATAGATTGATTTCTGTATGCTGTTAGTAATTGAAGGTACCAATAAAACGAATTCAGTTCGATTGGGAGCGACAGGAGTGATAAAAGGGAGACGAAGAATAGCAAAGGATCACAAGTAGGTGTTCTTCTCTTATCTGTTTATCTTAAGGAAAAGGCCGAGTGTCTTTCATCTGTTGTTCTAGGTGATTCCACCACACTTAGGGAAACTTATCTATCTGTAGGCTTGATTTCCATAAAAAAAACTCCAGATGAACTTAGATTGGAGTGTTTTTTTCATCATTGGAATCAAGGTGACGATTACTTCTATCTGGTCTTGGTTCGAGAGAAATCTCACCACTTTGAATTTTGACCTATTATGAGTCCTCTTGGACTTTTGAGTGTCTCTAGAGCCACTTGGATCAGCACCAATATAACTTTCCCTAGTACAATATTGTTTGTGCTCTTAATTCATCTTTGGTGGGAGTCATTGTGGATCACCTTGGCCATGGAGACTCATTCGATATGTAGTGGGATGAAGTTAATTTTGTCATCTTGTTGTACCCATTAGCTATCTATTTTCTATATTTTTATGGATCCTGGTCAATCTTTGGAATTTTTTCTTCAGTCAGGCTCATGGTAGCATCTTAGCTTTGATTATTTAAAGAACCAAACATCCTTCCTAAACTATCATGTGTTGTTGATTCATGTTGGTTATGGCACGTGAATAAAACTTGTTTGTGCATTGGCTCATTGGGTGTAGCGTATCTCTTATGAAATGGTAGAACCTCTATCTATTTTGAAGAATTTGAATACCAGTATGTTTCTTTAAATGTTATTGGATTTGGTCAAACAATTCTTGGTAACAATGCAATAGCTAGAACATATGGTAAAAATACAAAGAAAATCATTCCAAATATTCTTGGAAGCTAATTTAGCCCAACAATGTAGTAGTTTGGAGCAATTTCTAAATGGTTTGCATGAGTGTGTTAATTATCTTAGTGCTTGGGTCTTGATTTGGAGGACTTTAATCCTAGCTATGTTCAACTTGACTTGGGTATATCTAGTGTCACTTCGACAAGGAAAAGGACTCACTGCTCATGGGGGTTTAGTACTTCTGGCCATGACCATTGCTTAACGATGGACCCAATGTTTTGATATGTTTTTTTTGTAGGATTTTTATACAATCTTGAAGATTTATGTTACTTTATAAATATCTATTTTTTCCAAATTATGAGGAGAAATGTATTCATTGTAGGAAGGAAATTTAGCCCTAGATCTAGGAATCATACTTTGTGGATTGAGGAACACTTCTTTTGTCGAAAATTAGAAAAATTTTATAAGGGTCATATCCCATAACGTAGCCTTTATTATTATAAAACCCTTACCCATTATTTTAAATAATAATAATATGTTATTCCCCTATTGGGGGTGACAGACACGATTATAATGGATCTAGCAAAGAGATTAAATGCCCACCCCAAATGTTAATTGAATGATGAGATGTGGTAAGTGTGAAGGTTTTGGGAACTCACACCAAAAAATTGTCAAGTCTCTTATGATTATATGGTTATGGATTATGATGGCTATGAGATTTTTTTGGATTTTTGAGATGAGAGTAAGGTCTGGTGGAGGCATTGACTATATGCATATTGGAGGGGGCAACTATAGAGTACCATGCAAGCTTATTTTTAGGTGGGGTTGCTCCGATGTGGATTATTGTGCATGTGATTATGGTGTAAGGTTAAATTTAGGTGCCATGTCAATCACTTGGGACCCAATACTTCTTCCTAGCTCCCTATGGACATATGCATAAAGGGAGGTAGGAACTAGTGAATCCCATGGAAAGAAGTTGTCTGGAGAATTAGAGTCTAGCATTCTACCTGATGGCGTAGTAAGGAGGTTTAAGTGTTGGTAGGTAAATTCTGTTTGTTCACATTCTATAATACAAAAATTATGGCTTTTTGGCTTTATATAAGTTAAGTGGTCTCTAGGGTGGTCAACTATTCAACTTATCACTCCTATGGGGAGGTCCTCGAAGCTATATCTTTGTAATGTGGTGAATTGTTGTGGGAGGTCTTGTCTCTTTCATATTTTTTTCAATTGTGTTGGTGGGTGGTCTTTCTCCTTCTTCTTCAGTTATTATTGGGGTGGTAGGTGTCTCTTCCCCAAAGTTGGTGTGTCAAAGGTCTTTGTGGGAATTTTTTATAAGTTAATTATAGTTTGAATAAGCACAAGGGATGGTATTGTTACACTTCAAGTGCAGTGGGAACTTTGGAATGTTTGTTTGTTTTTATATACCATTATTCAACCCCTATCCCTTTTTCTTGTTGTAGCAAGCTATGTTGAGAAAAAAAGTGGGCTACCCTTAGTCTCATATTCTAGTTTAGTTTTTGTTTTGGTTTTTTGTGGTGTTCTGATATTTGGATTCAGGTCATATTTTCCTTTCCTTAGGCTACTGAAAATTTGGATTAGTTTGGTTGGCCTTCCTTGACTCGACAAGGTTCTCTCATGGTTTATTAGTAGTTTGGTCTAGAGTGGGGAGCCTTGTGGTTTGGTTGTGAATTCCATTTGTCTTAGGACTATTTTTCTTTTGTTGCATTATCGTGGTCACCTGCACCATGGGTGAGGGAGACAAAGCCTCAACGATCGTCCGCCAACTGACCAGTGAGCCTATTATCACTAAATTGATATTGATGGGCTGCTTCAACTGTGAACCTAGAGTAACTATTTCAAACCTACTTTTAGCTGAAAATTAGCCTTTCCAGCCAAAGGTTTTTTAATTATCATAAAACAAGTTTCCAAGTTGGGGAAGCAGGGATTCTAACCTCGACCTCTAGTGAACTAGTCGGCTCTATCACCAACGAGTCATAGCTCATTTCTTGGTGGTTCTTCCCACCATTATTTATTTAAACTCTCCTCAATAATTTTCACGGGTAGAGCACATACCAGCAGAGTAGATCTCTGAGCAGGGGCAGAACCATGATCTAGGCTGAGGCTAGAGCCTTGCATAGGGAATATTGAGGGGTATCAAAATATTGCCTCGGGTGCAGAAGGGAAATTTTCAGAATTTGACAAATGGATAGTTGTTTTTGTTCTTCTGTTGCATTATCAAGGTCACCTACACCATGGGAGAGGGAAACGAGGCCTCGACGATCGTCCACCGACTGACCAGTCATCCTGTTATCACTAAATTGATACTAATGGGTTGCTTCAACAGTCAACCTAGAGTAACAATTTCAAACCCACTTTTAGCTGAAAATTAGCCTTTCCAACCTGAGAGTGCTCTCTCAAGAATATAGATGATATTATCTAAATGAAGCTCAACATATCACTAACTCGGAAATTGGGTTTTAAGTGTGTTTTTATGCAGGTGAAATATGTGTACAAGTTAATACCACTGGGCATATGGAGTCAGTGTAAAGAACTCAATGACATGTGAAACTCCTTTGATGGAAGTTGAGGCATATAGATATTTTGATGAAAAGATAAAATTCACAGTAGACTAAGTGTTTGAAGGAAGTTAGAGAATGTAAGCCATGAATTCTAAGTAATCAAACACTAATATACTAAAGATAAAATTGCAGAACATAAAATACAAATACCCATGAGAATATAAATGAATAGCGGGTAAAGAGAAGCAAGTTGCTATTGTATATTACTGATAAAACGTTTTACAATATTAGTATATAGTAAACATTAATCAACCCTTCCTGACTCTAAAACTGTCTCATTTATAGAGTGACGACTCATACAAATGATTTTCCACCTTGCTAACTTCGAATTCCCACCTCAGAGACCTATTTCAAATAGGATTACATCACTAAGAGACTTCCTAGTGATATTTCTGTTTTGCAGAGTTTGAATATAAAAATGACTCTTATTTCATTAAATAAATCAACAAATCCATTTAAAACCCCTTATCAACTTCAACCAAATAATTTTCTGAGTGTATTGGTGTGCTGATGTGTCATTATGCCACGTGGATGCTGAGATGGACCACCTCCAAGTCGAATTTTACAATTTTTTTCATAAATCTGGTTAGTGAAAATTCTGAAAAAATTGGCCTCAAATATGAGTGCTTAATTTCCAAACCCTGATGGATTTGTAGAAACTGAAAGAGGTTTTTCTATATGGGCTTGTGTGGAAGTTAAACCTCTTTCATATTTCCAAAATTATTTTTAATTTGTTCAGAAATAAATCTTTAAGTTGACTTCTAAAATAGTCATGTACCTGAAATTTCAAGAGAGTTCGTAGAGAAGAGTTAGTAGTGTTTTCCATTTGGCAATTTCTCCAACCATTTTGACTTCTATAACTATTGTAGGGTATTCCTTGGGTATAATAAGCTAAAAAAATGCCTCTAGCACCCTCTCCCATGTATTTTTTGAAGGATTTGAGCTTAAGGAAACCTACAGTGAGTTTGTAGCGAAAACTCACCCACAAACCTGGAGCACGCTACGAACTCACCTTGTTTGGCATATTTTTTTGTTATTGTTGGGGCCCTTGTTTTGAAAATCAACATATTTTGAGTTGCAACAAGTACGTGGTGGAACACAACCTCAGTAGGCAGAAAGGTGTCAAGGTTGCGAAGGAGTAGAAGACAGGTGTCGCGGTTGTTGCGGGAGTGAGCATAGACGGCGGAGGGGCGCAGAAGGAAACAAGCAGTGAACTCCTGATGAACAGGAAGAAACGAAAGGTATCAAGCAGGAAAGAAGGAGGAACTGTCAGTCGTGTGGGCAGTAGAAAAAATAGGCAGCCAGCCAATGGATAGAGAGGTTGGCACAGACGAGAATAGGCAACAGATAGCTTCAAGAGAGCTCTGGCTAGGTTGCATTGTTCTCCTCTCTTCTGGGTTACTATGGTTTCTCTCTGTCCCTAGGGACTTGTATTTTTCTCTGTTCTATGCTCATATGTAGTGGAGCCTTGTAATAGTTCGCCTCTGATGGCTGATGATTAATATATGTAGGAGTGTTGTTCGGGATACATGATTATGAGTGTGCATGAGTGATGTTATAAGCTTCATTTAAAATTTTATTTATTGTTGGTTTAATTGTTTTCCTGAAGGGTACATGTTATGGAATGTTATGTTATGAATGTATAAGACTTTGGTTTGGCTTTGATTCACCTGTATGGATGTTGTGGGGATGATACCGGTCTACTCCCTATCACAGTAAGGTTGCAGCACGCCTTGTGTGAGACTCTCTGCCCTTCGGAGCATAGTGTAAATGCCAGCGTGAATCTAGACTACGTCGAAAAACCTTGTTGGCCCTCAAACCTGAACCCAGGTCTTCTCTACGAGACCTTTTCTCTCGCCAAAAAATGGTTCCGTTGCCAGGACCCAAAAAAAAATTGGGAGCTAGATCATGGTATATCGAATCTTCGAAAGAGAAATACGAAGCTGGTGGGATAACCACCTAGATCAGTTCATAGCTCAGTAGGCTGAGCTGAGACAACAGAAGGAGAAAATGATTAAAGACTTGGTTCTATTCTCTGACTCTGCTAGTGATACCTATGAGATATTCTAGGGAAAGTTCCCAGAAGAACTCTACAATTGGTTGCGGAGGCTTCAGACCAAGACCATCAAGGAAAAGTCATGTTATACTAATCGCAAGTGGGTGCACGAGGATCTGGTGGCCCTTCATCGATTAAACACTGACTTAACCCAAGCTGTAGATTTTTGGGTGGAATCTACTTTGCAAGGATATATAGTGGAGTTTGCAGCCAAGTGCTACCAGTCCTTCTTGAGGGAAAAGGTAATTTTAGATCTGGGTTCAGGGGGAAAATACTGAAGGAGATTCCTTTGTGGATCATGGCATTAATGGTAGATGAAGGACTGATGGGATTCCAAAAAGTAGGGATGGAAGCGTAAAACCCCCAGTACCGAGGGGAGGGACTGAGGGAGAGATGTTACCAGAACCGTGAGAAGGGGGAGTAGGAGTATGGATGTCAAGACTGCCAACAGGCTCAGGGAGCAGTGAGCACATCGGAGGGCGTAGATTGCAGAAAGGTGGCGAGATAGAGTGATGAAGGAGTTGAAGAGACAGGAAAGTAGTCGGAAGGGAAAAGAGGAGGCGCCAAAGATAAAAGGAATGGAAGGTCAGGTGGGTCCCCAGGATATAGGAGGGGTCATGAAAGAAGTGTGGCAGGTGTATAGGAGTCCAACCCAGGCAGAGCAAGGGAAGAAATCTGAAGGAGAAGGTACAGACGCGCGCCCAGAAGAGGTGTCTGATGTGGGGATGCATGTTGCAATGGAGCAACTATTTCAAGAAAGTTCGACGTCCATATCTCAAGGTATTCCTAGTCCCCACAGTTCTAGTAGCTCTAGTCCCGACCTTCCCTTGGTGCTCTACAAGCCCATAAGTGAATTTTTTGTTAAGTTACATGAATTAAGTGGATTGCACAGCATTCAGTCTCTAATTGGAGCACAAGCTAGTAATAGGATTGCTAGTTGTCCCATCTCACAACCAGGATCCAACGGCTTCATTTTAGTAAGACCCATTCAAGTAAGCACGGCGAGGTCACTCACACGATACCCTGAATTCTCTGGGAAAGGGAATGACGATTTCAAATAGCACTGGTATCTCTACGAGGCCATCTGGAGGACACAACAGACTCCAGATGTTGGGAATTCGATAGAGTTTCAGACCACTCTTAGGGAGAGAGCCCTACGATGGTTTATGAAATGGTCGGAGGCTCACTCGAATCCAATGATGGCTAATGTAAAGAGGGATTTCATTAAGGAATTCAAACTGCCTCAGATAGACCAACAAGGCCTGTCAGAGATGTGGGAGATCAAGCAGAGAGAAGGACAAACTGCTTGGGATTTGATGCGAAGATTCAAGGATGCCATTGGGAAACTCAACTATCTAATTGATCCAAACCATCAGAGGGATTGGTTCGTTAATTCTTTATTATCCTTGACCTGAACTCCACTTACTCAACAAAGGATACACACATTGCAAGATGCCCTGGAGCAGGTAATGAATATAGAAGCCATGGCAGGTTACCCACAAGAGTTCAAGGGGGGCACAACAGTACAGGACCCCTCGATAATGGGTTTGCAGCATCAAATAGCCAGTCTAATAGAAAAACTCAAGGAAATGCAACCCATGTGACCACCGAGACTAAACGTGTGGTGCACACACTGTCTTGTGGAGGGACATGTGGCAACGGAGTGTCCCCGGTTGTGGGGCCAAAATGTGGGGACATCGGCTGCAGGAGCACAGGGGGCCCCACCACTAGGAGGGGTCGCGTAAATAAACACCTAAGGGATATACCCACCACAATAGCAATACATAGGGTTCCCTACACCACAAATTCCAGCCACCAATGAATATTGCGAGGTATGCAAAAGTATGGGTCATCAACCTCGCATTTGTCCAGTCTTACAGAAATATTCCAACGTTCCAAATAATATATATTGTGAATTTTGTGCTTCGATCACCCACAACACAGAGCAATGCTAAGCACTGGACGCCCTGGCAGAGCGGCTGGACCGGCTGTCATATAGAGTAAATGAAGCTCCCCGAGGAAGAGGAGGAGGCATGAGAGGAGGCCAAGCAGGAGGTAGAGGTCTGGTAAGATGCTATAACTACGACCAGGAAGGACATGTGGCTAGAGAATGTCCACTCCCTAGGAGACCCTGGTGTTCATAGTGCCGGGTTGACTCACACGCAACAGAATATTTCCTGGAGCTCATCAAGAGATGGGAGGAAAGGGCTAGACAAAGGGGGGTGAATCTAGTAAATACAGAACCCAGGTTAATGGGAACTCAAACAATGCAAAACGTGGCCATAGTGACACGAGGCTAAAAAAGAAATGGGGAGGATACACACACTATGAACCCCATAAAAGTGGTCAGGCTAGCATCCCCAAAGCCCTTGATCAAACCAGAACAACAGAAACAATTTTTTCAGGAAGCAGCAGAAACATTTGCCCACTTGGGGGGAAATAAAGGAATCAAGTTGCAGAAAATTCAGGAAGACAATGAAACACGGAATACTTCTAAAGCCTTAATCCAGGAGTGGTTCCATCTATTCCTGAAGATTGTTAACAATGTACCAATGCTGGAACGACTGAAGAAAAACCTGGAAGGGGTGCTAAAACAGAACACAGGAGAAAAAGAAGCAGCGAAAGCAGACCAGAAGTATTTTTAGAGAATAAAGAGAAACAAACGAAGGACGGGAAAAGAATTCTAAGTGAACACGCAAGTGGCAGGATTATAGATTAAGGACACCATGCTTGATTAGGGATCCGATGTCAACATCTTACCAAGGAAAACTTGGGAAGTGCTCGGGAAGCCAAGATTGACATACTCTCCAATCCAACTTCGAATGGCGAACCAGTATTGCATTGTTCCCATTGGCCGACTGGAGGAGGTTGAGGTTGACATTGCAGGGGTAAAAACATTTACAGACTTTGAAGTCATTGACATCATAGGGGATAAGGATCCGTACCCAGCACTGTTGGGAATCACTTGTGCTTTTGAAAATTATGTGGTAATTGATCTAAAGAAAGAATTGATGATCTTTGAGGATGGGGAAATCAGAGTCACTCAGCCACTCGACCCCTACCAAGGACTGAGATATATAGAGACTGTGGATAACAGAGAAGATGCTCAGCTCTTGGACCATCTATACCAAATGACCGCCAAAAGAAGGGAAGACTACATCAACCCGATAGCGGAAGGCTCGGTAAGTTGGAGAAGTATCCAATGCTCATAATTAGGATCAAAACTAGCGTGGGACGATTGGCAGCAAGGAGGCTACGAAACAAATACAAGGAGGTGTGCCAACGTTGCAAGATTCAATTGGATTGGGGCTGAAATTCAGGGATACCCCATCTTGTCAAATATGAACGATGTAAGTTTTTTCATAGCCAAGATAGAAAACACAGTGCCAGAAGGCCAGAGAGTACCCTTGATGGACATGGAATTACAATCCACATCTGCAAGATGGTGGAGTAACCATCACAATTCATTGACGTGATGGGACGAGGTGGCGGAAGCAATGAAAGCGAGATTTCAAGAGGAGAAGGAGCCCAGAGGGAAGGACCGGTACCAAGGGAATGCAAGCCCCAGAACTCATCTGAAGGAATGTGAAGCACAATGGAGAACTGATGGGTATCTCAAGGAACTGTGGGTTCACAGGTTTATCCACTCCTTGGACGTAATTCCAAAGGCCTGGTACTTGATAGAAGAAAAGAAAAGAGGGACCCACAATTGGTAGGAAGTTGCGAAGAAATTTATACAGTGCTTCACCTTTGAAGGACAAACAGAGCAGGTTACACAAGCTTTGCAAGCTATCAAGCAAGTATTTTTCTTCCCTGATAGTGGACGGACGGACGAGCAGTCACTTCTATACCAAGGTATCCAACAAAAGGTGGCATGTCAAAAGATTAATAGTGATATGGATGATGACAATCTGGAGGATCTCAGGCACCTGTATTTTGAAGAAACAGAGGGGGAGAGGGACATCAAAGAAGAACCAACTACAAAAGGTATCCACCTCTTGCCTCTCAGAACCAAAAAGGTAAATATTGGTATGGAAGACAGACCCAAGCTGGCGACCATTGGAGACTACTGGGACGAGAAAACAACAAAGGAAATATTTAGTCTACTTAAGGAGTATGAGGACTTGTTTCCTTCATCCGTAGCAGATCTCAAAGGCATAAAATGAGATATGGGGGAAATGAGGATAATACTGAAGCCTGATGCAAGGCCTATGAAACATAGGCCATATTGTCTAAAACCAAGGGTGAAGGAAAAAGTTAAAGCAGAGATCGACAAAATGCTGAAGGCCAAACTAATATTCCCTGTAGAAGAGTCAGAATGGGTAAGTCCCATAGTTATACAAAGCAAAAAGGAGAAATCCGAGATACAAGTCTGCGTGGATTACAGAAGCTTAAACAATGCTTGTATCCATGATCCGTTCCCTACCCCATTTAGTGATGAAGTCCTCAACAACGTTGCAGGAAACGAGGCATACTCGGTCATTGATGGCTTCTCAGGTTACCATCAGATGAGAATAGTAGAGGAACACAAGAGGAAGACAACCTTCACTATAGAATGGGGCTCCTTTGCATACAACATGATGCCATTCGGATTGAAGAATGCACATGCAGTTTTCTCACGCATTGTGATAGCGGCATTCTGAGAATACATCCACAAGTTATTAGAAGTCTATATGGATGACTGGACTGTGTATAGCATACTGAAAAATCATGCGAGCCTGTTAAGAGTAATGTTTGATTGGTGCCGAAAACTACAGATCTCGCCGAACCTGAAGAAGTGTACATTTGTCGTACCATTTGGAACACTGCTGGGGCACGTCGTACGTAATCAAGGTGTCTGCGTAGACCCGGACAAAGTAGCAGTAATCATCAATATGGAGGCGCTTGAGACCATAAAACAACTAAGGTCACTTCTGGGACACACAGGTTACTACCGGCGTTTCATCCGCAAGTACGCCAAAATAACAGCACCCTTAGAAAGACTATTGGAAAAATTAGAGTAGTTCCAGTGGACGAAAAGCTGCAGAGAGGCACTGGACACGCTGAAAGAGAAATTGGCAAGTGTGCCAATACTAGTCCACCTGAACTGGGAAAAACAAGTCCATGTACACATTGACGCGTCCGACATTGCACTTGGTGCGGTCCTAGCTCAACCGGGGGACACTTCAATCGATCATCCGACATATTTTTCCAGTCACAAGTTGTCAACAACAGAGCGCAACTACACAACAACAGAGCGGGAGGCACTGGCAATGGTGTACTCTCTCTAGAAATTCTGCCACTACCTATTGGGAGGTAAGTTCAAGTTCTTCAGAGATCATTCTGCATTAAAATATTTAGTGAAAAAGCCAGTCTTAGAAGGGAGAATCTGCAGATGGCTCCTACTTTTCCAGGAATTCACATTCGAAGTTATTGTAAAGCCCGGAAGGCTCAACGTAGGGCCTGATCACTTATCCTGACTAGAGAATAGCGAGAGTGGAGGATCTCTAGATGATCAGCTACCGGATGCTGATCTTTTCAGAGTAAAGGCCATCCCTGATTACCTGAATGAGATAGCGACCTACCTCGCCACGGGACAGTGTCCACAAGAATATAATACAACACAAAAAAAACATTTGGTAGTTCGAGCTGCAAAATATTAGCTGATAGCAGGATAGCTGTACAAGATGGGGCTAGACCAAGTTCTTCGATGATGTGTCCTGGATTATGAAAGGGAAGCTATACTATGGGAAAGCCACAGTGGTGTTGTGGGAGGGCACGTGGGAGCTAAACCAACAGCGCACAAAGTACTATAAGCAGGCTTCTGGTGGCCAACAGTGCACAAGGATAGTAAAGTGTATGTTCATAAATGTGACGTATGTCAGCGGACTGGATGACCCTCCCACAGGGATGAGCTTCCGCCTCATCCCATAAAGGTACTCCAGCGATTCGAGAAATGGGCAGTCAATTTTGTAGGGCCAATTACACTGACTGCAAGATACTCAAAGGCAAGGTACATAATAACAACGACCGACTACTTGACCCGCTGGGAAAAATCTGCACTGGTAAGGAACTGTACAGCAAACACTGCTGCTGCTGGTTGCCCAAAAATCTTAACCAGCGACCAGGGGACCCATTTCATCAACGACACCATTAAGTCCCTGCTGCAGTGATTCCTGATACAACTTCATTAAAGTAGCCCGTATCATCCACAGGAAAATGGCACAGTGGAAGCATTTAACAAGATACTGGAAAAAGGCCTGACAAATATATGCAATGCGGAGCGCGATGACTGGGATGAATGGATACCGGCAACCCCGTGGGCATACCACACAATGGTAAAACGACTACACAACCAAACTCCATTCCTGCTGGTTTATGGAAGAGAAGCAGTAGTCCCAGCCGAATTCATGGTACCAAGCCTTCTAATTGCAACAACGTCGTAGCTATCTGAAGAGGAATCTTTAAAAGAGCGATTGTACGAGCTACAGGAACTTGAGTAATAACTAATCCTTGTGGAGTTTCATCAAACGGTAGAAAAGGAGAGGCAGAAAGCTTGGCATGATCGCCATATCAAACACAAGACTTTTCAAATTGGAGGAAAGGTCCTACTCTATGACAGTAAGTTCCAGAAGTTCCCAGGGAAATTGCAGATGCATTGGCTGGGACCATTTCTTGTCATAGAGATCAAACCATCAGGAGCAGTTTGATTGGCACAGTTAAACGGCTAGGTTCTACAAGGATGGGTCAACGACACACACCTGAAACCCTACCAAGAGTAAGTTTTTCATTTCAATTTCAATAACTCTCCCAACCGAGAGGAGTAGGTAGGGTAGATTAGAGTCAATAACTCTCTTGCACCCGAGATGACATAGATAGGTTTGCCATAATAGAATAAATATCAGCTCAGTTGCAGAGACCGCAACGCAACCATTAGTGGTCGAGGAGGGGTAGTGTCTAGCGTGTCATTCACGTCAAGAAGAAAAGCGTGTCGAACATCAACCCACCATCATTTAGCATAGTACTAGTGTCAGTTCGTAGGATCACCAAGATCTAGAAATAATTTCCATAATTAGCATTGTCCATACTGTAATAAATTTTCCATAATTAGACATAACCACCAGCCGTCGCGTCTGCCTAAATCCCAAAACCACAGTTAGCAGTGTCAGAACCCACCTCAGCAGCTAACTGATCGCACAATCGTAGCTGTGGTAGAAGCCAAGGAAACATTAATTAGTTATGGGGTCTCATCAACCTCACCCGTGCCGGTTACTTACATAACCTGCATGCAAAAAAACGCGAGAATTCTAGAAAAATCCGAGTTAGAGTTAGAAACCTCCAAAAGAGCAAGGGAAGTTGGAATAGAACCAGAGCAAGGAAGGCATCTAGAAGAAGAGAGTCAAGAGAATAGACAGAGAACTATTCTTCAGGTATACCAACAGTGAGCGAAGATGACAATAGTAAATCCAGCGGTGGTAGAACAGGACCTAGACAGTAGAATTCAGAGAATGGAGTCCCTCATCAAAAAATATGACAGTGCAACCTTAATAAACACAGACCTCACAGATTCCTTTGAGTTTCCTGCGCTAAAAAGGCAGGTATAAATGGAAAATTATCCAACAGAAGTAGGACAGGCGGCAGCAAGAGTCCTGCCTGAGTTCAAGGGTATCCAACAGTCCTTGATAATGAATTTAAGAAACTTACCAGTATTTGGGATTACAGGCGCTGTGATGCAGTGCACCAAATTCCTGTTGAGCAGAATTCAGAACGGCTCTTTGTGGCTGGGGAAGGAAATCCCGATTCACGCCGAAGACATTCATACGTTGACAGGTCTATCGCAGGAAGGAAGGGATGTATCTTCAGCATTCCAAACTATATTGAAACGGGCGAAGAAGTTAGGGGACACAGACTACTATTCCAAGTATGGCACCCGAAGAGGAGGAAAGGGGGCAAAGATTTAGTTAATCAACAGGCCAGAGATCAGATTCGCTTGCTACCTCATTGCCAGCAAGACGATGAGACATTACACCAAAGGAGAGTGTACATTAGACACAATTTCGATTGCGGAGCACTGCTTTTAGGGGACCAGGCTGAACTGGTGCTCCTTCCTACTAAAAGAGTTGTTTGAGGCATGTGAAGAAAACTATAAGAGGGAAACCGGGTTTATCTACGGGTATTTGATAATAGCGCTGGCCATATGGAAGTGGAATTTCCCCGTCATCAAGATACCAGTGGAGATAGTGGAAGATCAGCCGATGGTGTTGAATTTTGTACCATGGAAGGTGTCTAGAGACCCTAGCACCAAGGAAGTAAATGCAGAAGCCTTCAGGAGTTAGTACAGCCTAATGGTCGACGTTGTAATGGGTCAACAGAGCATCCCAAGAAACCTACTGGATGGATATAGTGAGCAAGTCTCGTTCGGAGTCACGCACAAGAATACGTTCCTCAGACCCACTTGTGTACCAGAAACAACGTTCCAGATGAGGCCTTTGAAGTTCCAAATTGATGAAGCGGCTTTTCACACAGAGGTTTTTTCATGGCATGGAGTTGTGATGGAGATTAGGGATGGAGTGTACATGTACAACTTTGATGGGATGCTACCACACCGGTTTCCAGGAGAAACGTCAGAGGAGGCAGCAAATAGGATGTCGAACCTATAGCTCCTCCCGATCATTCAGCAACTAAACACAAAGGTAAGAAGCTTTAATGAAGTAGTTCAGGTGATAGTGAGTAGTGCTACTCCATTTCCAACTTTTTCAGAATTCCAGGCCTCCCATTCTAACCCATCTCCAAGCACAACCTCCATCTTTGCACCCATTCCCAATGTATTGTTCATTTTTCCAACCCCAGCAACCACACCGCTAGCGGGGAAAAGTAGAGCTGTGAAGCCCACAATTGCATCGAGGGCCAAGAGGGCCAAGGTTGCAGAATCAAGTGCGGTGGTCGACCTCACAGGAGAGGATCCACCCCGACAGTTGAGTGCAGGGGTACTGATCCAAAAAGATCAAATAATTGAGACAAAAGAAGCAAGCGGGTTGCCACCTCACACCCCCATAAACCTGTTTGATTTCCTGAACATCTGCATATTGCCACTTCATCCAAATCCACTACCACCCACCACCTCATCCGTCTCCCGAGAACCCCACAGCTCCGCACCATCCACCTCATCTGCCTTCGTGTCTGATTTAGTTATCAGAAGAATACTCAATGGGGAACACGAGATAGAGGTTAACTCAGGTACGGAAGAGGTACCCCAAGCCAACCCTACCGTGGTCCCGCAGACTACTTTTACCAACCTTATCACTTAGTTGGAGTAGACAGTTGAAGACATAGCTGGGCCACTCCCTGAGCCTACTCCACTCCAACCACCCAACTAAGCATATCAAGAGGGGTGACCAGACCTAAATATGGCGGACTTTGCACCCCAAAAAACTCTGCCAGTCACCTCAAGACCAGTCAGCAAGATCGGTTGCTAGTGGCCAACCACTCCAGGAGCGAAGGCTAGATCAGGGTACCTCCGATGCCGAAAGCATGGAGACATGGGGAATAGCTCAGCTGTACCATTTCATCCAAAGGGAAACGCAGTAGGCCGAGAAGCTCCACTCAGAACTACAGCAGAAATGTGAATAGCAGCAGCAGCAGATAACCATGCTTACTGAACAATGTGAGCAGCTGACAATGGAGAAAGAGAAGCTACAGGGATAGCTAGAAACAGTGACCAGGGTTCTCAAGGAAGTATGGCCCGCAGTGACAGCCCACGACAATCAAATACCAGATGACGTGTAGGAAACGGATGTAGTAGGGCAGGCGATCCACCTCAGGGTGGCATATTCAAACCTCCACCATGAAAATGCGGAACTCAGGGCGACATTGGCAGCCCGACCTACACTGCCCGACCCAAAAATTGGGTACTCGGCACTAATATCGAAGAGACATGGCCAAGTAACAAAGATGTAGGAAGTTCTAAGTACTATAGCCAAAGATGCATACAACCTACTGAAGGGTCTGCAAATGCTCAACGGCCCTCACGGTGAAGGCATAGCCGATCTCGGCCCAAGTGCAACAGATCTCCAAGGAAATACAAGAAGCAATGGATCCAACTAGACTAGACCAACTTTATGCCAGGAAGATGTGTTAGAGGTCCAAATTCAACAAATAGAGGAGACTTCAACGGTAGCCAAACAGGCCATCCGGGAACTTCAACAGCCCGTAAATATCAGCACACAAATGATGCATCAGTTGGCCTTTGAGGCTGACACATAGATCAACACAGTGTTCAGTGCCATGCTGTCAAATGTTGTGGAGGATGTTGTCACAAAAATCACAGCTGAGACCGATGAGTTGATGCAAGGGTGGCAGCAGGCCATGGAAACCTTCCAAGAGCTCAAAGCTTCAGCTCTAAATAAGGTCCCAGAGTTGGGGCCATTGTTTGGACAACAAGGAGAAGGTGCGTAGCCAGAACAAGGCACAGGGTCTGGCGGACCCATGGAAATGGAGACAGCACAGGACAGTTGACTCGGGGCAAGTCAAAAGGATGTGGTCAGGGCCTATTGGGGCCCTTGTTTTGAAAATCAACAAATTTTGAGTTGCGGCAAGTACGTGACAGAACGCAACCTTGGTAGGCAGAAAGGTGTCAAGGTTGCGAAGGAGCAGAAGACAAGTGTTGCGGTTGTTGTGGGAGCAAGCATAGACGGTGGAGGGGCACGGAAGGAAACAAGCAGTGAACTCTCGATGAGCAGGAAGAAACGAAAGACAACTGAGTAGGAAATAAGGAGGAACTGTCAGTCGCGCGAGCAGTAGAACAAATAGGCAGCCAGCCAACGGATAGAGAGGTTTGCACAGATGGGAATAGGCAATAGAGAGCCTCAAGAGAGCTCTGGCTAGGTTACATTGTTCTCCTCTCTTCTGGGTTACTATGGTTTCTCTCTGTCCCTTGGGACTTGTTGTATTTTGCTCTGTTCTATGCTCATATGTAGCGGAGCCTTGTAATAGTTCGCCTCTGATGGCTGATGATTAATATATTCAGGAGTGTTGTTCGGGATACATGATTATGAGTGTGAATGAGTGATGTTATAAGCTTCGTTTAAAATTTTATTTATTGTTGGCTTAGCTGTTTTCCTGAAGGGTACATGTTATGGAATGTTATGTTATGAATGTCTAAGACTTTGGTTTGGCTTTGATTCACCTATATGGATGTTGTGGGGATGAGACCTATTTGCTCCCTATCACAGTAAGGTCGCGGCACGCCTTGGGTGAGACTCTCTGCCCTTCGGAACAGAGTGTAAATGCCAACGTGAATCTAGACTACGGCGGAAAACCTTGTTGGCCCTCAGACCTGAACCCAGGTCTTCTCTGCGAGACCTGTTCTCTCGCCAACGGTTATATATTTTTATTTTCCCAAAAATCATCTTTTCATCCTGAATATGTCTTGTAATGATAGCTTAAAACAAAAAGTGACCAAAAATGTGTGGCTTACCATGTTTAACATCAACATCTTGCATAATCACTTTAAGACCTTTTTCTTCAATTCAGCTTGCAGCATCTCTATCGAACCGAACTGACATGTTGAGGCGTAGACCACTGATACACTGGAGTTAAGACATTGGAAGAATTCAGTTTTAGATGGTGAGTTGTCCAATTGATGTGTTGGCATGCTTTTTTACCTTGATGAGTTTTCATACACATGAGTTTTAACGGTTGAGCTACCCCCTTAAACAAATGGCCCAATGAAATTTCTTGAACTCATTTGATGATTCAGTTACCTCCTTACATGCCTTCAATGCCTCAAAAATATCACAACTAATAAGGCTGGAAAAACAGAGAAATAGCCAAGTTCGTAGCGAATTCTGACTCTTTTACACTGACTTCGCTATGAACTTGGGTAAAAGTGTCAAAATTACTCTAATGACTAGATTTGTTGATGCATGAGATATTTTTGGATTTTTCATTGACTCCTATCACACAAATGATGACCATTAAGACCCCTCACATATGTGCATTTTTTGAAAATTATGAATTCAAAAGACCATATTCAACTATAAGTGACTCAACCTATTTAACTTAAGACCAACCAAATTTTATCATGGATAGAAGCGTCGATGCTTGGGACTAGAAAAACTCTTAGGAGATTCCCCTGGGTGTGTGGATTTACCATGACCCTTCAAATCCTTGGAAGCACAGATTCGGGTCATCCAAGCAAGAATTGAGAAACAATACCAACACCATCATGGTGATCGCAATGAGGTAATTAGTTTTATTAATGACATCCATTATAACTAGTAGGATATCATGGGCCACCAAGGGTCTCTCCATATAGGCGAGAAGTGCTTGTAGGACATAATGGACAGCTTTTAGGGGGGCATGGACCATAGGATTCGTATATGCATGATGCTTTCCACTATCATGGAGAGGGTGACAATGTAGCTCTGGATCTTAACAATGCTCAGGAATGATGAAAAGGAATGGTTATATTATGGTTGTAGCACAATTTTGGGCCATTGATATGTGGATGTATATTGTTGTTTTGTTGTTATCCCCTACTCTTTGGTTGTATTTTCTAGCCAACCAATTCAGTCACAGTGAGGCTTCAATATTTTTGAAAAATCTATGGAAACGATGTAATTTGATTCTGAAATGAAAGATGTTGATTTACAAAAAAAATATATTACTGTGTTATCATATAATAATAATAATAATAATAACAATATTGTTAAGAAAATTATTAATTTATTATGAATAAAAATATTGATATTAATAATATTATTATTAAAAATTATAAATATCTAAAAGAACTAAATAAAATAATCTAAAGAGTACAATAATATTGTTATAATTATTATTAATAATATTTTTATCATCATAATTATTGTTATTCATGTTGTCATAATAAAGTAATAATCGTAATTATTATTATATATTATGAATAATGTTGTAAAGATATAATATTATTACACTAGGGAAGATATTAGTATTATTATTATAATTATAGAAAAGGAATTAATATGCAATAATAAAATAAATAAATTATTAGGGTTGAATTTTGAAATAAAAATTAAATCTGATCAATCAATAAAATAAATAAATAAGATATTAGTGTTGAAGTTCAAAAGAAAAAAGAGAGAGGGAAGGAGGAATGGATGGAACACGGTAAAGAAAGGGGGAGGGAAAGGAAATAAAGGACGAGTTCAATGAGGAGACGAGGGAGGGGAATATTTATCAGAGAGACAATGGATAATGGGTTGCCAAGACTTACCAAGTTTGAACCCATCTTCTTGGTTAAAATTCGTTGGGTTCTTCTCAATTTAGATGGATTCCTTGGTGAGACAGGAAGTGTGGTAGGGAACCGATGTAATAATATTGGCTTGGTCAAAGAAAATTAGGCACTTGGTGCTATGAGATTTTTCAATAATGGTTTCTTTGGATATCTACTTATGGATATTTTCATCCATGTGCTCTTTAAAGTGAGATTTAAAGGATCTATTTGTTTGGCTTGTGCAATATTTTCCACTAGAAAAAGGAATTTCATATACTCCTGGGCCAAGCATGTGGTTATATTTGTCTTTATAAGACCTAAAGTGTTGCCTTATGGTGGTTTGGCATTTGAAGGAAATATGGATATTCTTTTTTTTCGCAATATCTTGGTAATATGGAGATTAACACTTTGAATATAAGGGAGGATTATTTTCGATAAGGGGGGATAGGAAGGATTGGTTTTGAGTTTAGGATAGAAGGCTAAGTGAAAGTATTTTTTGATTTGGGAAGAGGAATAAACATTTATTGGGAAGAGGAATAGATATTAATTTTTTTATCTCAAGATAAAAAAGAGGATCAAGAACAAGAGGAAAGGGAAGGATCAATTGAAGCAATAACCACAGATATATTTTAGAACAGAAATAGAGACTAGTTAAAAGTCCCCATATTGTTGAAAAATGAAGCAAGAAATTCTCAATTTGATTTTTCCTTGATTAAATTGAGAAAATTCAAATTTCCACATCAACAGAAAACTTGGATGCAATTAACAAAGGTGACATGTCTCTTATCACTCATTTAGCTTAGTAAATTTGATTTGGAGGAGTTAGATTTCAGTTAAGAATGTGTGATTGCTAATTTGTAGCAATCAAGGACAATTATCTCAGATTGTTTTCAGTTAAACTAGTTCTAACTATTGGAGGAATCAGTATAAGGTCAATTGTGCAGTGGGAATTTAGTCAAACCCAATGATAATCGACTGATTAATCAATTGAAAATAGCTAGTGTATGCAGAGAGTTTGAGTTCCCCAGCTATGGTGGAGATTCCAAGGTAGTGTAACAGAAATTGTAGACTAGTCTTGAGTGTACAGGTGTTGCATGTAGTCAGATGATCAACCTTGGGAATTTCACAATCCATTTTGGAGAAATTCCTAAATAATAGGGGCCTAATTTATCAAGATTTGTGCAAGGAAATAGGGGTTCAATAAAATGCATAAATTGACTAAGTTTGTGTTAGATCTTCTCAATGTGAAGAGAAATAGGTTATTCACTTGCAGGTTGTGCTCAGTTGAGCAAAGAAATTGTAATACATATCTATTCATTAGATTAATGCAAGCATGCATTAGGGTTTCTAGAAGATTACTTTCCCTAAGAAAAATATTGTGTGCATGTGTGTTATTTCTTATTGAATGTCTAAAATTATTGTTATATATTGTGAATTTATTTCTATAGAGCAGTAGAGAAGGTTTGTGTCTTGTTATTTTGATTAAAACTTCAAGAGCAGTTGCAAATATACATCATAATTTCTACATGCTATCAAAGTCGTGATGTCAATGAAATTTGGTACATAAGACTTGGCCATTGAATCATGGTGCCCTGAAATTTATGAAGAAAATAGCCACTAGCCTCTTGATGAGCCTCAATATTGCAACAAGAATGTTGAAACTCCCAAGGCTACCAACTTTAATTATCAACCTGGGGTTTGTGCACACTTAAAAGGTATCGGCACTATATGTGCAGCATACAATATGTCCTTATTTTTTTGATATGATGTAATGGAATGAATTTATTGAAATAAAATCCTAAACTAATTTCAAAAGAGGGAGCGTTTCTTTGAAAATAAATTAATCCTAGGCAAGAACATTCTTATAAAAAGGATTAATCTACCTTGTGAAAATGAATGTCCTAGGCCATTTTTATTCTTCCTCAATCATGGATTTATATCCTATGGGGTCATGATTCAATCCTAAGAGATAAAACCAAGCTTTGAAGGAAAATCTGGTCAAATTTCCACATGCTACAAGAGGGCTATAGGAAGTTCTGTGTTTGCTACAGGGAAATCTGTTTTGGAAATAACTCACTGAATGAATAAGTAAATAAAATGAAAATAGGATAGGAAAATTTTTTTCGTTAATTATGATTTCTTATGTCTCCATTCCAAGTGGAATCACTCCAAAATACCCTTGTTCACATGTGCTAAAAATTAACAGAAAATTACTACTCTAAAGTCCGGAAATTCAAGAACTAGTGAGCTAGTTAATCTATACAATGCCTAATCTAATCAAGTGAAAATGAAATGGGGAAATTTTTTTTATTAAATTTAACATTATTATGACCTAATCCAATTGGAATAAATTCAAATTAAGCTCATTAACCCATTCTAAAATATCGCAGAAATTTACTACTATTTCACTACAAGGCATTTCCTGAAATCTTATATTCGTGAACTAGTAACCAAATCCAAGTAGCTTAATGATTAAGATGACCTTAAAAAGTTATTCTGAGGATGAATAATGCTTTAGAATCTTTAAAAAACCTTCAAAATAACACACTTAAATCATTGAACTCAATCATATAGAAATAAAAGAAACAATACTAAATACATAAATATGCAAAACATAAATGAGAGATGCATGTGAATAAGAAGCGGAAAGAACACAAAGAAATTAGGCAAGAGGGCCTTGAGGATCCTGGGATGGCCAATCCCAAGGAGGAATTATATTCTTGTGGAAGAAACCAATCCTTAGAAGCTAAAAATGGCACCAATATTCATTATTGAATCAGTCCAAGTACATCCCTGCAAGAAAAGAAAGTGGAGCTTATAAACAACAAGTTTTCTCCATAATAAGACTAAACAATACATGCCCCTAGAGGCAAATTCAAATTGGTACTTATAAAAAATTATGAGGACGAATTCTCCTTGAAAGGAGGAATCTTTTCCCTCCAAAATCCCATAGTGGATCTGGTTCTCAACACTAGGAATCTGCATTAAATGATAGTGAACATATTCCTAAGTTTTCTCAATCATTGGAGTTCCAGAATTACTCCATATTTTCTCAATAATTTCATGATATTTTGTTCATTTATTCTCCAATATTGATCCTCGAGTAGTAGGGAGCAAGTCCCTAAATTATCTTCCTCTCCAAATGTTCATAATCTGCCTAATATTCTCATAATATTCTTCAAAAATAAATAATATTAGGCACAAATATGCAATTATATCTAAACCTTCCTAAGAACATATTAAAGCTTAAAAAGCATTATTAAGTGTAGAAGGAGATATTTAATATATATTTTATGTGCCTAAGAAAGGTTAGATGGGCCTTATTTTATGTCTAATTTAGAGGCCCATCATACCCCCCCTACTAAAATTGTTGTGCATCCTCTGAGCAACCTATTCATCCTCCTTGCCCCGTGGTTCTTCATGTATGGTGGCCTGGTCATTCTCTGTTTGTTGGTCTATATGTTGCTCCTCCTGCTGCTCTTCTTGCTACTCTTCTTCAATTGTAATGGTTTCTATTTGTGAGGGAAACACCTTCCTTTGGGTTTGTCTTCTTATTATTCCTATGGCACATCTCCTTGTGAAAAGAAGGATTTATTGGCATCCATTACCTCATTACCATTGTAATTCTCATTGAAGTCCAACCCTCTTACTGCTGTTACAAATTCATGGTCATGACACGTCATATTATCCCTCAAATTCCTATAAACACCTTTAACTAACAATCTAGATTCTCTTCATTAAATTATGGAATTGAAAACACTTCACAAATAGGTCTTTCTTCTCACGGAGGAAGAAATGATGGTCATAAAACTGAAGCAAAAGAAAGGAATGATGCAATGATCAAACTGGTGACTTGAATACCTTTCACCCTTGGATAATTTACCATTTTGGTATCAAATACTTTGCAGCTATGTTGTGTTTCCTTATATCTTTTAGCTATTAATTAATCATTTTCCAATACCCTAGTAGAAAAATATTTCTCTTGCAGCCCTCTGTTAACTTCTTGTAGAAAATTTGTCTTTCCTATAGATTTTTTTTTTTTCCTGTAGCATATCTTTTTTTCCTATAGCAACTTCCTATAGAAAATTTTGTGCTTGTAGAAGCTCTATCTCTCCTGTAGCAGCTAATATTTGCATGCCAACAGGTGATGGTTCCACCTTTTATTTTTTATTTTTTTATTTTTCTCTTTTTTAAAAATTTTCAATTTTTTCTCTTTTTTTTCATTACATGGAAAATAATCTCAATATTTCTTTTTTTGTTAACTCAGTTCACCCTCAGTTACCCCTTGGCATTCCTTTTCTAACTTCTTACTACCCACTTTCTCAACTCCTCTAAAATTTTGTCTTGTTCCTCACACATGTGAGTGTGTCTTGGTGGAAAAGTGAAGTTGACTACTAGATAAGGATGAGGTTTCTCTGCTATTAATTTTAGCTATAAAAAACTTTTCCTTCTCACACTTTTAATGTTTTATTAAGCTAGCGAAGATTCAAAGGGTGAGGTTAGAGATTTTCATACCTAATCCTTACCCTTGATTTGTTTTTGCAGGTGATATTGAGGCTGTTGATATGAATGTTGAATTTGTCTTTGGTGGTTCTGACACTACTACTAATGATCCTGAAGCTACATGTGATAATTTTTTGGAGGTCTTATTGCTGATAACCTTGAATATGGAGGTCTTCTAGGGTTTTTTGTTGTTGTTTTTGCTGCTTCACATCCCTGGATAAAATGTTGGTTCTGAGATGCTCATGATGTGAGTGTTCCAATTGATGATTTTTCTTCTATACAAGTTTTCATAGCATGATGATTGTTGTGAAACCAGCTCCAAAAATAGAATAAAAGAGATATCAACACCTTATAAATAAGCCACTTCGAGGGGGCAACCTCCAATACATTACATGAATGAACAGTTCTTGGATGATACAAATGAAAAAACCTCCTTTCTATATATAGGAGTCCATGGGGCCACAATGTAATCCTAGTGGGGCCACAATGTAATCCTAGCCAACCTAACAATAATAATTTAAGGGCACAATAATAACAATATGGGAGTTACAGGGGTATAGCAATAACAATAAGGGGGTTACACTCACAACAATAAGGGTCTATACTAGTATTATAAGGACCTAACATGCTCCTCTCCTTCAAAAAGGTGTTGTCCTCAATGCTTGATTAGCTACGAGTGCTTTTGTATAAAATTCTCATTCTCCCATGTAGAATCTTTCGTGGGTAAGTTCTTCCATTTGATGAGATACTCTGAAATTGATTGATTTTGTAGTTTTCGAATTCTTGTTTCCGTGACTGCTTCAAGTTCCAATATGGTTTTTCCTTCCTCGTCAATTTCTGGCAATATTGTTTGAACTAGAAGTTTGTCCCCTATAACCTTTTTTAAGCATGAAACATGGAAAATTGGATGCACTCGCGAAGAAGAAGGAAGCTCCAATTTGTATGCCATAGTACCAATCTTTTGCAAAGCCTTGTTAGGACCATAGTATTTTGGTGATAATTTATTATCCTTCTTAGCTTGCTTAACCACTTCTCTTATGGTTGTAGCCGTAAAAATACCTAGTCTCCCACATCAAAAATTCTCTCACTGCGATGTTGATCTGCCTGTTGTTTCATTCGATTTTGTGCCAAATTTTGGTTATCCTTTAAGAGTTGGAGAACTTCTTCTTGATGATCGATGTGATCCTCCATTGCTTGAGCCCTAGAATTTTCCCCTAAAGAAGATGTTATGGATGGTGGATGATATCCATAAAGTGCCATAAATGGGGTTATTTTTGCTGCAGTATGGAAGGAAGAGTTATACCACCATTCAGCTAGAGGTAACCACTTGACCCATTTTTCTTGCTTATCAGATACAAAAAAACGAAGATGGCCTTCCAAAAATTTATTCACTATCTTTGTTTGACCATCGGATTGAGGATGATAAGATGAGCTATGAGCTAGTTGAGTACCCAAACAAGAAAATAATTCTGTCCAAAAATTTCTTGTAAAAATGGGATATCTGTCACTTACGATAATCTTCAGGTTCCCATGTATCTTTTGAATTGTTTCCATAAATTTTGTAGCAAACGCACATGCTTTAAATGGATGAGATAATGCACAAAAGTGTGCATACTTGGTAAGTCTATCAACTACCACCATGATGACACTCCTTCCTTCAGACATAGGTTGGAATGGATAAATGTTGTAGAAGACCCGAGGTCTTAATTGTCTCCACTTTATTTTGTTGGAAAACCAAATATTCCGCCACAAACTTTTGAATATAAGATTTAAGGCCATCCGAAAAAAATCTTTCTTCACCCTGTGGTAAGTTTTAAAAATCCCGAGTGTCCTCCTAAAGGAGTATTGTGCAATTCCAAAAGAAGCTTTTGTTTTAGTTGAGAATTCTTGCAATATATAAGTGATATTTGTAACATAAGGAATCATTTGTCCAACTAAATGTATCAGATGTACTATGATCTTGCGGAAACTTTTGAATGAGATTCCACACTTCTTCGTCCTTCTTTGATTCATCCCTTGCTTTGGTTATCCAATCTTGTTGGATAATTGAAATGGCATAAAGAAATGCTTCTACCTCTTCATCCTTTCTTGAGAGTACATATGCAACAAAATTTAGCTTCCCTTTTTTGTAGATGATTTCAAATTCATAAACCAACATATTTGTGACCCATTTTTCTGCTCTTCTGAAGTTCGAATTTTTCCCAAAAAGTGTTTAAGACTATCATGATCAATTTTTACCTTGAAGGTCTTCCCATTAGGTAAGGTCACCATTCCTTTAGTGCATGTAATATTGCCAACATTTCCTTCTCATAAATAGCTTTCTGTAAATACTTTCCTTTGATTGGATGAATTTCAAAAGAAATGGGTCTTTCTTCTTGCATTAAAACAACACCAATTCCAAACACGAGGCATCATTCCACGATTTTGGTTTTTTTTGAAACCAAGGTAGTAAGGCTGGTGCTAGGTGGTGTGCCTCTTTAATATGTTCAAAGGCCCTAGTTGCTTCAGTATTCCATCAAAATGCATCTTTATTCAATAATGTTGTTAGATGTGCTCCTAGTCTCCCATAATTCTTAAAAAAATTGTGATAATACCCTATTAACCGGGGAAATCCTTGCAACTACTTTATGGTTATGGGGACTTTCCATTCCTTAATGGTTTTAATTTTGTTAGGGTCTACCTTAATACCCTTGTGAAATACAATATGACCCAGATATTCCACCTCTTGTACTCCAAAGAAACATTTGGATGTTTTTGCATATAATTGTTTCTCCTCCAATAGTTTGAGCACCCTGTCAACATGTAGAACATGATCATTCCAAGACCTGTTGTAGATTAGTATATCATAAAAAAATACTAGTAGAAATTTTCTAAGGAATGATTTGAAAATGGAATTCATCAACCCTTGAAATGTAGAAGGTGCATTGGTAAGGCCAAAAGGCATGACCAAAAATTCATAATGACTCTCATGAGTTCGAAATGCTACTTTCGGAATATCTTCAGTCTTCATTCTAATTTGGTGATATCCTAAACAAAGATCCAACTTGGTAAAATAAATTGCTCCATGTAATTCATTGAATAATTCATCAATCACAAGAATGGGAAATTTATCTTTAATAATGAGCTTATTGAGCTCCCTATAATCTGGACACATGCGCCATGATCCATATTTCTTATGCACCAATACTAATGGAGCATAGAAATAACTTTGGCTAGGTTGAATTATACCTGCCTCTAACATTTCTGCAATCATCCCTTCAATTTCGCTCTTTTGGACATAAGGATATATGTAAGGCTTGATGTTTGGAGGAACACTTCGTGGAATCAAATGAATAGCATGATCATGATCACGAATAGGTGGGAGTCCTTTGGGAGTATCAAACACCTTGGAATGATTGTCCAAGACTTTTTGGAGATCTAGAGAAATAGATGATTTTGATGTTGGAACTTCTAGTGAGCATAATTGTGCAATTACGCCCCATTGTTCTTTCTTCAGAAGCTTTGTCATGACATTAGAGCTTATTATCTTTTACGGCTTCCACTGCAAACCACCTTAATTCAATTTCCTTTCCTTCTGAAAAAAATTTCAAGAAAAGTTCTTGAAAATTAAAAGCTACCATCCCCAAATATTGTAACCATTGTAATCCTAGTACAACATCAACGCCTCCCATTGGAATGGAAAGCATTGGAATATTCAATACATATTCCCCCATGGTTAGCTTGATATTATGCAATTTTCCAGAGATATTTATAGTTCCTCCATTTGCAACATCACTTGACATTCTAGTGCTGGGTATAGGAAACAATTCAATTCCTTGGCTACCTTACAATGAATAAAATTATGGGTACTACCCGAATCAATCAACACTATTATATTTTTCTTCTTGATATGTACTTCTATCTTGAGAGTTTGAGGAGTGGTAATTCTTGCCAATGCATTACACGATATGTTTGGACTCATTTCTTCCTCTTATAGGGTTGGTTCCTTGTGTATATCCTCTTCTTTTAAATATTCTTGTTCCTTTTATTCCTCCTCATCAAAGTATATGTAAAATAATTTCTTCTCGGTACACTTATGACCGTTAGGGAAATTGATATAATAGCTGTAAAAAATCCATTTTGCTCTTTTTTCCTCCATTTTTCTGGTGTCAACCTTGTAGTTTGTGGAAGGCTAGGAGTAGGAACACTTCCATCTTTATATATGTGGCTGGTAGGCTTTAATTTTACATTCATTTTTTCTTGCCAACCTGAATGCCTTCTCTAATGAATCATGTTCCCAAATGCGAACTTCATGTTGGATGTTATCCTTTAAAGTCCCTATGAAGACATCAATCCCGTGTTCCTCTGGAATATCGGTTACTTACTATATATTAAATTTTTGGAAGTCCTCAATGTGCTCTGCCACTAAACTCTTTTGTTTGAGATTTATCAATTGGCTAAAGAAGGTGTTTATCTTCGAATCCTCATAATTTGTTATTATTTCCTAAGTAAAAATTGAGCAAGTGACAATTTTTTACAGGACCAAATCCATCAATACGATACAAATGTATTTTGTTCTAAATATAAAGTTGCAATGCATACCTTTTCTGTGTTTTGCACATTATTGAGATCAAAATATTGCTCCATTTGTAGTATCCATGTTACGAGGTCCTTTCCATCAAACTTCCTCATATCCATCTTTGGAATATGGTGGTTCTCCCATCCAACATTAGATTTTATGAAATCACAATTAACATTTACTTTTTTCTCATCATGAGTTTCCTCTACTATCTTTTCACCATTAGGAAACATTTCTTGTATTAAATTCTCCAAGCCTTCGATGTCTACTTTTAGATCATTCTTCATGTTTTCCATGTTGTATTTCATTTTTTCATCGATCTTAGCTTCCATGTCATCCATATTAGCTTCCATGCCCACTTCCATGCCATCCATCTTAGCTTCCAAACCATTCATCTTAGCTTCCACGCCTTTCTTCAAACCATCCATCTTATTTTCCATGCCTTTCTTCAAAAATTCCATTTCATTTTTTGTTTCTCTTTGCGATAGGTGCACTTGCTCTTGTAATTTTGACATCTCATGTTGCATTTCTTCGTCTTCATGAGTCATAATAGAGCCTTCTGAAGGATTAATGGGTGTTGAATTATTTTTATGGGGAATTTTAGAACTGAATACTGATATCTATTCTTCAATATGCCCTTGGAATAAATTCAAACTAGTTTTTTTCAAACGAGACTTATGTAATTTGAAAAAAAAATACACACCTTTTTCTTGATTTTGAGGAGCTCGATATTGAAACTGAATTATCTCTATGATTTCGAATCTTCAATATCTGAAATTTGGTCCTGTAGTAGCCCTCTAAATCCTCTTTCGAATGCCATAGGTCTGACCTGATTTGGACTCTTCAAGGAAAAGTTATGTCCAATATCCCACAATGACCTAATTATGGACTAGTTCAGTAGAGAGAACTTGTACGACTTGCCACGTGTCACTGTTTCCTCCTTCAGCTCTAAAATTGATACAAAAATAGCTACATATGTGTACTTATAGCCACTTTTTACATAATTCCAATCTATGCTCAGAGAGAGAGTTATGAAGATGTTCCCACAATCACCTCTTTGAGATGAAATTCGAACTTTGAAAAAGTCCTAACTTCTGAGATCATATCTCCGCAAATATTGCGAACCAAGATCTGAAATTTTTAGAAAATCTTCCTCCGGATTTCAGCTTCGCACCCTAAAAATTTCAGCTTCTGAAACTTCGTAGAAAAAAGGTTATAGCGAAAATGCCACGATGACCTGTTTGGAGCAGCGAAACCCTAGAATCTAAAGCTCTGATACCAAATGTTGTGTAACCAGCTCCAAAAATAGAAGAAAAGAGATATCAACGCCTTAGAAATAAGCCACTTGAAGGGGGCAACACCCAATACATTACATAAATGAACAATTCTTGGATGATACAATTTACAAAACCTCCTTTCTATATATAGGAGTCCATGGGGCCATAATGTAATCCTAGTGGGCCACAATGTAATCCTAGCCGACCTAACAATAATAATTTAAGGGCACAATAATAACAAAATGGGGGTTACAAGGGTTCAATAATAATAATAAAGGGGTTACACTAACAATAATAAGGAACTATACTAGTGATATAGGGGCCTAACAATGATTCTTTGGTAAGTAAGTTTTTTTTGTGTACATTCTTCTTGTGAGTCTTCGCGTGTATGTCTACTGGTGGAGCATCCTCCTTGTAGTGCCATTACTCTCTTCAGATTCATCTCACAAGTCTTATTGGTCTCCATGATTTATCAAAACCATCTTCAGGGATTTTCTGGTGCTTACACAGGGCTTACTACATGAAGTTATTTTGTCTTGTAGCAGCCTCTTTCTCTTTCTTCTTTAGGCTTCTAGCTCTGTATGACTGATGAGGGAGAATGTGATGTGGTATTAGGGTGATGGTAAGATGATTATAAGTTGGTGAGGAAGTGGTGTGACCTTGGAAAAATGGAGTGAAGGAACTTTGTGTTTTTTCAAGAGAAAAAAACAATAAAATTAAATAAAATTATATATATATATATTATTTTACACATGTGACAAAATGTAAGGTTAGAATGAAAAACACTTGTGCTTGAGATGGAGGAGTGATGAGAAGGTGGTAGGAAATGATGGGAAGGCTCTCCTCATTGATTTTTTTACACCTCAAGGTCCTTTGTGATTTTTGTTTGTCCTCGATCCACCTGCATGTCACTTTAAATTCATGTAGTAATTACAAAACTTCCTATAAAAGTTCAAGACAACCCCTTGTAGCAAAATTATTTTATCCATAAATCTCAAATGGTAGAGTGGGTTTACCTGAAATTGTTTTAGCATGTTACCATCATCCTTATGCACCTCCCCATAAAACAACTCGACCATTGGATACACGAATTTCGAGAAAAAAAATGGTTGTAGGTGATGCAGGTTGATTTATCACAAATTGTGCACCAGACATTGTTGAAATTGCTTGAGCATGTTACCATCATCCATATGCATCTCCCCATCAAATAGGTCAGAAAATGGATGCACATTTTTCAAGATATAATACAAGCAATTTTCTACTCAAAATCAAGACTTCTTGTAGTAAAAACAAGACTTCCGGTAACAATTTAGGACAACGAGGAAAATGAATGAGAAAAGATTGGAAATGATGGGTGGATGTTGGAAATGGATGAGGGTGATGGATTGGAATGACCTTTGCCCTTCTGGAGCATCTGAGCAAAGGAGGATAAAGTCTAAGTTTGACTTCCTTTGACTAGATTTTTGACCAACTTTTTCTTTTGTTGCCAACTTGTTTTTTTTTTGTTGCTTGCGAATGTTGGAGAGCACTTGCATTCATTAGAGAGAGATACATGGAGAAAATAAATTTTTTATTTTCATTTATTTTCATTTTTTTCTCTTTTTGTAGGCCTACTAGCTTCCTTAATGAGGTTTTCAACTAGTAGGTCTGCCTAGGCGCCTCAAAGGAGGTTTTCACCTAAGATATATATTTTTTCTATTATTTTCTCTTTTTTCCAACCCATTGACCAACTTATGGAGGTTTTCAATCAGTGAGCCAATCTCATACGCCTCAAAAGAGGTGTTCACCTGAGATTTTATTCTTTTATTTTTTTATTTTTCCATTTTTTTATTTTTTGCTATCCTACTCTACTTGAAAAAATAAAATCTCTTTCAAGTATAGGAATACTTCCAATGGATCCATGTACATGTCAAAATGAGAGGTAAACTAGTGTAGGCTCAAAATGTATGCTTGGACATGTACCTGAATATGAGATACCAAATGCTTTGACTGTGATGAGATCAATAATTGTTGAAGAAGGGTGTGTTGTTGCAACTTAATGATTGTCTGGAACCATATTTCAATATAGTTGTGATACCCCTGGTCCACTTGCTGATTTGGATCATCTTGGATGTCCTCTTCTACCATGAAATTCAAATCTTCCTCTTTTTGTTGATTGTTCTCTTGACATTGTTAGTGTCTATGATGTACTAGTGATCAAATGTACTCTTTACATGTGATTGACAGGCTCTTAGGTCAAATTGTTATATTTTCAAATAAAATTTGGCATGTATTTTTATTGTCAAATGAGTCTTGAGTCATGTCCTAGGTATAATTACTACTCCCTCCATTTTCAAGTTCATCAAATGAGTGTCTTGGTCATCATTTTGGTCATTAAGTCATTCACATGCATACTTAAAGGGTTCGAAGTTCCAAATCATTTTTAAGATATGCATTAGGTGTCATCATTTTCTCATGTCATCAAAATATACATGGGAGTCATGTCATCACCATTGTCATCATCATGGGAGTTAGTAATTAGGGATTTTTCAAAAAGGTATCAAAGGTACATTCAACCCACATGGAGATGTAATCTTTCCAAACAAAGTAATAAAGCTGCAGTACAATCACCTCATCAAATCACTTCTCAAAAGGACATGTGACGTCACATCACCACCAAAGTAAAAAACTGACTTTCAAGCAATAAAAGGACCATCCAAGCATTCAAAGGCTTCATTCCATCCTCCAAGAACACTTCTCCACCATTGTGCTTCATCTCAACCATCAAAACCTTGAATTTTTCATCACCAAACCCTTTCCATCAAGCACGCCGCGCTTTTGGAAAACACATTGCGTTTTTGGGTTTGGAGGTTAAAGATAGCAACAACATGTTTCATTTCTCATTCTATAATCTTTGGGGACTCTTGAGCATGTAATTAAATCCCTTCATCAACTCTTTGATGCAATCATTTCTCACAAAAAGTGAATAGAATCCCTCTCCTAGTGTTTCGCTGTGCTTTTAGTTTTCATGGTTTTTGCTTCATCTTAGAGAAAAATTTCCCTAGTTTTTCTGCCCAAATACCCTTGTATACACTTATCAAACCTTACCCAACCATTTCTCACACTAATTTCCTTCATCCCACTACTTCCCCCCAAAATCAAAGCCCACACTGCACTCTTGTTGCGTTTCTGGGTTTTCCCTGTGTTTTCCACTTTTTTCCCCTACTTTCCAAACCCATTCTAATAAATTTCACTACCCTTGTATTCCTAACACCCATACCTACCCCCATATTTTTTCTACAATTTTTCCTATCCCGCTTCCCTCTCATTTCACTATTTTCCCAAAAACCCTAGTTTTTTGTTGCGCTTTTACACTAGGTATGTGTTTTGACCTTTTCACCCATTTTTTCTCACTCATTTCAATAAATTCCACATCCATTGTCTTCCTAACATCTATCCCTACCTGTCGTAATTTTTTCATAATTTTCCCTACACCCCTTCCCTCTCATTTTCCTCCTTTTAAATTCGCTGCACTTTTGACTATTTTTTTAGCCATCATTTTCAAAAGAAGTTTCTAACCAAATGAAGATGAATTTTGGAAAACCAAAAGAGGTTTTAGTTAAGGACAGACCCAATCACAATAAAATCCTTTTTTTCTACAAAGGTATCATATATTGGGAGATATTCAACTTTCTTGGAGGCCTATTTCAAAAAATAAAATTCTCCAATTTTTCTTGTCTATTTTAGTAGTCCTTATTCTCTAGTCATTTCCATTGGCTGTGAGACTTATTTTGAGAGAGCCCTCTTTGAATTGGTAGGGTTAGATACTGAGTCTAAATTTTTTCTGTGGTTACCCCTTTATCTTCCTTTCTCAGCCTTGGGAAACTAGAGGGTGATAACAGAACACATGGAGGATCTGATGGTAAATATGAGGGAATCCTCTCGGTCTACGATTATGGCCTTGTTCTCTCCAAAAAGTGCAGCCCATGAATCTTTGATCTCCTCATTTGAATCTTGTTCTTCTTTATGTAGCCCTTCAATGACATAAATAGAATCTTTTTTTGCAATACCTTCCTGGAACTAAGATGAATACCATTTAGATCAAGAGGATATGTTTGGAAGTGTTGTACCTTAGCATTGTAAGTGGGTTGAGCTAATTTTATGTGTGGGTTTGCAAATGGTGGTATAGGTAGTTGAGTGGGAGTGGATCTTTGAGATTTATGTGGTTGAGCTTGTGGTTGTGGTGGAGGTGGATGGTAGGGATAGCATGGAGTTGGGTATGGACAATATTGAGGAAAATACTGAGGGTATTGTGGATTTATCCCATAAGTTTATTTCCATCCCTGTTTCCAAGATTGGTTTTGGGGTTGAGATGGCCAAGGTTGGAAAGGAAAGAGTGTGTTCCATTTTCTTTGAGATGGATGTGAATAAGCTTTAAATTGTGAAGTTGGTCCTTGCATCATATCAAGTTGACTAGGCTGCCATCGTATTCTTGGAGCTACAAAAAATATTTTATTTGGTGATTGACTTGCTCCATTTTCCTCTTGGTAAAATTCCTTCAACCTTGGTAATGATGGGTAATATGATTTTGCATGGACAACACACATATCAACATCTTATTTTTTCTCATCTTGCATTCATAACATTTCTACTAGTTCACTTTATTTGCTAATAATTTCTGTTTTAAATTTATCAAGCAAATTTCCAATTTTAGCTTGACTTACCGATCTTGATGTTGATTTACTTACACTTTCCCTTCCTCTTGATATGCACTTGCATGTTTCATAATTTTCTTCAAATGAAAATTGGTATACATCTCCTCTACTCATGAGATCAAGGAGATCAATCCACTCATCCCTAATTGTTCTAAGTAAGAGGGTTTTTAGTGTGTCAATCCTAAATGATGCAATTTTTCCCTCTTAAAATTATACATGAACCTCTCTATTAGATCCTCAAGGCTCTCATATTGTTCTTGATTCATTATAAAAATGTCTTCTTTAAGATCATGAACTTTATATTTTTCTAGAAATATATTTTGCAAATCATTCCATGATCTTATTGAATTGGTAAATAAACTCATGACCCACTTAAGAGCTCTATCCTTTAATGTTGCATGAAACAATATCAATTTTTGAGTGTGTGATAAGTAGACATAAGATCTATAAAGTATTTCAAATTCAAAGAGAAATGTTTCTAGATCCTCTGACCTCATACCATGGAAGTTGGGAAAGAAATATGGAGGGATGTTCTTCATATGCACACTGACATCAGTATCTTGAATGGGAAATCCAAGAATATCTTCTTCATTTTCATCATCTCCATCCATTTCTTCTACCTTCTCTGTTACCTATTCTTATTCTACCTGAAAAAGTGGATGGTGATGTGGTTCTTACTGCACCACGTGATCAAATGGGGGGGTTGGTGTTGGAGAAGTATTTTTAAATATTTTTTTTGAATAAGAATGCTAATGCAATGCAAATTTCTGTTTTGGAATGAAATACACCTAATGCAAATTTTTTTGTTTTTGCAGAAAGAAAATAAAGGAAACAACTAGGGAAGAAAACAATGCACACTTTGATACCTCCCTGACAACAGCGCCAAAAAGTGATGAGCCTATGTATTGGGACAAGAGTGTTGCAACTCCCAAGGCTACCAACTTTAATTATCAACCTGGGGTTCGTACAAACTTAATAGGTATCGGAACTATATGTGCAACATACAATGTGTCATTATTTTGTTAATATGATTTAATGGAGTGAATTTCATTAAATCAAAGCCTAAACTAATTAGAAATGGAAGTGTTTCTTTGAAAATAAATTAATCCTAGGCAAGAAAAATAATTTGTAATTGAAATCTTAAGAGCATGAATTCAAATAAAAAGGCCTAATCTACGTTGTGAAAATCAATGTCCTAAGTGGTGTTTATTCTTCCTAAATCATGGATTTAGATCCTAGGGGTCATGATTCAAGCCTAAGAGACAAAAAACAAGTTTTGGGAGAAAATCAGGTCGATTTTACACATGCTACATGAGTGCTACGGGAAGTTTTGTGTTTTCTACAGAAGGTTATGTTTTGGAAATAACTCATTGAATGACTAAGTAAATAAAATTAAAATAGGATGGGAAAAGTTTTTTTATTAATTATGATGTATCAGGTCTCCATTCCAAGTGGAATCACTCCAAAATACCCATGTTCACATGTGCTAAAAAATAACATAAAATTACTACTCTAATGTCTGGAAATTCAAGAACTAGTGCGCTACTTAATATATCAAATGCATAATATAATCAAGTGAAAATGAAATATGGTAAATTTTTTTATTAAATTTAACATTATTATGACCTAATACAAGTGGAATAAATTCAAATGAAGCTCATTAGACCATTCTAAAAAATAGTAGAAATTTACTACTATTTCGCTACAAGGCATTTCCAAAAATCTTATATTCATGAACTACTAACCAAATACAAGTAGCTTAATGATTAAGATGACCTTCCAAAGTTATTTTGAGGAATAATAATGCTTTTGAATTTGTAAAAACCCTGAAAAAGAACTCACTTCAATCATTGAACTCAATCCTACAGCATGAAAAGAATAATAAATATAGAAATGAGAGATGCATGTCAATAAGAAGTGGAAATAACACAAATAAATTGTGCAAGAGGGCTTTGAGGCTCCTGGGATGGAAAACCCCAATGAGGACTCAAAGTGCTATGGAATAAATCAAGCCTTAGAAGCTAAAAATGGCACCAAACTTCATTATTGAATCAGTCCAAGTACATTCCTGCAAGAAAATAAAGCGGAGCTGCTAAACAACAAGTTTTCTCCATAATAAGACTAAACAATACATGCCCCTAAAGGCCAATTCGAATTGGTACTTATAAAAAATGATGAGGAATCATTCTCCTTGAAAGGAGGAAGCTTTCCCCTCCAAAATCCCTCAAATAGTGGATCTGGTTCTCAACACTAGGAATCTGCATTAAATGACAGGGAACACATTCTTAGATTTTATCAATCATTGGAGTTCCAAAATTACTCTAGATTTTCTCAATAATTTCATGATATTTTGTTCATTTATTCTCCAATATTGATCCTCCAGTAGTAGGGAGCAAGTCCCTAAATTATCTCCTTCTCCAAATCTTCATAATCTGCCCAATATTCTCACAATATTCTTCAAAAATAAACAATATTAGGCACAAATATGAAATGATCTCTAAAACTTCCTAAGAACATATTAAATCTTAAAAAAACATTATTAAGTGCAGAAGGATAGATTTAATATATATTTTATGTGACTAAGAAAGGTTATATGGGCCTAATTTATGTCTAATTTAGGGGCCCATCACCTCCCTAAAGGAGCACTTGAGCAACAAGATGTATGAAAATGATGTACCTTAGGGAAGTAAACAAAATCCACATCCCATGATCAGGACAACAAAGAACATGCAATCCTTGAAATGATCCACTTTTAATGTCTATGGACCTTTATCAACAGCCTACACTAACGGGAACAAATAATTTGTCATTTATATTGATGAATTATCACATAGTGTTGGATATTCTTCATGTGGAATAAATACGAGACATTCTCCAAGTCGGTAGAATTCAAGGCATTGGTTGCGAAAGAAATAGATAATAAAGTGAAGGATCTCAGGAGTGATAATGGAGGTAAGTACGTGTCAAATCAATTCAAAAATTTATGTTTGAAAGAAGGAATTAAACGAGAGATAACAACACCCCACAATCCATAGCAGAATGGGGTGGTTGAGAGAAATATTTTAGCATTGTGGGAGTTGCGAGGGATATGTTGCACGACAAATGAATAGCACTACATTTGTGGGCATAGGCACACAACACAACAATATATTTGAAGAACAAGAGTCCTCATTATATTCTGGACATGATTACACTAGAGGAGGATTTCTTGGGGAGAAAGTCATATGTGTCGCACTTCAGGATTTTTGGAGTCTATATTTACTGCCATGTCTCCAAAGAATCATGAAATAAGCTCAATTTGACAACATATTTAGGGGTATTTTTGGGTTACAAAGAAAATCCTCACAACTATTGTGTGTACTTTCCATCCCTCAAAATGATAGTTGTGTGAAGGGATGTAAAGTTTGATGAGGAGAAAGTGATGCAGTGCTCTCTTGAGAGGGAGATTCAAATCACACCTGAATAACATATTTTATCTCCAAAGGAGGGAGATCAGGAAGTTATGGAGTAGCCACAAATTGAGGAGAAGACAATGGAGACAACCACTCAAACAAAACCATCCATAGAAGGTAACCTGATTGGTACACTAGCTACATGGCTCTAATGATTGCGCTTGTAGATACATATTCATCCTCTTTCAAGAAATAAATAGAGAAACCTATATGGTTTCATGCAATGGTGGAGGAATATGAATCCATTGTAAATAACATTGTTTGGTAAGTGGTCCCAAGACTAGCAGATAAATCATTTGTGGGTTCGATATGTATCTTTAAGGTTAAGTAGGCATCAGAAAGAATCATAGAGAAGTATAAGGATAGATTTTTAGCCAAGGGTACTCTCAAGTTGAGGGAATTGACTATGAGGATAACTTTTCTCCTATAGCAAGGTACTCAACTATTAAATAAATTTTTTCTCTGGATACACAGATGGAGTGGAAGATCTACTAGATGTATGTAAAAACAACATTTCTCAATGGGGTTATTGAGGAGGAGGTGTACATCAAGCAACTAGAAGGTTTTGAGACATTCAATCGGGAGTCTCATGTGTGTAGACTCAAGAGAGAATTGTACAGTCTCAAACAAACACCACGTGCTTGGTACACCAAGATCGATAACTATCTCACTAGTTGGGCTTCACCAAAAGTGAATCAGATGCAAACCTCTATCATATCTTGGTAAAAGGTAAATTAATTATTATTGTTTTATATGTTGATGATTTGATTTTAATTGGTGATGAGTAACTGATTGAATCTTATAAGGAGGACCTTTCAATAGAATTTGAAATAAAGTATATGGGTCTTATGCACTACTTCCTCTTTCTGGAAGTATGGAAAGGAGATGGGGAATTGTTTGTCTCTAAAGGTAATTATTTCAATGCGATACTTTAGAGATTCTACACAGATAGTTGCAAACCCATGGAGACACCTCTAGTGACTATCTGGATGAAGGAGGATGCCACTTCAAGTGAGGAAGTGGATGCTACCATTTATTGAAAACTAGTGGGTTCACTTATGTACCTTGTGAACACATGACCATATATATCTATGCAGTGAAAAAATCGAGCCAATCTATGGTTACGCCAACCAAATTATCTTGGAAGGAAACTAAGCATGCTTTATGGTACCTCAGAGGCACTACCCAATTTGGACTATGGTACAGATGGACAAAGGGAGTGAATTTGTGTGGCTTCACAAATGTAGGTTTGGAGGGGAATCCATAATAAAAAAAGAGTACATTAGGTGGAATTTTCAGTGCTGGATCCACATTTGTTTCCTGGTACAATAGGAAGAAAATATTTGTGGAACTCAACTCATTAGAAGAAGAGTACATGGTTCCAAGTCAAGCCGCATGTGAGGTGATTTGGATGAAAAATATATGTGTAGGACTATTTGGTCAGATGATGGATCCAACTTTCATCCACTATGATAATCAAAGTTGCGTCAAGCTCTCTAAGAATCTTGTATTTCATGATCACTCCAAGAATATAGATATCAAGTATCACCATTTATGGGACTATGTGCAGAGGCGGATAATGTTGCTACACTACATTCTGATAGAGGAAAAAGATGTTTCTATTTTGACAAAGGCCTTGTGAAGAGGGAAGTTTGAGTTCAACAGGTGAAAAATAGGAGTGGTTGATAATCCATTTATTACTGAGAGGGAGTGTTGAAAAATGCAGCAAGAAATTCATAATTTGATTTTTCCTTGATTAAATTGAGAAAATTCAAATTTCCACATAAAGATACAACTTGGATGCAAATAATTAAGGTGGAATATCTCTTGTCACTTAGTTAGCTCAATAAATTCAATTTAGAGGAGTTAGAGTTCAGTTAAGCATGTCTGATTTCTAATTTGTAGCAATCAAGGACAATTATCTCATGTTTTTTTTAGTTAAACTAGTTCGAACTATTGGAGGAACTAGTAGAAGGTCATTTGTGTAGTGGGACTTCATTCAAACTCAGTGATCATCCAGTTGACTGATCAATCAGCCCAAAATAGCTAGTGCATGCAGAGAATTTGAGTTCCCCATCTATGGTGGAGATTCCAAGGTAGTGTAACACCAATTGTAGACTAGTATCGAGTGTATAGGTGTTACATGCAGTCATATTATCAACCTAGGGAATTGCACAATCCATTTTGGAGAAATTCCTAAATAATAGGTGCCTAATTTCTCAATATTTGCGCAAGGAAATAGGGGCTCAAGCAGAGGAATAAATTGAATAAGTTTGGGTCAAAGCTTCTCAGTGATTAGAGAGATAGGTTATTCACTTGCAGGTTGTGCTCAGTTGAGAAAATAAATTGTAATACATCTCTATTCAACATATTAACGCAAGCAGGAATTGGGGTTTTTAGAAAATTTCTTTCCCTAGGAAAAATATTGTGTGCATATGTGTTATTTCTTATTGCATGTCTAAAATTATTGTTCTAGATTATGAATTTATTTCCACGAAGCAGTAGAGTAGGTTTGTGTCTTGTGATCTTTATTAAAACTTCATGAGCGGTTGTAAATATGCATCATAATATCTACACATATATTGAGGAAAATGTATGACAAAGATTTTGCTATGCCATTATTAACATGGGAATGTGGGGAAGAAGGATGTGATTACAAGGCGTGAAGAAAACTATTATAAAATTGATAAAAACAATGGAGATCCCTTATTCCTTATGTATAATTCTAGTCAAGAAACATTTGGTGATAATCAACTTATAGATAATGGATGTATCATTCATATAATAGGAAAGACAAGCCTAGCTAGAAATCTGGACGATTTAATAAGGATTTTTTAAATAGCTTCCCAGATTATCCACAGTATTAAGGAACATGTGTCCACGTTTCGAATCCCAACGGGGATCCATCATCATGATTCTAAAGTCCTGATGATGGATCCCTGTTGGGATTCGAAATGTCGACACATGTTCCTTAATACTATGGATAATCCAGGAAGCTCTTTAAAAAATGATCACCACAAGAGTTTAAAAACCAAAATTAATAATGATTAAATTTAAGTTGTCATAATGAAATGTTCAAAAATTATGGGAAACATAATGGTCAATGTATTGCCTAAAAGAGTCCAAAAAAGGAAAATAGTAGATGTGCATCACTCATGTATATCACTCTTATGTGGAATTTTCATGATTGGGGTCAAATTGGAGTATGGGATTTAAGCCTACCTAAAATCTGTAGCAAGCCTTCCTTTCCTCCTCACTTGTAAGCTCCAATTCTAGCTTCAAGTGTTATAATTAGAATGTGTACACACGACTAAAATAAGCAAAGACTCCACAACATCCACGTAGGATAATATCAAATCTCTATTCAATGAATCAACATGCATTAGGGGAATTTTGAGGTCTAAAATGGGCCTCCTAAATAAATAATAAAATAATAGTGGAGAGAGTAAAATAATACTTGATTACATCCTCAAATTTTAGAGGGAAAAAATAAAAAACTACTTTTTCAACTCATCTCCCAATTTTTTTACTCAAATTTCAAGCGGGAGTACTCGTTGGATGCAAAATTTAATTCCTCATGCAAGGAGTACCCATGTTGCATACTTTTGATGCATCCTGCTACACGAAAAATGAGAAATACATGAAAAAAATAGCCAATTTTCATCCTACATTCAGCCTGCCTTGCTCACGCAATCCCTAGGAAAAATAAATCCCTATTAAATAGGAATTCCAACCTTCCTTGACTACACAACCTTTCATGGGCATCTTGTGGCTTTATAACTACACTTGGGCAGTTCTCTAATAATACAACTGATAGTTATCTTCCCTTTAACCTTTGTATCAACTTGGTCTTCATCAGATTTGACATGCATGCAACTAATAATAGCAAATCATCAGTTACTTGATAGATAACTAATTGTGAATTAAATATAATTTATCTCACTTGACCTCTCACTAGCTCATCACTCAGTTAGAACTAGTTAAACTAACTTTAACTCAATTATTTTGAGTTAACTAAATAAACTCACACTACACTAGTGCATTAAGTGCAACTGAACCCCAAAAATAATAGAATCACTCATGCCTCACCATTGACCCTCAACTCGAAATTCTTGAGCTAACTAAGTATATAATGTCACTTGGTTAGCTAATACAAGTTGTTATGAGATAATATTACAATTTTTTGTCTAATTTATTTATGGGAAAAATAAATTAGACACTCATTTTATTGTTGAATTTTCAACATATCCAAGTCTAGAAAAGGGTTAAACTTATACTACGAAGACATATTTTCATTTACTTTAAAGAGTTAGAAAAGGAAGGTGCATGACAATATTTTCACATTTAGGGAGTCCAAAACGAGCTGAAGGAGGACTCCTCCTAGAGGAACAAATGGTATAAAGAGTAGAAACTAGCTTTGGTCATGATGGAACTGCTCAAAACATGCAGAGGTCAAGGGGGTGGCTAATAATGCCACTCATCGGAATGGTACCTCAGGAAAGAGTAAAACAACCAAGTGAAAGTGTATGATCGATCAATCATATGGTAATGATGGAATGAGAAAAACAAGGCTCATCTGGCATAAATAGGATGACAAAAATCGAAATCATGAGATGAAAAGTATGAAGATGGTTTCATTTTTACACAAGATTGAAACATGTGGAAACTATGCTGAGTACTTGACGATGGTTTCATTTTTACACAATCTTGAAACATGAGAAAAAATATGCTTAAGAGTGATTTCATTTCTACACAAGGTTGAAACAAAGGAAAACTATGCGTGAAATAAGTTTGCATGCCTCCAACATAATGACACAATTCTAGGCACATGCCCCACCAAACTTCATTTCAGTCATCTATGTAGACTATTTTTTAGTGCCAATAAGTGGATGGAATGAAGTTTCATTTACAAGATCACTTGAAAGACTCAACTGGGAATTTACAAGATCTAATAAAAGACTCAAATTGGAAGGGGAATCTATTTCATTTGTTAATGAGCTTTACATAGGAAAGTAACTATGCTTTAGGGACCTTGTTTCAATTTTTAGCAAGCTTGACACAAGAAAAGGAACTCTACTCCAAGACACCTTGTTTCATTTTTTAACGAGCTTGACACAAGAAAATGAACTATGCTCCGAGACCTCTGGTTATATTAATCATGGTTTCCAAGAGACCATGGATTCCAAGAATATCTCATCATATGGGAGAACAATTATCTAGAAGGGATACATATCAAAGGACCAAAGGGAAAGATCAAGTGCCAATGCTCCCAGTACATGATGCACTACATCACCTACTAGATTATCAATTGACTCAAGGATGGAACAGGTTGCCACATAATTAACCTGTGGTGGGGGAGATACCACTTGCATATAAGGACCATTTAGGGAAGTTGGTTGATTGGGAGTCAAATTAGGACCAACGAACAAAAGCTCGTCCATGGTCACAATTATTTCTCATGTAGGAAACACATCTCATGAAAGAGTGAAGAGACAAGAGCTCCCATATCGTAAACATAGTCATGCCCAAGGAGTAAATTAAAATCAAAAGGCCCTTGGACTACCATGACATTGATATAGATAATATTTCCTCCCAAAGTAATAGGAAACTGAGGAAGGGTCCCTTATGGTTGATTATTTTCTCTATTAAATGGAAAAAAATTCTAAGTAACAGTCACAAGCTGCAGAGAACTAAAATCTTGCTAAGAAGTTGAGGACAAAATACTAAAAAAAACACCTTTGTCTATGAATGTGCCATGTACAAGCATATTATAATCCTTTACTATGATCTAGAAGAGCACGTAAGGAGAAAGGCAATATCCTACCAGTCGAGTCTAGTCAAAGGAAGTGACCATACTACTTGGGGGGGGAGCCATGGGAATGGGAAAATTATCCCCTTGTGCAATGGGAAAAGGATAATTTCTCCCCTATGTTGTGAGAATAAGAGGATTTCCCCCTTATGTCGTGGGAATGGGAGGATTACCCCCCTGTATCGTTGGAACAAGAGGATTTCCCCCTAGTTCATCGGAACCTAAAGAAATGAGAAGAACTTGAGTGGTATGAGACTCATCCTCTACGGGAAAAGTACGATCAACAGAAGGTGGAATATTGGGATGCACGTTCAAAGAGAGTGGGATTGATTGGATTTAGATTCTGATCAATCACTTCAACAACTAGTGGAGGATTGGGAGAAATATTTTGGTAACTGGCCGAAAGACAAGGTTGAGAAGTTCTAAGGTTTTCCAACACTTTTGAGGCTTCATCCATATATGGAAAAAGGTGAATAGTATGATTCCCTTCACATAACCTATAGGGAAACTTGACTTTCCCCTTCTTCCCATTACTATAACAATTTGATGGTTTATCATCAGCATGATCTCTAGAGGAAGATGACAAGGGATGATGGAAAGGGATTTTGGTTACCCTTACAAAGCTTGCAAGGGAATTTCGATTTAGGGGCTTTGTTGGATAGGTTCTCAACATCAGTTACATTAGTAGAAATGGATTCTTGGTTGCCCCTTTGCTTATTTTTATTCTTCTTAATCTTCCTTTTCTTCTTCTTCTTATCAACCTATTTACCAACTTTGAGGGTGAAGAGGAAGAAGATCAAACAAGAAAATAAGGAAAAGGGTCAATGGAAGGATCAAATCTAGGTTGATGTTCTCTAGGTGGCAAAGTTGGTTGTCGAGGAAGAGAATCTGGTTGAAGAGAAATCGAGATATTTGGATCCAAGGAGGTTGAAAAGAACCAAACAGATAAACCAACGGTATACCCGAGAAGAGACAATGTTACCATATAAGGAGCACCAATATTTACAAAAGAAGGAAAAGGACCAAGATTCCCATTAGCGGAGGTTCCTTGACTGGTATAATTTGGAACCATTTCCATTAGTCTCAACTTAAGATATACTAAGGATTTGTTCCATGGTGAGGATGTTGTTCCGTAGTCAATTAATCGATTTTAAAAATTAAAGACAAAATTTAAAAAAAACAGTGGGTAACTAGGAAAATGGTTTTCTAAATAACTTTGAACTACAATATACCACCTTGGAAAACCAAGAATTTATGTATGAAGAGGAAATCTCCCTTAATGTTGTGTTTGGTGTATCACAATGTACAAGGCGACCGACTCGATTCCCTATGTCGAGATAGAAACCTACTGTGGACTTCCAAAATAAACCTAGAGGTACATGGAAGCACAATCCATAGTAGTGTTGTCTAATGTGTAATTGTTCGATGAGAGTGTTTGGATATACTTATCATGCGTGGAGCGTCATCTAATATACCCAAAGGTACATGGAGAAAGGTTTAATACACTTACGTTCATGGAACGAGATATCACCCTCGAAATGTAACACTAAAAAAAATGGAAACTCCTACATTTAAAGATGTTGAAACATGTATCTAGCCTATACCTCTAGATGTGTCTTTAAGTTTCAAGTGCTCCTTATATTGATTCAATAAATTTTAGGGTTTATCTTAAATTATGTTTTGATTTCAAGGTTTAAAACTCGGTGTCACCTGAACACACCTATAATGCAATTAATATGATAAAAATAACTCTTTTCATTTCCCTTTAAAAATGTAAGGCCTAACTAAGGAGGGGAAGAATAAATCAATCAACAATGCAACAAACAAGTGATGCAATAATTGATCTCCTCAACTTCACTATTCCAATCAAAATCTAATTCCTATTTGCAATGCAAATAATTATTTTTCTTTTCTTTTCTTTTAGTGTTTCAAATGCAAAGAAACAAATGAATGCAACTTGATCATTGATGAAAAGAAACCACACAAAATTTAACTATAATGAAAAAGTTACTTTTCAAATTCAATAATCAATCGATGCACACAAACCTGAATTAACAAGAAGAAATAAATAATGAAACAAAATCTTATAAAAAAGGTGATGACACTCATAAGTGATTAACACTCATATATAATTCAAACAACCCCCCGCCCCCCCCCTCCCCACCCCCCTCCTCCATCGACGATTGAGGGGGAATTATTTTTGCAAAAAATGAAAGAAAAACATTCAAAATTTGTTAAGAAACTAAAGGAAACCTTTGAGTAATGACCAAAGGAAAATTCACTCAATTTCACAAAAAATCAAGTGTTATTTTGGCTTTTCAGAGATAGATACAAACTCAAAGACACAAGGAAAACTTGTTTGTACCAAATTAGATCAAAGAGTAAGACAAAGGAATTCAAATTTTTGTATCTTACATGATCAATGTAGGTGCAGAATTGACACCAGTGTTTTGCAATGTAGGAACATAGAAGGGACAGATGCACTGAAGTGCTCTGTCTCTAAACAAAGGATGCGCTGGGGCAGTTTTGGACAAAATACAGCACAAAAGGTCAAACCAAGCTCAAAGAGGTTTTTTCCTAAGGTTAATCATGTGAAATTTTTATCTATTGTAGCAACTGGAAATTATTCTTCTAATTGTAAATTTAATTATGCAGTTTATTTTCTACGACAAACAACGAATAAAATCACAACTGCAATTTTCACCAAAAAATAATGCGGAAAATAAAATTCTGAAGAATGAGAAATTAAAGCACACACACAAGAATTTTGACAAAATTATTTTTGGACAATTTTCCCTAGAAAAAACTCAAGTCCAGAAAACTAGTGCAGCAGATAAGGGTTTTATTATTATTCTTCAACAACAATTTTGAGTGCAATAATTTAGATGCTCAACCAGAAATCTAATATGAGGAAAATACTGGAAAAATTATTGTAAGAATTTTCTCTCACCCCACAGCTAATTTTTTCCTCTGAAATTACCTCCCTAGCCTTTGCATCAAGCATCCTATGTCACTCTCTACACAGTGCTTATGTAGACCCTATGGGGATTTCGACCTTCCTTCCTTTGCCTATTCCAGAACTAGAAAAATTTCTCCCAGAATGTTACTACGCTTCTCTTCCACGTGCTACTAACCCTCGGGCTCTATCTTCTCTACTATATTACTGCCTCTGAGAAAATATAACTGCATGGGAAACTGAGTATCTTCACTAGTGTACTCTTCATCTACCCATCGACTTTTTCTTAGAATATTTTGTTGGAGCACCAACGGCCTAGACTAAAACATAATCAATGGCCCAAATTAATTTCTTGTCAATCCATGTGATTTTCTAGATGATTCACACCTTATCTCAAATAATACTGGTTAATTAATTGTTGGGAAAAATACTGAGAGGGGGGGGTGAATTAGTATTTACAGCATATTCAAACTTTTTACTTTTTCACTCTCTAAAACCCATACGCTACTTTGCTGAAGCCAACTAGCGTATACACGCGGATATTCTTCATAAAACTCGCGTATACCCAGAGATCTAATTATACCATTAGTTCTTCACTCATATCATTCCATCATTCATTTATTAGATGTTCTATAAACAGTAAACATGTGCAGTAAGAACAGAATAAACCATCACACAAAGCATCACACATGAACACCAGGATTTTTAGGTGGAAACCCAAGTCGGGAGAAAACCACCACCGCAGTTGCTCAGCCTTCAATATTTTATTATAGAGAAAACATCTTACAACATATGTGCTGGTGCATTTACCAAAGACGTTGTGCACCCACTGCGCTCGTTTACTACTCTCCTCCTCGGAAGGGGAGCTCCCAACCCCCTCGACTCGCTTATCACCTCACCTCGAAGGAGCTACGACTCCCCCGGATCTCGCTTGGTCACTCCCTCTCCTGGAAGGGAGCTTACGACCCCCTGATCTCGTTTACCAGCCTCACCTGGAAGGGAGCTACAACCCCCTGACTGAAGGCTACAACCTTCAGCACCACCTTGGACCACGTTTCATCAATTCTCACAACAACTTCAATAGAACAACACTTGCAGGCCGCATTTCATCATATTTTCAAACTGGACCCTTTCCATACTTTTAAGCACAAACATACATCACCAACAGATACTTATCAACAAAGATCAGATAGCAGAAATACAGCAGAACAGATCAGATATTTCATACCCTTTGCTTCAGCAAACCATAGTTTGCATACGCACTTTTACTTCACTGATGTCGCGTATATACGCGCTTCCGTCCACACAAACGAGCGTATACCTCTGTACATATTTCACTGCGCATACGCGCTTTCACTTCATCGAAGCCGCATATATACGCGCTTCATCTGCGGCGAAGTAGCGTATATATCTTCAATCATTATAGAGAAGCATACTTCTTCAGATCAGATGATCAGTTCAGATTTACCCTTTCACTTCAGACAGATGTTCGCCTCAATTCAGATCTAAGCCTTCCATAATCAGATCTAGTAGACACAATTGTATTTCAGATCTAGATCCCCTTCTTCATCATTGGTGCATCATACATTCAGATCTATCATTCAAAGTAACCCTTTCCATTCAGATCTACTTCACAGAGAAGTATTCATTCAAGCTCAGACATCTTGCACCCACACTTCTAATTTGCACAATGAAATTCTTCTCCTTATATAGGTTTTCCCTTTTTCAATACCATGAGCCCCTTTTTCAATACCATGAGCCCAAAACTACATTAGACGGGATCATTTAGACGAATCATTACCCAATACAATGGGTCAATACCATGGTGGTTACCCTGGTTTTGCACTTTTTGAGCGCTTTTGCCCATACGCGACTTGGAACGTTCCTTTCCGCGTGCATACGCGACTTCCCTTAGACAGATCCGCGTATGCATAGAGACATACTCTTTTCATCATACTTTGAGCACATTCTAAATTCCTTTCTTCATTTCCTTCTGTGCACACTGTAGATACATCATATTTTCTTCATTCAAGAACATATTCTAGCAAGCACAAATTCATCAAGTAAGTTGTCATCATCTTCATCAAATGGGTTGCCATTTAAGGACAACAGTCAGCACCATATTGCTAACAAACATCATATCACATCAGATTTACAT